>KN819338.1:544059-554419 GCA_000827475.1 Paxillus involutus ATCC 200175
AGCTGCTCAGTGACCCAATATTAGCCAGAGAGTGCTATAGGTCAAGCAGTTCGATAGTCAACGCTAAGCCAGTCAAAGGTACGAAGTTAGTAGGCTGTAGACTGCGTCTAAGGAGCCCATTTCTTGTCCACAAAGTCCCTAACCCATCCCTGTTTCAAGATAGAACCCATCTATCATCACTTTTCTAAGACTCCGTATACCGTTACGTGTCAAGGAAACCATCCATTCGTTCTCTAGCAAAGCTTTACAAGCCTTCGCTACCTGTTGAACCCAACCATCCGAGAGATATTTGTGAAGCATATAGCAGCGCAAATCACCATCACCTTGCAACGAACACCCACGTTATCAGCCTTTCGTAGTTTTCTTTTGTTTAGTTTGTGTTGTTGTTTTAACGAACCGCTGACCGTGACCTGTGGAAGATAGGATCGTCTAGGACCCAGCTGCTAGTTTCCTATTAGACTTTTCATTCATCTCCACTAAGGAAGAAGACAGCGCTTGGCGCCTTCCTGGAACAATCGATCGATGTTGTCCATTTCAATGTTGGGAACGAGTCTCTATCATTTCATGCAAGATAATGTCAGCGAATGGATGTCCACGCCAATAGTGCATGGCGACATACCCCGTGAGCAGCGCATTTAGAATTTTTGGGTGAAAGTTCAAAGACGCCGTTCGGCCCACGCAGGAAGACGTGGTAGCTGACTTCCTCGACAGTAAGCCAGATGAAATTTTGGGAGATGATTGGTGCGAAGTCTGGAGTAGGGGTTCATTTTGGTAGGAATTCCAAGGGCTGTAGTAACGGTTGTGATCGGAGGATCTTTGCGATGTCCGAACCTTCCTCCGGCGACTTCCACGGTGGAGCTTCAATGGCGACAATGAATACGAGATCGACGTCGGGCCTGTGCTCTACGACATTTTGAAGTTTGCAGAGCATTGTGTCGTAGTCGGAGCTGAACCCACACTCCCCAACCCAAAGGGCGACAACGTTGTCGGCATCTTCTTCATCCTCGGTCCGCACGGCGAGCCAGAAGTCCAGGATGACAGTGGTTGTCCTGCAGAGCATGCTGGTGTTGGTTTGGCCCTGTGCAAAGACCGCCCGCCCGTGATGGTGCCCGATGGCTTGCAAATACTCCGTGATCGCTGCCAAGACTTCAGCGATGGGTAACTCGTGAATATCGCTGGCAGTCATGATGTAGAGCTCTTGCACATCGGGGAAGTACGTTACTCTGTAGTGTGACAAACGTTCAACATACGCACAGCGGCATCAAGATCAACGGCTTACTTTGCTCGCTGTGGGTAATCCTTTCGGTCAGATGTAAAGGCTAGGGCTGCAGCGTACTCCGAAGGGGTGACGTTCCGGAGGAGCTATGCGATATCAAATGAGTGTGCAAAGTGACCGAGGGTGCAGGGACCCACCAATGTTTCGGGTGGCGGATTCTGAAGCGCTTTGAGGATGGATATGTAGCGGTCTACTGGAAAGAGGGTTGGTTAGAAGGGTAGGAAGTGCCTAGTGACTGTGATCCGACCTGATTTCAAGCTATTGTGGTTGTGGTCGAGATCAAACCTTGCTTCCTCAGCGGATTTGGGTTCACGAGGCAAATGGCGGTTTGTCTTCAAGTTGTTGTTGGTTGTGATAGACCATGGAGTCTCGACAGTATCTTTCGTTGTAGGCTGAGGTGGCGTGTATTTGGCGGACGAGACTTCCGAGTCCAACAGAAGTGAAGATTTGGAAGAGTTGTGCGATGTTGCTTGTTGCCACTTTCTGGCCTTCAAGTTTGCGGGAAGAGTACAAGTATGGTACATGATGGGCAACAGACCAAAGGGCCTATCTAATAATGCAAGTTGTGTTCAAATTGACATGTCCAGTCTCCAAGAAGGAGTAGTATGAAGTTGAGCTTAGAGATTTAGGATGCTGTTTGATGGGGGAGGGGGGAGATGGCAATGGTTTCAGGCAGGGCATCAGGCCCAAAGCTTCCCTCAAACTGTGGTAGGGTTATGATTACATCAGGCTCTGCATTGTGGTATAGTATAGCAAATGCGTGGCGTAGTTATTCCGGAGATAAGCAGTGGCTCTGGTGCTGAGTGTGTCGTAGAATGTCTTATTGATCACACTTGGATCACACCACTTGATAACAGCGAGAAGATGGAGATAGATAAATCATGTAGTCTGAAACATCTCTATAGTATGCAAGCGCGTCATCCAAAGTGTATAATATTTACTTTGATATAGGGTAAGAGCCACCGCCTGCATGGGTTAGCAGAACATTGATGATGCTAAAAAAGCGAAACAGGCCTACCTTGAACTGCGCGCAGACGTTTGTAGGGCTTCCTAGCACCTGTTGCGAGAGTGTGTACAACGATTGGGAGACCACTTTGTCTCATTGAGTTACGAATTTTTCCAACACTGAGCTGAGTGTCTTCAAACCTTCGCTCTGCCTGCGTTGCTTGCAAATTGTAGAGGCAACCGAGGACCTCATGCTCGACCATGATGCATCTAGCAAGCGCCTTCTCGGCATGTCTTACTTTTCGTCGAGCGACGGAAGCCTCCAGTATCAAGGAGGCCTCTTGCTGGGATGTGGGTGGCTCATCATCAGAGTCAGATTCGTGGCCCAAGGTATCTGCTATGAGGAGATCGGCCCGAGCGTCTGAGCTTGTGCTCTATGAAGGATGTCGATCACAACAATAATTGGTTAGAGGCTGGGAGGCAACTTACAGAATGGTCCCACTCAGGTGTTTCATCTAGACCCTCCCATTCAGACTCACGCTGCTCAATCTTGGGTTTGGGTGTTACTCCTGCGCCATTCTCTATGGGTGAAGGACCTGAATCTCCCTGAACAACAAAAGTGTGGACTTTGGGGGTACAACTCCAAGGCCGGATTTTCAAGCTGCTAACTGTCCTGGGAGCTTTTTGATTGATGGAGGAGCGTGGAGTTTGATGGATGGACATGACATTGAAATCCAATGATTTTGCCCTAGCATGTTGCTTGATAGCGGAGGACCCAGACGGCATAGAAGCGAACACAGATGAGTTGCAGTTGGAGAAAAGCGAGCCAAGTGAATGCAAAGTGGGCGCCGATTTAGGTTGTCACTCGCGAACACCGACAGGCTGGTACTACCATATTTGTGAATATTTAGATTCAATACGGGGCAACAGCAGGGCAACAGCATGGCACTGAAGGTGACCCGAAACAGATTATGCCTGAATTCCGCTGTCCTGACTGCGGTAAACGCTTCGAATCTACTGCTCAAGTGGAAAGACACCGCCGACAACCTCACTCTTCTTGTCAGATAAAGGCTGGTATTCTTGTTGATCCCTCACAACTGCTCGACCTCGACCTTCTTCGAGTTCATGGAATCCCAGAGCGTCGGGCTCAACCCATCCGAAGGTCCTATAACCCATGTCGTCCAACCATTGAGTCCGATGATGAGGTGCCAGAATTCGACTCGGACCCCTTGGCACCAGCACCTGTGAAGACCGTTGAGTTCTTCAACGGCGCATCCACTGCTTATGATGCACGTGGCACGACATTTATGGAGGCATTCGACACTGATCAATTTGCTGATATTCGGAATCAAGAAAATCTGTACTACCCTTTTGCGGATTGCCGGGACTGGGAAGTTGGAAGCTTCCTTCTAACGTCTTCCCTCAGCATGAAGGCCATCGACAAATTCCTTTCACTTGATTTGGTATGTTTTTCATACAAACCGTGAATGTGACAATGTAGCTGAAAAATCCAAGATAAAGTCTTTGCCACTGTCTTTCCGGTCGGCTAGAGAGCTCCGAGGTCTCGCAGAGCTTCTTCCCCAGCTTGGACCTTGCTGGCGCTGCAAAACCATGGAGACATCTTGCGAAACAAAACGCCCTGCCCGACTGTTCTACAGGGACACAGTGGATTGCCTAGCATATCTCTTCAGCAACCCGCTCTTCAAAGACTGGCTTGAGCTCTCCCCATATCGTGTTTTTGAAACTGCAGAGCATCTGGTCAGGGTTTATAGTGAATGGATGTCAGCAGGCGTGGCGTGGGGTATGCAGGTGCATACACAGCTGCCGCTATGCCATGTGATATTGTCCCATGAATGACAGGAGGAGTTGCCAGACGGTGCCACGCTTCTCGGGGCCATTCTATCGTCGGACAAAACCAATATCACCAACATGTGTGGCGGCAGGGTTGCCCATCCGCTTCTGATTGGGCTTGCCAACATCTCATCGGCGATCCGCAATAAGGCGTCCTCGAATGCTTTCCTCCTCACTGCCCTTCTTCCCATTGTCGAATTTATCCACCCAGTCAAGCAGATGCAAACTCTTCTCGCGGATCGGCTATATCACGATAGCGTGGCGTTTGTCATTGAACCTCTGAAGATTGCAGCTCACATCGGTATCATGCTGTCCGACCTGGCTGGCAATAGCTGGTACTGCTTCACGCCACTGGCATCATGCATTGTTGACACTCCGGAGGCATGCACCATTGCATGCGTGAGGGGAAAAACGTCTCCAACGATGCTTGCCAATTATACCCATTTCGGAGACCCTCTCCGCCACCCGCCTTGCACCAAAGCCACTACCTTGGCCTCCATCGCAGCCGTCGAGACTGATCCCAATGATCTCCAGGCTTATTTCAAGGCCTGTGCCAAAGACCGTCTCAACGGTGTACAAAAGCCTTTTTGGGACGATTGGGAATGCTCAGACCCCGCCAATTTCCTCACCCCAGAGCCTCTCCACCACTGGCACCGTGAGTTCTATGACCATGATATTCGGTGGTGTATGAACGCCGTTGGGAATGCAGAGATCGACTTCCACTTCTCCATCATGCAGCCTATCACTGGGCAACGCCACTTCGCTAAAGGCATAACAACCCTCAAGCAAGTCACCGGGAGGGTCCAACATGACCTACAATGTTATATTGTTGGTGTTATTGCAGGAGCGGCCCCCACTGGGGTAGTAGAAGCCGTTCGTGCGCTCATGGACTTCCGCTACCTAGCTCAAGCACCGATCATCAATGATGATGGCTGTAAAGCTATCCAGCGCGCGCTCTCCGAGTTTCACCGCTACAAACAATCTATCATAGCTGCTGGCGCTCATTGTGGAGAAAGCGGCAATGTTCTGGAACACTGGCAGATACCCAAGCTCGAGCTCATGCAGAGCGTTGTGCCCAGCATTCCCGACAGCGGCCCCGCCATCCAATGGACTGCGGATACTATGGAACGAGCCCATATCGACCTCATCAAAGATCCTGCTTCATCAACCAATAATCGAGAGTACGAAGCTCAGATATGCCGCGCTCTGGACCAATTGGAGAAGTGCTGGGGCTTTGAGCTTGCCACCCGCATCCGGGAATGGGAGTGTGGAATGGCACCAACTGCCGCTGCCGATGGAGATGGTTCTGATGATGAAATCGTCTATAACACCGACTCAGAAGATGACGACGCAGATTCCAGCCTACCTCTGGATGGCCTCACAGACAACCGACGAATATCCGACTATTTTCTCAAGGCACGCCAACCTGGTGGCGGGCAAGAGCTTCAACCACCGAGAACTTTTGTCGATGGACCCACAGCCTTCCAACTCAACTTTGACCCCGCCATCGGATCAGCGAAAATTGATGACGTAGCTGAGACCTACGGCCTTCCCGATCTCCGTGCAGCGCTGGGGGACTACCTTGCTCGCACTCGCGCTGGCCAAACCTTTACTGTCGAGGGACAACGGCGGTCACGACAAGATGTGGTGCTACCCTTTGAGCGAATGCAAATCTGGCAGAAGGCTCGAATTCAACAAAAGTTATATCACGACGGCAACATTGTTCTTCCTCCTCAAACGTTGGTTGCACATCCTGCAAAGAGAGACTGGCCTCATGGCCACTATGATAGCGTAGTGGTCAATGTTGATGCTCGGTTTACATGGCCCAACAGCGGCCTAAAAGGTCTCCCATTTGTCTCTTTTGTTAAAAGCTATGAATCTAATGTTGCAGCGTAGGCCATACGGTGTGTGAACTATGCCTCATCTTCCGCCTCACCCTGCCTCCAAACCAGACTCCTTGGTGGTCTAATCAGTTTCTGACATATGTTCACCGCTTTGATGTTGTCCCGCACAGTGCTAACAACGGTGTTGATCCAATCACATGTTTGACAAAATTGAAACGTGCAGCCAGGGCTGCTGGCAATGCTTTCGGGGATGTCATTCCTTTAAGTCAGATTCGCTCATTTGCACATATAATTCCGCAGTTTGGGGATACTGCTGATGTTCGTTTCACACCAAGCAATTCCGCGCATTACTCTACTTCATTCTACCTCAACTGTTACTTCGACAAGGAGTTTTATTATGCCCTGACTTCAACTTGCTAAAGCTAGATTCAGATTCACTGTACACTATAGGTAGCTCAAATGCTCATTGATTTGATTGAGGAGCTTCTGGATCATTGACTCAATAGAACTTGAACTTGAAGTGAAATATTTCTGTTGAAATTGAGGTTACTTTTTGTAGAGGTACAGAGCAATGCTCTGTGTTTTACTGTGGCTCTGTACACTCTGTACATCAGACGCTACTCTGTACAGAGTCTGTGTGGCTGTGGCTCTATGCCAGATTAGGTGATTTGCTGATGTACATGGTCTGTGCGCAACCCAGACTCATTTATATAGCTGTCGTTAAACGCATGTGTACTTTAGCTTATTCTACGCAATCTTACTTGCGTTCTTGATACCTCTGTTCCCAGAGTCTCGGTCAACTCCTGACGACCGCTTTCATTCTTGACAACTAAGTACTTCTCATCACTCATAGTGATAGAGACAGGAAACATTGATTGTTACTTTGGTTGAACACACTGGTGTCACCCCATGTAACAGAGAGATTCGGACAGCACTAAAAAGCCTGCCAAGCGGCCTTGATGAAACGTACGAGAGAATACTGTGCACGATCGACGGACACGAATCGCAAAGAACGCTCGTCCAGCGTGCCCTAGTTTGGCTCATGGCTGCTCTCCAACCACTTAATCTGTCTTTCATCATGGAAGCATTGAAGATTGACCTTGAGAGGCGAACATTGGACGATGACATTGTCCCCACGCATGAAATCGGTTTGTTGGATGTTTGTGGCAGTCTTGTGATGCACAACGTAGAGACGGACATCGTCTCCCTCTCACATTTCAGCGTCAAGGTAGGAACACCTCAGCCACGCATTCTTGCATGTCGCTAACAAACACATTGTGTAGGAGTACCTCATGGGAGACCTGATTTGTGGCCAGCTCCCACAATATTATATTGGGTCGCAAGAATATGCGCATGAACAGCTGGCTCGTCTTTGCATGTGCTACCTGTCTCTGGTCGGACACCCCCAGGAATCCGTCAAAAACAAATGCCCATCGATCCGTCTCACTGTCAATGCTGCGATATCCACTGAAGCGGCAGAATCCTTTGATACTAATCTTCTGTCCCAACCACTTTTACGCTATGCGCTATCCCGTGGTTTCAACCACCTCCATTACCTCGGGTTGGACCATGGCCTGGTCTTCTGCGATATGAAAGCTCTTGAATATCATATTCAGCAGTGTCCCCGAAGGTGGCAACAGATCCGTGACAGTCTGTCGACCGACTCTGAGTTCCGTTATTACTATGCGCCTCACTGGTCGGACCCAAGGCACGACTTCATACTTTACATCCTCATCTGTTTCGGCTCAGTGTCGCTTCTGGACAGATACCTTGATTGTGATGATCTCGCGCCAAAGGCTGGAACCAACCCACTAGTATATGCGACACACTTCAATGAGGCACAGCATGCTCAGGTCCTGCTGTCCCGAGGTGCTAGAGTAAATGATATTGGCTGTGTTGCTGGCCTATCTGGCTACGGGCAGGAGTCGCAGTACCTGCCACTTGAAGTTGCTGTCAAGAAGAGTGCTGTTGAATTGGTTGATCTGTTGCTGGCAGCAGAGAGCCGAGTACCAGAAAAACTATTTCAGACTTCCGTGTCACCAGCAACGAGAGTCCCTCTTCGCATTATCAGGAGTTTGCTCCGAACCGATGAATTTGCGGAGTGGGCAATCGACCAGTGCCAGAACAAACCATGGCTGCTGCATGAACTACTTTCACAGAGATATGCAAAATGGGAACAAGATGACCTTGTCACTATGACGCGGTGACTCATCCAAGTAGGCTGCGACCCTTGTGCATACAATTCCAGGGAGGAGACACCTCTCGATATTGCAGTAGCCAATGGCCACGTCTATGCTGCTGAATACCTGATTTCTATCTCTCTCACACCCATACCTTCAACTCTTCTCCTTGCCGTCGCAAGAGCCTGGAAAAATCCAGTGCAGATGGTGCAGATGCTCATTGACAAAGGGGTGGATGTGCATGTACGCACATCCAACGGAGATAGCGTGCTACATATCGCCATTAAGAGTTGTGAATGTGATATCTCCCATAGACGCAATATTTATCTCCCGAGCAGAGGTCACCAATGGCGGCTGAAGATTCTCGAAAACACTCTCATGGAGACTGCAAAGATCCTCATTGACTCTGGCTGTAACCCTGCATCAGTAACTTTACAAACATCTTTTTGGTGCTTTAAATGAACTTATTGCGCTTATTGTGCTTATCAAAGATGATAAGTTAGTAAGATCACAAAGACAGAAAAGATGCACTGTGGCTGTGACTGTGGCTGTGGCTGGTGTGGCTGCAAAAGAGCAAGACAAAATAAATGGCAGCAGCAGGGATTGAACCCTAAAGCCTGGAAATGTCACCACTCAATAAAGCAAGCACTATAACTAACTGAACCATAAGGCCAATATTATGTAGTGACTGCAATGGTATATAGCTAATTTCTCCTCCTCAGAGCGAAAATTTCATTAAGTAGGACTGACCGAGAGGAGATTGACGTTCGACCCCCCGGCTTACTTAAGGCGGCGGTGCGCAGCCACTGGCAGGCCCCCGAGGACCAGACACCACGGACGAGGGCAAGGGCGTCGTGAGCTCGTACGAGGTCTGGAGGGCGCCGGAGGCCACGGAGATCGTTGTGTGACGGTGCTGTTGTGTGCAGGGAACGAAACGACGTGTTCTTGTGCCGTCTGGGGCGTGGCGCGAGCGAGGTGTGAGTGAGGCAGACGGAGAGCTCGTTTTTCGCAAGGGTTGCCGAAGCTGCCGAGCGGACTGTGATTCTCCCACAGCAAAATGTCAATCTTCCTGGGAGGCGCCTCTGATCTTTGCACGCCTTTTGGCTGGGGCTCTCAGCCAAAATCTCGCCCGTCGTTCTGACAGGCGAGGAAAATGACAGTCCAAGAATCACAGTCCTTACCCGGCGGCCCCTAGCCTCATAGACCATCACGACATTTTCTCTTTTCTCCCACCCCTCTGATTCCCTCCTCGTCTATTTCTTCCTTCTGACACACTCGCCCACTTCCGCACCTCGTCTCGTCTCCAGCGCCAGCTCAAGTCCTCCGCATCCACTGCCAGTGTACCTACGACAACGCCCTCTCACTGCTCAGCAAGCTGCCTCGCCTGCATAGACAATGGGCATCAATGGACTATGGGAGGTAAGTCACCACATGCTCGGGTTTGTTGCCCGGCTCTCACCGTCACCATCGTCGTCATGGGTACTATGCAGGTCCTGGCCCCCGCTGGCCAATGGGTCTCGATCATGGCGCTTGCCGTCCGTGACCGCTATGTGGGCAGTCCGCCCTTCATGCCATACACCATCGCTGTTGACATCAGGTAAGGGTCTTTCTTTTTTTTTCTTTTTTTAAAAAAGGCCCGTCATTGGTACCCCAGTGCAGTCTCTGATGATTTGTTGCAACATTTAGCATCTGGTTCGAGCAGTGCCAGCAACAGAAATGGCAACGCGCACACTCGCAGAGTGGGATGAACCCCGCTCTGCGAGTCTTCTTCCTCCATCTTGCTGTCCTTGCCGGACTCCCGATCCGCCTGCTTTTCTGTTATGATGGTCCCGGTCGCCCAGCTGTCAAGCGAGGCACAAAGGTATCAACCCGTGATCACTGGATGGTCGAGCCGACCCGCCGCATCCTCAATGCATTTAATATCGCATGGATCGAAGTAAGTTTCATGGGGTCTTGTCATCCATTGACTCACTGACCCCTCATTGTCCAGGCGGGCGGCGAAGCTGAGGCGGAACTTGCCGCCATGAACCAACGAGGCATTGTTGATGCCATCCTCACTGACGACAGTGACGTCTTCGCATTTGGTGCACACACCGTACTTCGAAAGTAAGTGCCCTTCAATCGGAGCCTCCTTCTGTCACTCACTCACCAACGCCTCAGCTCCAGCCTTGATCCTGATGGGACGGTGATGCTGTATACAGCAGACACCATCCAACATGAGATCTCCCCCCACCTGACAGCGGATGGGCTCGTCCTCATGGCTG
>KN819338.1:568904-583567 GCA_000827475.1 Paxillus involutus ATCC 200175
CGTGTTGTCCTGTGATCCCCTCGTCCCGTGGTCCCGCCATCCCAGGTTCCTGTCGTCGTCAGCCCCGCGTTCATGTTGGGGGCGACGCACCTAACGGAGGCCGTCTGAGATAGAGTATTAGATAAGTATTAAATAAATATAAGATAGAATAAAACAAACCTTGCACCCTGTGCGTGTATGCTGCATGTCGAACTCACTACAACCGTCTATGTCGCCGCGTGCTTTTGAGTCGGCGTGTTTGTTTTTTAGGTATTGGGCCTGTTGTTGAGTCGATTGGTTCATTTTGAGCCGTGAGATCGCCTCTGAGTTGGTGGTATGCTTTGGGACGTTGTGGGTGGAATGGGGGTGCTGTTGATGGCATGGTTGGGTCGACGGCAGTGGTAGAGGATGTTGAACATTGAACGCAGAAGTGTTGCAGAAGTTCAACGTGTCACGTGATTTCGTAAAACATCGAAATTTTACAAGTCCACAACCATTAGCAAAACAATGCTAATACACCTTGCAACCTTTGTTTATTGTATTGCTCGCATGTATACGTTGTAACGACTATGGTGTAATGGTTAGATTGTATGGTCACTTCAATTTTTTGGTGCCGCGTGTTCGACTCCTGCCATGTGCATTTGTATTTTCGGACCCTGGGCACACTTACCACACAATCTCAATTAATTATGACAGAATTTACCTAATTCTCATGAATCCTGCAGAATTCTCCAGAATTCAGACCAGAGGGTTTTCCTGATGAACAATCATCCGTTTTGATGTGCTAGTGCGAAACTATCATAGCAATATATGAGTCATCGGTGGGTAACACTTATAGATCAATAGATCAATTAGCCTCGTAGAAACAAATTTTTAAACAAAACGTTATGCATCTACCTGTATACTAGTACTCTTGTCAGCGATTGCGTGTACACATGCTGATGCGGCATTCGCGGCCCAGTGGCGCTGTCACAAGTTGTCTTCGTTCAGGTTACTATTGTTTCTTTACAATTCAGAGATCAATAACGACGCATGTTCTGAAATGTTTCGAATTAACAGACTTGCATAAAAGCTGGTCATACTACTCCACTCTGGTCCATCCCACAGTTCTTCCCCGCACCGATGTATTCCGACATAGAGTTCCAACTTCCTGGACGCAATCGTGCGGCTCCAATCGACCCTGAAATCAACATTTTTAAAGCTACTCTCGCCAAATCACTGGCCTTCTCCCGTACATTCAACAACCGCAACCTCGAATTCCCTTGGTACCCCTGTTGGGGCTCGACGCTTTTCGACCTTGTCGCTGATAGGTCCAACTTGATTGTTGCACCACAGCATCCCCTCTATTTTTCCGACGAAGATATCGAGAGATGGGGGGATGACATGGGCTCGGAGACCGCAGAGGAAGGATGTGATCCCTATGAATCGGAAGGGCCCCCCCCTACTATTGCAGCCCCACACGGGCCAGTACCCCCGCCAGTCCTTTCCACGAACATCACACTTGATGATTATGAATACATGGAATATGACCCTGACGCCTCCTTCTCGACCACACCTGGTCGCGGAGTGAGCGAGGTGTATGTCGACTACGCCATCATTCACGTCGACGCTTCTTCTTGCGAGACACCTGCTCGCTACAGTGGTTGGCAGATTACGCAAATGTCTGTCCCGCTCCTCGTTGAGCAGAAAAGATTTGCGAGTCGAAGTCTCGGCGGCCCTGAGCTGATGAGATCTATAAAGGATTGCATCAGCGAGGCCATATGCCAACTTCATCAACAGGCCGCTCATCTGTTCGTCGTCGACATAGAAGCCACATCCGTGATGGCCATCGGGGCCTGTGGTCCTTATTGGAGTGATATGATTATCGAACGCAATAATATACCCAATATCATCGAACAGGTCACTACGGGGAAAATAATGTCAAAGGCGCATCTCACCGCCGAAGTTAAAGCCAATCTGTTCGCGAGGTGGACTGAACCCCTTCTTTTGGATACCCCAGAGTCTAACATTCGATTCCACAATATCTACGAACGCTTGTGCGCTTTGGGTCCTGTTGGAAATAACGAGATGGTGTCGTAAGCTGGGGCAAAGGATTCGTATCAAATCTACGTACTGTAAACGGCATCAAAGGCTGTTTTGTATTCGAAGCGTTGTACATGTACATGTTCATGGTCAGGTCGTTTGGTCAGTCGACCACACTCATGCTGTCCAGAGGATCACTGAAGGGGGGAAAAGACTTGACTATCATTGAGGGAAATTATGAAGAACTCGTGCGCGCAGCGTCAAAATACTGTTCCGCATTACTGAGAAAATAAGATATTTCGATACATGACGGTACCACCGTAAAACTTTGAAAGAAGTAACGGTAGGTCCTGCCATCTTCTTGACTGGATAGAACGGGGGGATGACTGTTTGGTGCTCCGGATCCTCGTCGGCGTCCCGAGAGAGGGCGACGTGCATTAAGATCGGTGCTCCAGCGGTGTACTCCCCCTTCTCCAGTTCAAAGGAAACACCCAGAGTCGGGTACGAGTTGACGGAGGTTGCAACGTCCCGCCTATTTCAAAGATCGATCAGCCACTGTTCCATTCCAAGATCGAGTTTCGTCAATGTACATTTACCGGACGTCCATGCGTAAAAGCTCAGTTCGCTTGTCGTCTTCCATCTCCATGGTGTCGTGTACAGTCTAGATCCTTGCGTCATTGCAGCATTGGATGACTGCATCGCACACACATCAGTATTGCTTACCTCGGAGAAAATTGAAAATCGCATGTGAGGGAGCGCCTATCCACTCTCCGAGGTCCCGAGCATTGGCAAGCGACACACCGCAGGCGACAACACGCGTCTTCAGGTCTGTCTGAGCAGACACGTATCGTGTCCTCGAGATGATCACTTCGAATGTCGGACCAACTTCACCACCGATGAGCTGAACCTCATCCATCGGCGATGAGGAGGGCAATCGTCTGCACGTTCTTCCTCTGGCGCCATCTCCTCGATAAGACGTCCCGCTACACAAATGGGTCAGTGATCGAGCAGGGATGGGGGAAGATCAAAACTCACCTGCGATGGTGTGCATACAATCACGTCATCTTTCTCCAACCGACGCAGGTCCGTGCTCGTCTCCCCCGTCAAGTTCAACATTTCCTTCCCCCCTTCAAGTACACCACTGAACTTGCGACGCCACTTCGCAACACGCTGATCCACCATTTCCTGGTAGGGCTCCACGCATACAGCCATCGAGTGATCCTTCTTACTCCACAACATCAGCAACGCGAACTCGGCACAAATCATCTTTCCACTGCCCGTTGGAGCGCCGATGAACACGTTCTCGTCCGATGTGTAAAGAGCCTGGAATACCTGGGTCTGAATTGTGTTAAAGGTCTAGATGTATTCGAGTATATAGCTTCAAACTCCTTGCTATGAAGCGCCGACAGAGGGTGTGGTTGGAAGTCCAGAAGTGCCGTTGGCATCGGGAATTTTTCAGAGGGGATCAATTGGTTGAACGAAATGGGTAGCCTCGTCTCCGCATGTAACCACCGATCCGAGACTACCGAGATGTAATAGTTGGGAGGGACGGGCTCCAACATCGGCACCGTGATCGTGACGTTGTGTTCGTCTTCAGCGTAACGCTAGCGGAGAACGAATGAGTCATGGGAAAGGATGATCTCGCCGTCTACGTCCTCAACGAGACTGAAGAATGTCTCGGCTGTTCCATGGATCTTCTCGTCCCAACGGAAATCGGGTGTGATGGACAGGTCAATATGGAGAAGGGAACAGGTGATAGGCTGGGCTTGGGGTTGGAGCCTGAAAAAAAGTAATATGACGGTGGTTGGGACGGGCCCCAACCTAAGATGCGTCAGCGCCCACTGTAATTTGGGGGAATTACGAACGAGTCGGTGGACGAGGCCACCCGCGTTAGGAATGCCAATGAGCTCTCCGAGTTCCGGAGGGTTCAGGTTGAAATAGCGGTACCACGGCTAGAGTAGGCCAAACACCCGATTAGCAACTCCGGTCTTATGCACAAGCGATACTCACGAATTTTTTTCCCTCGGCTTTCCAGATGACTTCCTGAGGAACGCCCTTGAACTGGCGGAGCGGCGTCATCGAGCCCCACCTGATGTCACCACTCCCCGGTAATGGAATGCATCATTCCTTACGGTTGTCGACACTCAATCCCAGTGAGAATCGGTTATGATGTGAGACACCCTCAGCGCTCGCCATGTGACTTGGGATATATTTAGCACCATCAGATGTGACGAGTTCTGATGCAATCACATTATCTTACTTCGTGTACCCCGCATACCGTGTGACACTCGTTCCTTACCTGTTCCAGAATTCGTTCCACGCCATTCCGGTCCATGCTAACAACCATGTAACACGTTTCCTCCACGTTGCCATTCCCTTATACCCTGGCCGCCAACTCCTTCTCTTTCTTTACCACCCAGCACTTCCTAGTTCTACGCATGGATGCCAGCTCGAGTTCTCGCTGACTCAACAATCCCGCCAGTACTGCAAACAGATACATCTGTGTCTGTACCAAATACGGACTTGGGCAGCCGCATCTAGTTTCCCCAGTGACATGGCAATGCCATCTGCAAGAGGCCTCTACCGAGCAAGAGCGTCAGCAAATACGCACGGCAAGATTGCTCGAGGGACTTCATGTCCCGGATATATCAAGCTCAGCAGGTCCATCCCAAGCACCGGACCAGCAGAATCACCATGTATTGCCCCCTAGTGCACGCCGTGCTGAAAACCTCTGAGAAAATGCGAAATGAGCCCGAGAAAGTGCCGAATCCCAGCGTCATGTTGGTTGACGTAAGCGTGCTCGGTCTCGCGAAGGCACATTGTGGCCGGATTCCCAGGTATGATTATATTCATCCTACCAGTGAGTACAAACTAATCAATTGTGTCTCACTTAGAACCCTGCTGGAGACGAGTTACCTCCACGTTGCTCGCTGTCTCCCCCTCCCCAATCACCACCACACCCTTCACCGCCTCCACTCCCTTCACCACCTCCGCTTCCTTCACCACCTCCACGGCCTTCACGGCCTCCACATCCTTCACCACCACCACATCCAAGTCCACCACCAGTACCCCAAGCTCGTCCTCCCATTCCAAACCAGGGAGGTGAGCAAGGTGACTATGGTTTGGTCTACGAGCGCAGGGCCCACCCAGATATTGATATCGACCATCTTACACATTCTGCGGTACTCCCCAAGATGCAGGAGGCTATGGTGTTTGTCAACGCACTTCGTCACGCGTCCTTGGATGATGCAGTCTCCAAACTTGACGACGACGCACTCCATCGCCTGCGCAACCCACCACAAGAACGTCTTTCCATTGACAGTCCCGGCACCAAATACAGCATCGAAACATACCTCGCACTTGAGCATTCCTCACAAGTTGCCTACCAATCTGTTTGTGATGCGGCCAAGAGAAACTTCGCTGGGGCCCCCAGTGTAGAAGACATACTAAGTTTCTATAGTGTTGAGAAGCTCATTGCAAATTACACTGGTATTCAAACGGTAGAACATGACATGTGTCCAGACACTTGTCTTGCGTACACTGGACCCTTTGCTGCCTTGGAGGAGTGTCCGCTTTGTGGGATCTCCCGATGGAACCAAGAGAAACTCTGCGCCTCTCATGGTCGCATCAAGGTTGCTGCTTGCAAGTTTACCACCATCCTACTGGGCCCGCAAATTCAGGGCCTCTATCGTGATCCACAAAGCGCACGGGAAATGCAGTACCTCTATGAACGAACTCAGCAAGTTCTGGAACAAGTCAGGCAGACTGGGGAAATCCCTGTAGTTGACAATGTCACTATGGGGTGGGATTACGTCGGTGCTGTACTCGACGGGGACATCAAACCGGACGACATCGTCCTTATGGTCTCCATGGACGGTGCACAACTATACGACAGCAAGGCTTCAGATTGCTGGATGTACATATGGATCGTCCTCAATTTATCTCCGGACAAACGCTACCGCAAGGCTCACGTATTACCGGGTGGTTTCATTCCTGGGCCTAACAAGCCCAAGAATGTCGACTCTTTCCTCTTCGTTGGTATGCACCATCTCGCCGCTCTTCAGAGAGAAGGTCTCCGTATCTGGGACGCTTCCCGTAACATCAATCTGCGCTCCGATCTATATCTCCTATTCACGACTGCTGATGGCCCGGGACTCGTCTATTGGGATGGGATGGTGGGGCATAGTGGAAAGAATGGATGTCGAATGTATTGTGGTATCACCGGTAGGCGTTGACGGAATGGAACCCACTACTATCCTGTCCTGCTCAAGCCGCTCGGTGACTACTCCGTTACAGGATGCGACCATGAAGACCTAAACATTTTCGACTTGCCATTGGGGGTTCTGATGACTATGATCAGAACCTTCTTAACCTGACTACATCTCCCAGCCAACGTCAACTAGATATCAGAAAGACTCAGACTGGTATCACGAAGCCCCCACTTATTCTTGGACTCGATCCGACTCGCTCGCTTGGCGTGCCCCTCTGCATGACTACGGACATAATGCATCTTGCAGGTAACCTCAGTGACCTGTTTCTCTCATTGTGGCATGGCACTATGGACTGTGCTGCAACTGACGACATCAATACATGGGGATGGGCAGTCTTTCGTGATGTTGACACTTGGACAGCCCACGGTCAAAGTGTTGCCGAGGCAGGATGCTCGCTACCAGGCTCATATGATCGCAAACCACGCAATATCGCTGAAAAACTCAACACCAGCTACAAGACATGGGAATTCCAGCTCTATCTGTTCGGACTTGGTCCCGCCCTTCTCTACAACATACTCCCCCTCCAGTATTGGTCTAACTACTGCAAACTTGTACGTGGTTTTCAAATTATGTGTCAACACAGCATCACTGCGCAGGAACTTAAAGACGCACATTCCCTCTTTTGCAATTGGGAGGACGAATTCGAATGAATATACTATAAACTACAAGAGAATCGCCTCCACTTTGTTCGACCCTGTATTCATCAAGTCTCGCATCTTGTTACCGAGACTATCCAGAAGGGACTGCCAATCTGCTATGCGCAGTGGACAATGGAATGTACCATCGGAAATTTAGGTCAAGAGATTCGCCAGCCGTCTCAACCCTACGCCAACCTATCGCAAGAAGGTGTTCGTCGCTGCCAAGTCAACGCTCTCCTTTCTGCCATTCCAACACTTGCAACCCCTCCCAAAGGGCTTCCCGAAGGTGCTGTTGACCTCAGGGATGGCTTTGCCTTGCTTCGCAAACGGGACAAGAACCACGTCCTTCCTGTTGATGGACCAGCACGCGCAATCCAACGCTTCTTAGGTGCACATCGCCCACTTCCAAAAATTAAACGTTGGGCACGGTTACTCATACCAAATGGTCAAATTGCACGGACAGCGTGGCGAGAGAAACTCAAGGCTCGCGAGGACATCCGGGCATCGCGCAATATCAAAGTGAGCCATCTATGTTTAATCATATCATTCAAGTGTACAGTTCACTCTTGATGGTCGCATCCATTTTGCAGAAGTCCAATATTTCACGTGTCTGGCTATTGGTGAAGATCACTTACGCTTCATTAATGTCGCAGTTCTCCAACTATATTCCATGCCAGATGAAGAGCTCCTCCGACTTTCCATGCAAACCTACGCAACTTGCACGCTACTAGATGAGCTGTTGGTCATAGATGTCAAGCAGATTATTGGAGTCATTGTGATGGTACCACAGACCACAAGACTTCCAGGAGGTGAAATCGAGGATAGGTTCTTCTTAGTGGAGAGGCCGGGATTAGAGCTTTCGGACTTAGGAGTAGCTTACAGTGTATATCAGGATATCGAGGAGGACGGGGACAATATGCTTGAGTAAACTGCTTTCTGCATCACGATCATCTACTGGTATCATACATACAAGTCTGGCAATACTACAATGACGAGCGCGGTCTGAAAACATACAAATGGGACTATCTATCAAGCAGTCTTGCGGCATTGTGCATCACGTTGATAGTCCCATGCATAGACTGACTGGACTGCTCTCTTGCGCTGCTTGACCTCGTTTGCAACATTTGATGGATCAATTGATCGTACGCAGAATCTTTCGGACGGTTTCTTGAGGATTTGGCACGGGTAAAGAGAGGCCATGCTATCCGTGTACAGGTGGGTCAAAACGAGGTGTGATTTAAAGTATTTGCTCACCTGATATCTCCGTCTCCTGCCTCGATCTTGACATCTTCAATATCTCCTTCAACCTTTGGCGTGATAGGCCCACATGGGGCTTCTTTTTGTATAATAACTGGCTGAGATCTATATACGGAGATTTGTATTAGTGCCGTAGACTTAATCAAATAACTTACACGTCTAAAGCAGGTATGTCTTTGAAGCGAAAGACAATCTTTTTTCGGCCGAGGGATTCGATGTCAAGGGAAATAAAGTAGGTATCCCACGGCGTGATGATACCCTCTAGGTCGAGAAAGATAACATCGCCAAGCATTTGGACGACATGAGATTTTTCGGCGGGGGTAGACATATCTGATGAAATCAAATGAACTCGAAGGTTTAGGTTGACGTGTTAGGTACAGATGTCGGAGTATGCCGGCGGAGTCTCTATCGACTATTATCTTATCTTGGATCTCTAACTCTTGTCGTCCAAATCCCTACTAAGTACTAGTAACGGCTACTAGCTATGTCCACTCACAACAACCACAGCATGCTAGCCACATCAAATAACAGCTATACTGGGTTTGGCTCATCCACTCAGTTTCCTCATGTTCAATCACCCTTTTCTGCCGGATCGCTATCGCTTCCGAGTCCAGACTTGGACGCGTGTTTTTCCGATGCCATGACACAGATGCCTGGACAATTTGTCCTGCTGGGACATCGGTCACAGGCTACTTATCAACAGGTAAGTGAATATATTAATCAGTGTATTTAACACAAATTACTTTTTAGGGCGCATATATGCAGGATAACTTGCAGTTCTGGCAGGACCAATGCAGAACTCTAGAGGCCCAGATAATGAAGCTTATCACAGAGCGAGATAGTGTTAGGTACGTGTTCCCGTATGTGAAATTTAAAACTTTCATCACAAACTAACATTTACTTCAACTCCTCTGACCCAGCACTTTGTTCAAAATTCTTGCGACGACCGTCAAGTTACCAGAGACCGAACCAACCAAATTCAATCCAGAAATTCTCCTGCAAATGAGCGGCCCAAGACCAGTCACCGGCATGGACCGACCGACCAAAGAAACCCATTCAGCCATCCGCTTTTGGGACGAGATCAACTTCCTTGAATGGGCTGAATCCCCTGCTTTCCAGGTCGAAAACCGAGGAAAATTGCCATACCTTGAACAGGAAAATGGCGACCCGATACCAGAGGAGACTGTCCGTGCGATGCAGAAAGTCCTTCGAGGCGCTTGGTTGGAACTAGTCCAGAGGAAGCTCGCCCCTCTGACATGGGGAAAACTTGCTACGACTGGACGGGATCTCGTTCACGGCCTCATGGAGGCTGCGTTTCCCTTCTTACGGTTCACTAACAATGGTTGGAAGGTCGAACAAATGGCAATGAAGACATACTCTTCGTGGCATGGAAGGCACGTCGATGACAATGGGAACTGGAAGAACAAAAAAAGTCAGCAAGATTCAGGTGATGAGGATGACATAGACAAGGATGACACCGGCGACTCGGAGGACAGCAAACTCAAGATGAAAAAGCGCAAACGCAAGCACGTCAAGCACGCAAAGTCGGAGGTTCCATATAAGAGGTTTAAAGGTAAGTACAAGTTGATTTTCTAATTCTAATTCACTCCGACTACACTACTTTGCAGCCTCACATGACAACCAGCCTCCCCTACTAGTACCTGTCCTTCGGTCACTGAGCCCACCCCAAGTTCAATTGCCAGTCCCGTCAGCTGACTCAGCCCCTGTTATCTCGATGAATCTGAGTACACGAGCCTCGCCAATGTTAGCAAGTCCATCCAAAGCACCAACACCTCAAGTATTAGCGTCTCCAAAGTCTGCGAACCAATTCGAGGCCATGGTGTCTGTACCACCGGATCTCGGCAATGAGAACAAAGAAAACGAGGACCCCAATTCAAAGACGAATGATTCACGCGCAAAGAAACGGATTGTTAACCCTCTGTAGTTGTTTCTTCTTTTGCTTTCAAGAGTGGAACCTTACGATGAATTAGTGCAGCACTGGCCGCCGCTGCCACAAAGGCTAAGCTTTCTCCTGTCCCCCTACCAGAAGTCCCATCCCAATCCTGACCCCCATCCCGACCCCCATCCCCAGCCCAGCCAGCCCCGACCCCAGCCCAGCCCAACACAGCAGATAGCGCCAACCACAACCCACCTCCAAGCATGAACCAACCCGCGCAAGATGTGCCACGTACAAAGAAAAACAAGATGCGCCCTGGTTCTGGAAAAAATGGCCAGTATGTAACTTGGACATTCTAACGAATGGATGCTACTGATGTAGGTTTTCTTTAGAAATCTATGCACCTATCGTTGGCTCGCCCAAGTCGAGAAACAAGGAACGCGAGACGACTTCGAAGCATTCTTCAAGCTACTTTCAGCGGAACAAAAGGCGGTGAGTGTGCTAACACCTACTATGGCCGTTTAACGTGCTGAATTTCTTTTGAAGTCATATGAGAGTGAGGCAACCTTACTCATAAGTCTCTCATTTGTCCTATGTGCTTGCTCTAACAATATGTATAGGGTGCATCGAACGCATGGGACCCGAAGACAATCGCCCGGGGCACCATGTACTGACCCAATCCCTGGCGCCACACCTCTCTTTCTGGTCGTCGACTGCCCCCCCTTCTCACATCGACGTCACATCTGCACACTGGCCCTTCCCCGAACTTTTTTGAGACCATTTCCGAGCTACTAACGTTATACTATTGTGCATGTGTATTCGCCATTTTTTTGTTGATCCCGTGACTATATGAATAAATGAGATTGCATGATATTGGAGAATATTACGAGTGGGATGTGAACAGTTCAAGCTATATCTCGGGGTATGTTTTCTATATCATTTCTCTAACAGCGTAATATGACATCATCTGGTGGAGTGCCCCGACACATTGCAAATGTGATATTCTTTTCATTTTAGTACGTAGATATGCTGCTGTGTTATTCCTATTGCACCACTAAAAAAAATCACATGGCGAGCGCTGAGGGCATCTCACATCATAACTGATTCTCACTGGGACTCAATGATGCAAGATCCTTCTAGTTGTCAGGGCCTCCTCTGTACTACTATTGCTAGCATGTGATGATGCATTATAATGTATTGTGATGCATAGCAATGCATCATAGTGCATCCTAATGCATCACCCTCGACAGTCATGCATTACTCTCTCGATTCCCTTGCTTTCTGCTTTCAGGTTACACCGTTCACCAATCATTGATGCGCCTTCAGAAGCCAATGCGGCAGAAAGGGAAACCCTCATGAAAAATGATGCGCCTTAAGAACACTGATCTGCTTGTTACCAATCGGGAAGTTCCATTAAGAATATGCGCAAGATTAATACAAAATGTGCTATGTGTCGTGACCAATATCCTCCTGCTCCCTCTCACTTTCAGTAGTAGGTAGTCCGTGGTCCTCATCCTCTCCGGCCTCATCGTCTACGCGCTCCGCGAAAGCCACTGTGGCGCCCCACAAGAGACGACACTTCTCTGCAAGCAGCCTCCGTAGTGTTGCTTGCTGTTGTGCATATGCACGGTAGCTCTCTATTAGAGCTGTATCCATAGAATTAAACTCCTTACCCTTTCGCTCCCAAAGCTTCACCTCCCACTCCAAGAAATCCCTGACTCTCCTCATCTCTTCAATAAGTAGTTCGACCTCTTCTGACCAACGCATGGCGCGTGCTCTGGCCTTGCACCATTCGATGCGCATGTCTGGGAATAAAATTCAGACATATGTTTTGTTAGATGATCAGACTATATACCTTCTGTTGCCCCGCCCTCATCTCCGTCTTTGTCGGCCGCCCCCCTCGTAGTCCATATCCACGAAAGTCTTTGAGTCCCTTCGCTTTCACCGTCGAGTAAGTCTGACATCGCACGAAGGTCTTGTCGGTTGAGTGGCCGGAGCGTCGTGCGCCATCCTGTCTCCTTTAATATCGGAGCCAGCACAACCAACGATTTGTGGGCGTCCTCGTATCTGCTCGCAGCAGCGCTAATGCGGGCCTCAATGGCTTTGAGCATGTTGCGGGCCCTAGTGTTCGCACCTTGCCCACGGAGGTTACGATCCTTGTACTTCAGCACATAGCTCTGCGTGCGAAGATTCGACCGCAGACTGCGCGGTGCATCGTGTGCCTGGGCGTATCAGAGCTCCCATTCTATTTTCTGCAACTTTACGTCGCAGGGCATTGTCGTGCGTATCTGCAATGGCAACAGCAGCTTGACTGTGTCTGGAGGAGTGATGGTGTCGGAATTTTGCACATCTCGTGTCCGCACAGGGGCAAGGGCTGGCATGAAAAGATGTTGAAGTTTCACCCATGAGTCTATCCGCCGCTGGAGGTTGTTGCTCCGCTGTACAAGTTTCACCTCTTGGTTGTCGGTCGAGTGCATCCCTAAGCCGCTTTTATCACTTTTGAGGTGACACCTGAGAACAAATGAGTTATATAACACGCATTCCAGCAGACTACACATTGTTGCTCCTCTATTTCCAGCCCGGTGCTAATGTGAATGCTTGGGGAGCAATCCTTGTGAAGTACGACAGCGGTGCCTGCAGAAACGTCGTTGCTGTCTTCCTTGGCAAGCTTGAGGCGGACAGCAGCGAGAGTGATAGCTAGAGCAACAGGTTGAGCCTAGAACACAGCGACAGGAAGAAAAAACACATACTTTCCCCCGTCCGTTCATAGGGATTCGGTTTTGAGCTTTCATTCTCCCAGGCTTCGACTTGGGCTTTCCATGCTGCAGCATGATCTACTGTTAGTCCGTCTTATAGCTCCAGAAGAGCGAACCGGTGCTCGGCACGGTTGGGAATGGCGTCCTTCAACTTGTTTAGCATGACCTCGACTGCCAGGGGTTGTTAGTGATAAGTCCAGTGGTAGCGAGGATGAAGAACACTCACCCATTGCTGCCTTCTTCTTCCAATTCGCGTGACCAAAGTAGTCATCCAAGATATCCTGCCTTGCACCGGGGCCCATCTCCTTTGTGCTGGATGCTGCCGGGTTTATATTCGCCCATCCACGCTCAGGCGCTTCTCCGTCTGTCCGACCAACATCAGGAAATTGACAGGTTACTTAATCACCCTTTAATTGGCCTTAATCAACCTTAATCACGCTTTTCGAGGCAAGGAGAATAAGTTCAAATTAAGCCCTCTCAATTTCTTATTTTCCTTATATCTCGCCTTATTTTCCTTGTATCCAACTTATATCTCACTTTGCTTGGGAAGGATTTGCTTGTGAAATTTAAAAACATTAGAGATTGCATTGGGGTACCTCAATATAAGCACGAAATAAGGGATAATTAAGAATAGTGAATAAAATACTCGAGATGATCTCGTAGTCCCCTCGTTGTGTTGTCCCCTCGTCACCCCGTCGTGTCAGTCTTGTGGTGCTCCGACTGTGTCATCTTGTGGTGCTCTCGTCTTGTCGTACCCCTTCTCTCGTGGTCCCTAGCCGTCTCGTCTCGCAGTCCTATCGTCCAGTGTTTCGTTGCTTCATCATCTTGTCTCTTCCGCCCTCCTCCTCATCTTCATATGAGTGTGTACCACGCGTCGGTTTTGCTGGTGTGCCCGCACTTGTGGTGCACCTGGCTATTGACACCTGGTGTCAAGGGTGGGGGTGGGGTGACGCTGGCGTAAAACGACGTGTTCAACATGTTTGTCATTTTGTTCGTCGCCATTTCGCCTACATCATCTGTGCTCGTCTTGCAGTCCCGTGGTGGTTGTCTGCTTGTCCCGCTGTCCTATCATTTTCTTACCCTGGTCTTGTCGTCTTGTGGTCCTGTCATTTCGTCATCCTGTCATTTTTGTGGTCCTGTGGTCCCAACATCCTGTCGCCCTGTTGTCGTTGGCCCCACGTTCGTGTTGGGGTCGAGCCCTCTGGCAGAGGCTGTCTGAGGCAGAGCATTAGCTATAAAATAGAATAGAATAAGATAAATATAAGATAGAATAAGATAGAATAAGATAGAATAAGGCGAAATAAACCTTACCTTGCACCTGTGTGCTGCACGTCGAACGTGCTATGACCGTCTACGTCGCCGCTGCTGTTCTCCAGGTTCTTCAGGAGTGGGGCGGATGAATCTGTCATTCCCTCGTCCTGTGGGCCGTCACTTGGGTGGGTCTTGAGGTGGGATGAGCGTGCGGCTGGTGAGTGCGAATGTCCAGGGAGCGTGAGCGTGAGCGGAAGGGAGTAACACACCGGGAATTCCAATGTTTTTGGGGGCTTAGAATACAATTCAAAATAGAATTTTAAGATATTATATTATATATAACCTTATGGGCAGGTGAGAAATATTATATTTAAGTGGTCAACAGAATAAGTAAGAAAATATCTTATTATGTGGAACATTCCGAGTGAGGTAAAAATATAATCTTTATGAGGTCATAGAATGTGATTGAGAATATTAAATTCCAAAATGTATTATGAAATGTATTATGAAGCCCTCAAAATATTGAAACACCGGCAGTAGCTCTGTTGCCGTGGTTCCTGCAGCACCAGGACTGTGAGCGCTAGATGCTACT
>KN819338.1:583945-606091 GCA_000827475.1 Paxillus involutus ATCC 200175
ACCGGCAGTAGCTCTGTTGCCGTGGTTCCTGCAGCACCAGGACTGTGAGCGCTAGATGCTACTGTGGGAGTTTCAATATTTTGAGGGCTTCATAATACATTTCATAATACATTTCGGAATTTAATATTCTCAATCACATTCTATGACCTCATAAAGATTATATTTTTACCTCACTCGGAATGTTCCACATAATAAGATATTTTCTTACTTATTCTGTTGACCACTTAAATATAATATTTCTCACCTGCCCATAAGGTTATATATAATATAACATTTTAGAATTCTATTTTGAATTGTATTCTAAGCCCCCAAAAACATTGGAATTCCCGGTGTGTAAGACTCACCTGAGTATTGTAGTCAGACATGCAAAGTTCAAATAGATCACGTGATTGTGTAAACATTGAAATTTTACAAAGTCCACATCATTAGTAAAATAAATGTTACACTTTCGTAGTGGTACTAATAGTATTACTAGCAATAGCTTGATAGTTAGGTGAGGAGCATGTTAATTGTGTAACGACTATGGTGTAATGGTTAGCTTGTGTGGGTTATGGCAAATTTTTGGTGCCGTGTGTTCGACTTCCAGCATCAGCAAAAACCCTTGGAAATTGCCACAGATTGTAAGGAGTACTTACCGTGAGAAATCATGTAAGTGACTTGCAACGTCCGTCAGCGACCACCGTCCTTATAATCCACTTACAATGGATTGGACCCTCCATATAATGTCAATACATCGTGTTTGGTCGGCGATGTCATGTGCTATTGCAACATGTTGAATTTTTAATCAGTCCAGCCCTCAATCTGTCAGCCTGAGATGAATTCAAACATCTACGGTAAGTAACGACTTGGACGGTGACCAACGCTCCAAGAACCCACTGATTTATTCAGATGGGATGCCCAGCTCAGTCTGCAGAAATCTGATATTCGTTTTCTTGACCTCGATCATTCTGATAGCGCTTTACCCCATAACACAATTATGCCGCCATCTCGCCTTCAGTGTACCTGTGGACGACAGTTTGCAAATGACGGTCGATTCAGCTATCATAGGGCACGTTGTGATACTGCAATCCAGCACTCCCGTCTCATGTTCGAGGCTGCTCAGCAAGCTAGACACTCGGTCGATCATGCACCTGACGATCCAACCCCCGTTCCAGCACGAAGATCGAGACGTGTACACTTTTCCGCACCTGTGACAGCTCACGTTGCGCCCCGGCAGACACTGGCACAACGCACTGCAATACCATCCCCTCACATTGCAACACAACATCATTCAGACTCACAGGACACTTGTGTAGGTTAGATTGTGGCTTATTTACTGGAGCTGTGCTGAGTTCTACATCATGTTTGAATAGCCCAATAGCATAGCACCCCCTTCCACAAGCCAAATCCCTGCTGCGGATGATTCGTTTGACCAATTATCTGGTCCAGCTGGCGATGACTTCATGTTCCCTTCCCGTCACTCGCCATCACCGCATCTCGATGAAGTAACCTGTGAAAGCTCGCGCGACATGGGCGACCTGAATGAGACTCAAGCTGCTGTACACGCGGATGCAGTGGTTCTGGGTAAATGGATTCGCAAGCCCAGTGCCAAAGTACGCGATGCTCAGGAAGATCCCCTCCCAGAGGGACCAGGGCCACTTCAGCGCGCCACGGAGGCTGATGAGCCCTTTGCCACCACCGAGCGGCCGCTTCAGCGTGTCGGACTCATCGTCGCCGAGATGTTCTGAACCCTTGCGAACTCATTCGGATTGAGCCGCGAGTACCGTGGACGTCCCTCGTTGATACCAGACATGGATACAGACTTCCAGCAGTTGCACGGTGACTTGGTTCATATCCCAAATCAGCTCGCTGCTCAGACTGCCGACGAAATCATTCACCCATATCCAAATATTAGTTCGTTCCTCCTGAACAAATGGTTCTGGAGTCGAGGTTCCCAGAAGTCCCAGGCCAACTGAAAGGAGCTTCTGGGGGATGTTCTTTTGAACTCGTCCTTCAAGGTTGATGAGATCCGTGGGGTGAACTTCGAGAAGTTGGATGCTCAAGTTGCTGAGGACATGGGTTCTACTTGGGGTGGCAACGGATGGACGCAATCAACAGTCGCACTAGAAATTCCGACTGGAGAGAAGGCTTCGAAAGCCACCCAGCAGCGTAGGGCCAATAACATACAGACCGCTCGGCGTCATGGAGAGATTGATCCCAACGCTCCCGACATCCCATCGATCACATACGACATTCCCAATTTCCATCATCGCAGCCTGCTTGCCATCATCTGTGAGGTCTTCGAGTCACCACCCGCAAAGAATTTCCATTTCCACCCCTTTAAGTTATCATATCAACCACCCAATCCTGCCATGCTGCCCGAACGGGTCTACGAAAATGTTTATACGGCAGATGCCTTCTTAAAGGCAGATTGAGAACTCCAAAATTTGCTGCCGGAAAATGGTTGTACCCTGCTGCGTGCAATAGCTGGCCTTATGTTCTGGTCAGATGCGACTCATGTTGCTCAGTTTGGCCAGGCAAAGCTCTGGCCAATATATGCCTATTTCGCGAATCAATGCAAGTACGAAAGATGTAGACCAACTGCACGTGCCGCAAGGTGTGTAGCCTACTTACCTGTGGTATGTTTTGATGTCTTTTGCATGCAACTAGTTTTAGCCTAACTGCTTCTATTCAACTTGCAGCTGCCTGATGAAATTGTTGACTTTTTACGTGACCGCGGACGCAGTGTTTCACCACAGCTACTTGCTCACTGTCGGCGTGAGCTGTTTCACGGTGCATGGGCCACAATACTCGATGACAACTTCATCTCCGCATACGTCCATGGCATTGTTGTTGACTGTGCGGATGGCATCCGTCGGCGTCTGTATCCGCGGATTTTCACTTACTCAGCCGATTATCCAGAAAAGTGCGTACTTCGGCATTCATTCGTGACATGGTATCATTGACTTTGATGGTCACACAGAGTGTTGATTGCAATGATCCGTGACATGGGAGGTTGAAGAACAAGCTACTCATCAAGGCTTGTGTCAATTGTTCCATTGTCATTGAATCTTAGCACTCATCCAAGTCACTTCTAGGCATATCTGCATGTTTTCAAGTCACCCAGCTCAGCCATCTCGGAAGGAGGCTCCGAACGTGCAACACGACGTGGAAATGCTGCCCTCCATGGCATCCGGACAGTCAGCATTGCATCTATAGCCTACGTAACAACTATAGTAATTTTATTTCCCTTCGTGATCTCTCACAGCCATTCTGACTTGTTGATAGGTTCGTTTCGTTCTTTCGTCTGAGAACACCTTCAATGCGAAGGGTCGTCTCTCGAACGAGGCATTCTATCAATGTGTCATTGAGACGGCGATGAGAGATCTCGAGGATGATGAACTGCATGCGCTGCTTGCTTGGTGGAATGAGTGAGACCCGCTATCTGTTTATTCAGTCTACATGTCCTGATTCACTGTTTGGCAGCCAAATTTTCAAGTACGCAGACGGGTCAGAGAATGGAGATGACGAGAATGACGAGGACAGCATCATGATGATCATGAAGGCACAAGCAGCTGTGAGGCGGCGTGCAGCGGCGGCGGTATAAATTGACTGCGAGCGGTACCATGGTACAGTATAACTTACTATGACGTACATCTAATACAAAATATTCTCTTATAAACTGATTGTCCCATGTTATACAATCTCCTTGTGATAGACTCGCAATCTCTGGAATTCTACTACAAGGGAAGCAAGTCGATATGAGTCCATCAACCTCAATAAGTGTTATGGCTCCAGATACTCCACTTATATCTCATTTATAATCTGGCATCCTGCACTTGTAACTGCTTATGAATGTTACGATATACTGTTTACCCCTATCTTTTCTTTTGTTTTCCGTCTTTGCCCGTCCTCGTCTGTGTTTCCCCGAACTCTGACTCTTCTCAGTTACCATCTTAAGTAACCGTTCCCGTCTACCCAGCTTATCCTACGGAAGGCTGTACCTTCCATCACATTCCATTGTGTTCCAGCCTATGGCATTATGTACTCTTCCTGGTCCGTGCACCATTACGAATCCTTTATATAGCTGTCGATTATACGCACTGTACTTTAGCTTATTCTACGCCTGCAATCCTAGCAAGCTTCTCCGACACTTCTGTTCCCTCTGGTCACAGACTTGGTCTCAGTCACCACAGACGACTGCTGATATTCTTGATAACTTAGTAAAGTCCTTCACAAAGACTTGAACAGTCAATTGTTACCTTAGGTTGAACACACTAGTGTCACCCCGCGTAACAAAAGAATAAGCTCATTGATCGCTGCTACCTTCACGTAGCCCAGCACGATAACAAGACGTCGTTCCTAAAGAACACAGGAAAGAATCCCCTTGGGGACCCTGCTGAACCCTCGAAACCCAGATCTAGAGTGAACCCCTACTCCCTAGGGATCTCTACCGAACTTAGGAACAAAGGCAAGAATCGCCTCGAAGAAGCAGCTGAACGCCCACCACCTTCCTCCACGCCAGACGAAGGAGATATTGAGCAAGACGACGATCTTTACAAACAAGGATTCGTCACCAGACCCTCATCCCCGATTGACGTAGAACCGACTACGCTTTTTGATCTAGATCGCCCTGACAGCGAACCTCCGATAACCGTAGAACCTCTTCCATTCTACCGACAACCTTCCCCAGAACCCTTCGACATCGCCGACATGTCCGAAAGACCCACTGAACTCAAAGTTGGAACCCCTATCCACTTTGATGGAAGCCCCAATGACGCTTCCCGATGGCTACACTCTGTCATAGCCTATATCTCCATCAATGATCAAATTTACACCTCCGATGACAAGAAGATTATCCTCGCACTCTCGTTCATGAGTAAAGGATCCACCGCCACTTGGGCAGAAGCTGCTTACGAAAACGCAGCAGAACTAGAAAGTTTCGGAAAATGGAAAGACTTCCAAGAAGACTTCAAAAGAACCTTCGTCACCAAAGACGTAAAGGCCACTGCCATCGCTAAACTGTCCTCTCTTACCCAGAGTGGATGCGGCAGTCTTGAGAAGTTCAATGCCGAATTCCGACTTCTCGCCCACAGATCCACCGTCAACAGTCAAGGTGCTTTGATCGAATGGTACCTGAGAGCCCTTCATCCTTCTATTTCCACTCAGATTCTCCGAATGGATAAAACCCCCGAAACCCTAGAAGGATGGATCGCTAAAGCTGAGCACTTCAACGTGCAGAACGAACGAATCAAATCCCTTAGACAGGGAAGACCTTTCTTCAATAATTCACCTTCCAACTCGTCCCGCAAACGCGATCCTTATGCTATGGACGTAGACACTGTCAGACTCTCCCCTACCCAAAGGGCTGACTATATGAAGAAAGGACTCTGCTTCGTATGCGGAAAAAATGGACACCGCTCCTCAGATCATAAAGGAAAGACCTCCTTTGATAACCCCTCGACTCCTAAAGTCCGAAAGACGGAGATCCCCTCTCCTGCCGACCCAATTTCCGTCTATGCTGCGGAATTGAAGAAGAAGAACGTCTCCCAAAAGGAGATCCTGAACGTTCTTAAAACATGCTTTGCCAAAGAAGAAGAAGAAGGAACCGATGAAGAACAGGTTCCGGTATCTAGGGTCTCCCTAGCATCGTCTTTTTAGAAGGAGGATCTGAGTCAACGCAGACTCCTCCATTGATTACTTCCTCTGTACTTGTAGCCGAAGAAACTGCCCAATCTATGTGAATCCCCATTTCCCTATTCGCTACAAGCACAGGAAGAATCATTGACACCCATGGCCTGCTCGACTGCGGAGCAGGAGCGAACTTGATCGATCATCACTTTGTGTTGAAGAACAGATTCCCTAGAACCCGATTAGCTAAACCGCTAAAACCCCGAAACGTGGACGGAACTGAGAACGTCGGAGGGACAATCAAATATACCGTCACCCTCACTCTTCGAATCTCTGATACCGAAGAAACCCGAAAGTTTTATGTCATGAACTGTGGCAAAGAAAACTTGATTCTCGGACTTCCATGGCTAAGAGAAGTCAACCCTGTCGTCGACTGGCAGGAAGGAACCTTTACGTTCCCTGATCGACCAAAGAAACCCCGTCATGACTCACAAGATCAAATCACCCAACGATACCTTATCCGATATCTCGGTATGGACCCAGAAGAACAGCTAGCCAAGAAACTTCTGAAACAATATGATCCACTCTTTAAGGAGTTCAGAAAGACCACCATCTCCTCGGAAATTGCCCAAGAAGCCGAAAAAGAAGAAAGAGAAAGCCACCCTTCCTCCCGAATACTCCGAATTCTCAGAAATCTTTGAGAAGAAAGCCACTGATCACGTTCCTCCCTCACGATCTTTTGATCACACCATTGATCTAGATAAGGACTTTGTCCCAAAAGTCACTAAAGCCTATCCTCTTAACCCAAAAGAGTCTGAGGCGTGTAAGGAATTTATTAAGGAAAACCTCGAAACCGGCAAGACATCTCCCTCGAAGTCCCCACAGGCTTCTCCTTTCTTCTTCGTCTCTAAAAAGGATGGATCCTTACGTCCATGCCAAGATTACCGGTATCTGAACTCCCACACTGTCAAAAACGCGTATCCCCTTCCCCTCATCTCCGACCTCATTGATAAACTCAAAGGATCTAAGATCTTTATGAAATTCGACATCAGATGGAGATACAACAATGTTCAGATCAAACCAGGTGATCGTTGGAAAGCAGCGTTCATCATGCCCCATGGACTCTTCGAACCGAACGTCATGTTCTTTGGACTTTGTAACTCCCCTCCGACATTTCAAGCGCTGATGGATCACATCTTCCAAGATTACCAAGCCGAAGGATGGCTCATCATCTATATGGATGACCTCCTGATCCACTCCACAGATCCTACCCTCCATCGAGAACGAACCATGAAAGTCCTAAAACGACTTAAAGAACACGACCTCTACCTGAAATTGGAGAAATGCAAATTTGATGTCAAAGAAGTTGACTACCTCAGATTGATCCTTAAAGAAGGCATTGTCAAGATGGACCCTGTCAAGCTTGATGCCATCGCTCAATGGAACGTTCCAGAAAACGTGAAAGCCGTACGATCCTTCCTCGGCTTCTGTAACTTCTATCGACGATTTATCCCCTCCTTCTCCAATCTATCAAAACCCTTGACCAACCTGACGAAGAAGGACGTTCCCTGGGAATGGTCTCCTGATTGTGAATCCGCCTTTCGTCAACTCCAAGAGCTGTTTATGAAAGCCCCCGTCCTTTCCCTTCCTGATACCTCGAAACCATTCTTTGTAATGGCAGATGCTTCTCTACACGCCACCGGAGGAGTTCTAATGCAGAAAGACGTCAACGGCGAACTTCATCCCTGTGCCTATCTATCCCAGACATTCTCTCCGGCTGAACGGAATTACGACATCTATGATAGAGAACTTCTGGCCATCATTCGTGCCCTAAAAGCATGGCGCCACTATCTCCAAGGAACTTCTCACCCTCTAACGGTCATGACTGATCATAAGAACCTCACCTATTTCCGTTCACCCCAGAACCTTACCCGTCGCCAAGCCAGATGGCTTCTTTTCCTTGCCGACTTCGATCTCACCCTGGAACACGTTCCAGGTACACAGATGACACCCGCCAACGCTCTATCTCGATATCACTCTCCTGATACTACCGCCGATAATCAGGAAGTAACCCTTCTACCCAATACACTTTTTGCTCGCGCTATTGATTTTGCCCTTGTCTCAAAGATCAAGGAATCGACCCCAACAGATCCACTCGTTCTATCGGCTGTTCGTGCCATCGAAGACGGAAAGTCTCTCTTTCCTCGAGCATCCTTCAGTGATTGGGACTACGATGGAACCAACCTTCTCTTTAAGAAACGACTCTATATTCCCCCCACACAGCGAAAAGAGATTGTTACTTCCGTCCATGAATCCCTATCTGCCGGACATCCCGGCATTACCCGAACCATAAATCTTGTATCACGAGACTTCTGGTGGCCAGGCCTTTCCACCTTTGTCCGGAATTTCGTCACCGGTTGCACTATATGTCAACACCACAAGGCTAACATGCACCCTTCCGTCCCTGCACTATCTCCGATACCCTCAACCTCGACACGCCCCTTCCAACAGGTCTCCGTTGATCTCATCACGGATCTTCCCGTATCTGATGGTTTTGACTCTCTTATGGTCACAGTGGACCACGGGCTTATGAAGGGGGTAATTTTATCACCTTGCAACAAAAACATTGATGCCGCAGGTGTTGCCGAACTTTTCTTGAAAGGTGTCTATACCCGTTTTGGACTTCACGACAAAGTCATCTCTGACCGAGGTCCTCAATTCGCCTCCGCCTTCGCCAAAGAACTTGGTCACCTCCTTGATTATGATATCTCCCTATCCACTGCCTACCATCCCCAATCTGATGGTGAAACCGAACGTATGAATCAAGAAGTAGAAACCTACCTCCGCATCTTCTGCAAAGGAAAACCCGATGAATGGTCTAGACTTCTATCCACTGCCGAATTCTCCCATAACTCCAATATTCACTCCGTCACAAAGAAGTCCCCCTTTTTCTTGATGCTCGGATACGAACCACGTTCCTATCCTTCCATTACTAAGGACTCCCCTCTTCCCTCTATCGAAGAACGATTGACAACCCTAAAAGAAGCCAGAGAAGAAGCACTAGCTGCTCATGAAATCGCCCAACGTGTCATGAAAGAACATGTTTCCTCAAACTTCAAACCCTGGAAAACCAGTGATAAAGTTTGGCTAGAAGGTCGTAATTTGAAACTCGGCTATTCTTCTAGAAAATTATTCCCCAAAAGAGAAGGACCCTTCGAAATCACTCAAGTCTTATCTCCTATCACCTATCGTCTCAAGCTACCCGCAACATGGAAGATTCATGACATCTTCCATGCTTCTCTCTTATCGACCTATTGAGAGACTCCCGAACATGGTCCGAATTTCACCAAACCACCACCTGACCTCATTGGCGGAGAAGAGGAATACGAAATAGATCAAATTCTCTCACATCGAGGCAACCCTCAAAGACGCCGTTACCTCGTTTCCTGGAAAGGATACCCTTCTTCTGAAAACTCATGGGAAACTGAGGGAAATCTCCGACACGCCAAGGACATCCTGAATGCTTATAAGGTAGCCCGTCCCCGAGATTTTCCTCAGACTCTTTGTTCCCTTCGTAAAAGAAAATAACCTACTCTTCGACCATCATGCCTTCTACTCGCACCATCGCCAACACCCGTATCCACTTCGACAACGTAGGGGACTTACCCGTTCCTTGCGGCCTCCGCTCTCGCAGACCCCCTTCTGATGGCCTTAAAGCCGAATACGTCGCCTACACCAAAGAATCCAGGAACATTCTTGACGTCTCTTGACACCTTGAAGAAAACTCTCCCTTACTCGATACCTACTCCGCTCTTCTTCAGAATCATCGTATCTCCAATGTCATCGAGTTCATCGAAAGAACCAATCATCGTCTTAATCATAATGACTGGGTCGTCTCAACCCTAGAACATATTCGAGACGAACAACAAGAACTTCTCATCAACGCCCTTCACCAGATGAACTTCGAAGACCTTGTATCCAATATCCACAGACAGCGTGGCCACCATGACAGAGGACCACTTGTTCGACATCTCGTCCCTCTCTCTGATTCTCCCAGTTCTGAAAGTGAAGTGTCTTCTTCTCCCATTAGTCAAAGAGACGTACCTCGAGACGTTTCCTTACCAAGAAGAACTCGCTCCTCTTCTATTGTGAATCCACCCTCTCGACGCTCCAGTACTCCTCACTCAGAAGTTAGAACTATGACCATCGAGGAAACTCCTCGTTCCCTCCCTACTCCTCCTCCTCCTCCTCGTCATTATCGCAACAACCGCGCCCAAGTCATCTACTCCCATCCTCTTACCCACTCCGGGACTTCTTCCTCACGTCGTCAAGGAAGCGGAGATTCTTTTGAAGATTCTATTGACGTAGATCTCTCTACCGAACAAGCCTTCGGCCTTTCTGTTGAACAGGTTATTGAAGCCACCGACCAAGCAGAGAGACAAGAGGTCATTGATGGGTACCCCTTATCCCCGTCTCACCCAAGATACCACTCCTCTTGTTATCAATGCCGCCGTCTTGGACATATTCATATTAATTGTGAATGGTATCAATGCCCGGATGCCAACGCTTCCAACCTGGACATATTCAACTTAACTGTCCCGCTCATCGCGCCCCTTCCCCCACTCTAGTCGGAGACTACGACGCCTTCAACGCAACCGCCAACTCTAACATGACCGGCTCCCCCGCTCCTGAATATTGTGAATTTTGAAAGCCTGTGACTTTCAGTGTACAAGGGGGGTAATGTTACGATATACTGTTTACCCCCTATCTTTTCTTTTGTTTTCCGTCTTTGCCCGTCCTCGTCCATGTTTCCCCAAACTCTGACTCTTCTCAGTTACCATCTTAAGTAACCATTCCCGTCTACCCAGCTTATCCTACGGAAGGCTGTACCTTCCATCACATTCCATTGTGTTCCAGCCTATGGCATTATGTACTCTTCCTGGTCCGTGCACCATTACGAATCCTTTATATAGCTGTCGATTATATGCACTGTACTTTAGCTTATTCTACGCCTGCAATCCTAGCAAGCTTCTCCGACACTTCTGTTCCCTCTGGTCACAGACTTGGTCTCAGTCACCACAGACGACTGCTGATATTCTTGATAACTTAGTAAAGTCCTTCACAAAGACTTGAACAGTCAATTGTTATCTTAGGTTGAACACACTAGTGTCACCCCGCGTAACAATGAATGATTGTTTCGATTACATGCGCTTATCTATCTGACAAGGGTCTCGCAAGGTCCATATATTGTCAAGTAATTTTCAAGGCTTTTTGCTGATGAGTGTGTGCGTTTATTGTACATGTACTAGCTCAGATGACCCGTGCAAGCGCGGGTCTCTGAGCTTTGGGGGCTACGCCCCCCTTAGGGGCTTTGCCCCATATCTATGAGTTTCGCTAAGCTTTTGGGCTGAATCTTTTTGGGGCTTTGCCCCATATCTGTGAGCTTCCCTGAGCTTTGGGGGCTCTGCCCCACTGAATCTTTTTGGGGCCTTGCCCCACTTTTTAGGATAAAATAGAAAATACATTTCAGTGAAGTAGATGTAGAGTCCAACATAAATACTACAAACAACTTGGAAGCATATTTGAGTTAGTCAACTTGAAGAAGAACTTCTGGGTAAACAATGTTTTTGGTAATAGGCTGATCTAAGGTGTCCTGCCAGATTGCTTTAATGTGATGAACTGATGTGACTCGAGAGATGGCAACATAGAACTGGCCGTGAGTAAATACAGGGGAGCGAAGGTCAAGGCCAACATGCTTGATGGACTGTCCTTGAGATTTATTGATAGTCATAGAGAAGGCCAGGCAAAGAGGGAATTGATGACACTTCAGCTCGAAAGGTATAGATGTGTCAGAAGGAGTGAGAGTAATCCGAGGGATGAAAATTTGACTTCCAGCATGGTCACCTCCAAGAAGATGTATTTCAATGACACATGCCGACATCCGGGTGACAACTCCTCGAGTACCATTGCAAACACCTTTGGCTGGGTCAATGTTGCGGAGGACCATAACAGGACAACCAATCTTCAACTTCAGCTTTGCCAGTGGAAGACCCGATGCATTGATAGAGTTAAGATACTCTGGGGGAAAATGACCTGCATTATCTTGCCCCTCACGATCAACCATTGAATCTGAACTGTGGTGAATCCGCTCATGGCCTGGGAAGGCTTGTAGAATGAGAGCATTAAGGTCATCCACATCATCGTTACGTGCAGATAGAATTGTGCGGTTAAGAAAGTATTGATCATCTTGTGGTTGGTTGATATCCTGATAAATCACAGAGATCAAGAATGCAACTGTGTTTTCAGCACATTTGAAATGCTCTGGAAGATTGACATTTCCATCACCATCAGTGTGTTGCCCCTGACCAATTTCACATTGCCATTGTGCAAAATCCCTCTCGGCTTCATCCTGGCCAAGGCGCATGTTTTGATGGAGATGAAAGATATTTGGAGCAATTTCTTGCCATAGTGCAGAGGAACAAATGCATGCACCAACAATTTGAGCACAACTGCCTTTGATGATTACAGGCAGAATTTGCTGAAAATCTCCACCAAAGATAAATGTAATACCACCAAATGGGCGGTCGATATCACGGACATCATGAAGTGTGCGGTCAGTTGCCTCTGGTGCATGACGGTGCTGCATAGGAACCTCATCCCAAATGATCACATCTGCAGCTTGAATAAGCTGAGCAAGAAGAGTTCCCTTGCTAATGCCACAGGTTGAATTCTCAAAGAGTTGAAGGGGAATTTTAAAGCGCGAGTGTGCGGTGCGACCACCAATAAGCAACAGTGATGCTATCCCAGATGATGCAATGCAAAGAACCACTTTTCCTTGTCCACGTAAGGCACAACACAAAGTGTTATAGAGGAATGTTTTTCTAGTACCACCAGGACCATGGACAAAGAATGTAATGCCAGCTTGACGTTGAACAGAGTCATAGATGGCATCATATGCATTACGTTGTTCCACATTTAAGTGAGGGATACGCTCTTCAGCCTGTCTAAGCTGTTCTGCTTGATCATAGTTGAGCTGCTCTGCAAGAAGGTGATTTCCGCCATAGTCTGCCAAAGTCCTTAAGCTGGTGACAGCCAAGGATTGTTGGATCAGATATAGACCATAGTCATAGGCCTGAGCATCTGTGGGATCTTGCATGCGGCCTGATGTGCGCAGCACATGCTTCAAGTCATCACAGATGTTTTCTTTAAAGTGCTCCCAAAGGACTTGTGGCTCACTTGGAGTGCAATCACGGAGAATGGTGACAAAAAGTGTACGTAGTTGTCATCCACTTTGCATCTGAGCAGCTTCTGCGAGACATTGGATTCACTCTCCATCATCCTCCAGAAGTCCATGAGCAATACATGCTTCATGATATGAATCCAGCAAAGTGCCCTCAAATGTCCGCAGATCCTCAAAGGAGACTGCACCCTTGATAGTGGTAAGGAGAAGCCTCAAATAGAATCACTCTCCAGAAGTGGGGTGTGCAAAAACCATACGACCAATGGATTGTCCTCTTTGGCGCCGTGTCCAGGTATGTTCACTTCACTTCCAAACATAATGCTGTGGAAAATCCTGATAGGTGATGGTACGTGCAAAAGCATCCTCTGCATTGGCTTTGAAGTATCCCATCAGGGTAGAGTCCTGTTGTTCGCCTCGAGCAACCACATCATGCATGTCAGGATTCTGTGCCTGATTCCAGGTAACCATATGCATTCCTGGCAAATGGACTTGGAGGCGTATTACGGCTGGTTCCTCTGCATGCATGTGAAATTGCAAGATTCTCCAAAATGCCTCACAAAATGACACATAGCGACCATCAAGGTCAAGCTTGATCTCATCAGGATGCCTTCCAAACTGCATGGTTGTCCGGTCGTGACCCTTGTAGACATATTTGTATATGTATTTGATACATCTCATGGAGAGTGTACACTCGCAATTAATGTGGCAATGGTACTTCTAAATGAAATACTTGATGTATGTGACCACATTGCGGTTGTCCATATCAGCACCTCGGATATTATGCTTTCTGCCAGTATCACGATGATGGGTAGTGGCATAGGAATCCACAGTCATGGTAGTCTCCTCACAGAAGTTTTTGGGAAATCCCTTGGAGCATTTTCCATCTATCATGCATGGAGCATTCTCATGGCCAGGACCGCAAGGACCATGGACCATAACTTGTGACACCAATGCAAACAGCTCTGGCTCTTCATCTGGATCTGGGAATTCACTACACAGAAGACTATCCACATCTTCTGGAGTTTGCAACTTTGACTCGGGTTCCAGAAAGATGATGAGATGCATGTGAGGAAGTCCACATTTTTGGAATTCAATAGTGTAGACCTTGGCAACCGCACGGCCCAAAACACCCTGAGTATAGATGTCTTCCAGTAATGCCTTGACTTTGAGATGGAAGACACAGGTCACCAAGTCAGGACGATCTGCAGGAGTCTGTCCAGGTAAAAGAGCCTCCAAAACTTCTGGCCATTGAGGATTGGCAGTCATCGTAAGGAACAGATCAGAGCCACTGAAATGATGACATAATGCTAAAGCATCTTGAAGATTCTGCATCATGAATTGACTGCTTCCAGTAAAGGATGATGGGAGAATAATGTGTTGACCCAAATCATTTCCATCAACATCTGCATCCTCTGCAATTGCATCTGCAATTCCTCTGTAAACATCTGCACGCAATCTATCCTGATTGAATCGGAGGAAATTGAGACGTGCTTGTTCAGCAGTTGCCCATGCATCTACTCCATACTGCTGGAAGAGATTGTGTGCACGGAAAAAGTGATTTGACTCAATGTTTGGAGGACGTGGATGTAATCTGAAGGTAAAGTATTGGATTTGGGTGACCCAATTATATGCCTCTCCAGCTTCATCCTGGGCTGCTGGTTGATCTGCATTGACACCATATGGAATATTAGGATGCCATTGTGGTTGTCCTGTTGGAAATAGCACCACATAGTGTAGTGGGTAATAATTGCGATCAAGCTCGCTGATTCGCATCAATCCTCCACCACGTCTCCGTACAATGATATCGCATGGTCCAGTGGGCTGATCATCATCTCCTGGTAATATTGCAGCAATCTCATTGGCACCTGTTGGTAGGTTGTAACGCTGGCGATCAGATTCTCTATCAAAATAGAGGCCAATTCTGAAATTCTCCTCAGCAGGTATTTCACGTGACAATTCACGTGCTTGAACATAAACCTGAACTCCAGGATGGTGTCGATATAAGACATCCTGAATATTCGCCATGGTTTGTTGATTCAAGTTCTGATTCCGCTGCATCCTGGAGTTCAGCGCAACAGCTGGATCATATATATACAACTGTCCAAAGACAGGAGCATCATCTCCAGCAGGCAGCAATGAGCCCATGCGTTGATAAACCTCTCCATGTATCTTGTATACATATGGTCCACAACCATTGTTGACAGAGTTGTCAACCTGGCCAGTGCATTGTTATACTGGCGTATATTTTGACGAAACTCCTTGGAGATATCATCTTGTGCGAAAAAGAGATTCCACAGTTCTCCAGGAACATTGTCCAAGTATGGTATGTTGATTTTTCCAGACTTGCAACATTGTCCATATGTGGGATGTATCTCTGATGAATTTGTATGCCACTCGGCCCTCCAATGAAGTGCATGGCAAGAAGAACACTCATGAATCATGGATCCAAGATGATGCACAGGAATTTGAGTTCGATCAAAGGGCCGCCGAGCAGCAGGAATTGGTGGTGGTACATTCCCTCTCCCAGCAGCTTCACGCTCTCGACGACGCTGTTGTGCAAGTTGGCGGGGATTGTCACCATTTACAGCAGGTGGTGCAGGTGGTGCACCCTGTGCCAGTCGTTCAGCAGCCTCACGTTGACGTTGACGCTGCTGTCCACGTTGGCGGTTGTTCAGATCATCATCAGGTGCTGGGAGTGGAGGATTAGGACCTGGATTAGGCACTGGTGGAGCAGGTACTGGATTAGGTGGTGGTGGAGCAGGTACTGGATTAGGTGGTGGTGGAAGGTTAGGTACTGGATTACCCTGCTGTGCAGCTTGTGCCTGTTGTTCAGCAGCTTCACGTTGACGTTGACGCTGCTGTCCACGTTGGTGGTTGTTTAGACCATCATCAGGTGGGGGTGGTATGTTAGGGGGTGGGATTGGAAAGGGAAATGGTTGTGGTTGTTGTGGATGGTGGATAGGAGCAGCTGGCTGATGAGGAGGACGATGAGGAGGACTATCCAGTTGGTGTTGGTTATGCTCCTGCTGGCGTGCTGCACGTTGTGCACGCTGAGGTGAGGTAGGAGGAGTTTCATTCGCATTCCTAAATAATCATTTGAATTTAGAATATCAACACACATACATATAAAATGTCACTCACATGATGGATGGACAGTAATCAAAGAGTAGAGAGAATTGCAATCACAATTCACGTGTGGAGCGATACACTTGTTCAATAGTTGGCACTACTACCGCGGAAATCAGCATATAACAGAGTTGAGAATAGTGCCAGCACTATCCGAGAGATGTTCAAAAAGAACGGGATGGCAACTGTAAGACAGTCCTACTGATAGAACACCAGTAGTTCTGCCTTAGCACAAATGTGCCCGCCACCCACCTCTCTACTCTGTAGCGTGGTCAGAGGTCCCAACCCGAAAGGGCTGTAATCAACTGGCGAACAGCCGTAAGGCAGGCCAGGGAGGTAGGACTTGACTAATGAATGTCGACTCTCAAACTCCCAAAATTTGGAAGTGAGCGTACAAACAAAACACGCTTCACCTTGTTCTACGGGATTTGCCCAATGACCAAACACACAGTACTGGGGCGTGCAAAAAGGGAATGCAAACTCCCAAGAGAATAGCTACAAAGAAGTAGCAAGGGGAATCTAAATCTAAATTTAAAAGAAGAAAAATATATTAGTTCACTCACAAAGTTAATTTAAAAACACATTAATTCACTCACAAAATGTAATTTTACAGTAGAAATATCAATGAATAGCTTATGCAACACATAAAACACTTACCTGAGAAGCTATTGCAGTGATGTTAATGTTATGGCAAGTAAATTGTGTCAGCATTGGCTCAAGCATTCAAAGTATGATAGAATTACCCACCGGGATCAGGAGGTTGCCAAATTAGGCTAATAGAAGTGTAGTAACCTGTAAATTCATTCTTATCCATCAAAAAAAGCAGACAAAGGCAATAGAAACTCACCTGGGAGTGTGGAGGGGAAGGTCTGGTGGTGGAAATGGGAAGGGAGATGTCGAGCAGCTTGAGCATTGAGCTTGAGCTTGAGCCTTGAGGAGGAGGCGAGTGCGTGGCTGTGCAATAAATCACGTGATGACGGTGAATGTCCAGCCAATGAGATTTAAGAATTGTGTTGTGTCAGCGTTCACACGGTCTCAGCCAATGGAATTATACCTTTGTCTTATGTCGACCGTCCTGTTTTCTTATGTTTAATTTACTTAGCAGTCAGCTGTCACTTGTCACACTTAGCAAGCTTACTCTGCTTCACTGCTACCTTGCCACACTTTCTCTCAAATCACAAAAGCTCAAAAAGTGTGATTAAGTATGATTAAGTATGATTAAGTAACTTGTCAAATTCCTGATGAACACCAGTTAGGAAGTTAAAAGAATATGTCGTCTGACACTTCTTGATATGGGCTGGGAGATGAAACTTCGGCACAAAGAACCTTATTTGCCAGCTGTCGCACGATAACTGCATTGGCACCGGGAAGGCGGTGTTGCGTTGCCACAAGTTCTTGCTCCACTGGCATGCGATATCGTACGACACGTTGAGGACACTCGCAGAATTGTGACGAAGTGTTGAAAAGAATAGATAGTCCATGTTATATACCTGGCAACATGTTAGACGGCGTGGAGGAGGTGACCTATGTTGGTAAATTACTTTTCCCCTTTCTGTAGGTCGCCGACTGCAGTTGGCAGCTTCATGTTATGGCGTGTGCAGTCCACAGTGCCAACGCCTGTCGCTGACAAGCCCTTATTGACCTTTGTGTCAGCCATATTGACAGCGTTGTGACTCGAGCATGTACTTTTCTGAGTGAGTGATAAGTATGGTGATATCCTGACAAACCAGTACCTACCTCTTGCACTGTGTTGAGATGAAGGTTGAGATAGTCCTTACATATATCTGGACTCTTCCACGAAATATGCCCAGCCCTTGCTGAAACTTGGGTCGACGCTATCCTTTGAGACATTCTTTCGCTTCAAGCGGAAGTTCACGTCAATCGCCAAATATAAACTGTATTTCCAGCTACTCCAAGATGTTAATGGCACATACAACTAGGCTCCAAAGACGTACCATTCACCGGGAGGGGCATCTAGAAAGTTACCGGGCAGATTTCTTCCAGGTTGAGGGCAAGCTGGACAGATTATGGTGCACTCTCCCTCACCTGTGGCTTCCAAGCCAAGGGGATCATAAGCTCTTCCTCCCCGTTTCACCATTTTAAGATGACGCCATTGCCGAGCCATCCTCATAAATTCTTCGTAGTGATTCTACCATTAACCAAAAGTTAGCGAGAACACAAGAAAATGGTGAGTAAAGAGTGACAGAATCTAAAAGAGAGGGCAGGAGTTGCCCAAGGCTACAGTACATTAGCTAGGAATAAAACTAAGTAAAAGTGAACTCACCTCAGCCGCTGCCTAGATGGACGAAAACGACTGAGGTGCTAATGAGTAGGGTGAAGGTATATATACTATGGGCGGAGGTATACTCGTATTATGTTATCTGTAATGTTATGGGAATGAACCTGAAAGAAGCATTTGAAACGTAATGATAAATGTTGTAAGTGAAAGTTAAAAGGTTAAACATGTATAGAAATTATGAAGTCACAGTACTTCCGAGTGTTCCGAGTGTTCCGGTGTTTCCCAGTCTGGAAGGGCGTGGGAATATTTCGGAAGTGGAACCGGAATGGTGGTTCCGGTGCTGGAACATCGGAACCATCGGAATGGTATGACTTACTAGGGTTGAATACTGACAAAGAGGCAACAAACCTTGACTTTTATCAAACCCGTATTGTCAACCAGTCGAGACAGCGCATTGTAGAACTCGTACACCAATATTTTTGATTCCAGTGAGACCAGATGGAATTGTTCAAGAAGACGAAAGGTTGCAGCGGTGCGTGGACGAGTAGGTGTAGCAGGGAACCAGGACATGCGCAAAAGTTGCTGGGTAAGACTTTCCGATGTCTCGCAGTTGCAGAAGTCGAGTGATACCACATGAATGCCAAGTATGTCGATGACGACAAATGTGTCTGTGTACGCCTTCAAAGGATTACTGCATCTCTCGCCAGACTTGTGGCCTAGTGAAACATGTAGGCCGAGCTCTCTCAGTGTCACCGAGTCCCAAAATGTTCTGTTCCACCACTACAACTAATCAGTATTGGCCATGTGTTGAGTGTTTCCTCTCACCTGCAGTCTGTGGAGCGGAGTGCGAGAATGTGTGGACAAAATGCAGCCCTCACAGTATAAGTCCATCCCTACGCAGTCTTCACACTTGTAGATGGGCCCTGTCCCTTTACATTGACCACAAGTCTCGGGAAAGGCGCCCCTCCCCTCATGCCACATCATCTCTTGCAGGAACATTTCGCAGTCGTCAAGCCAGACTAGATTTGGATTATCCTGGGTAATTGTATAGTGTTAGCGCGTGCGTTTTGTTGGCAAGCTGTACTTACACTGGCCATCTGCACTCGACTTGAATAATTGTCATAAACAGAGGGATCAACCCCCGGTGGGAAGTTATCAACAGGCTCGGGAATCGAGGTCGGCAATGGAATGTCCTGAACAGGAGCATGCATTGACACTTCAGGCACACGCTGTGTGGAGGTGACATGTTTTCTTGTCCAACTAACGGATCCATCTGCGTGGGCCTGGTAGCTGGAGTGCTGGCGCGTTTTAGTTATGGCCGAAGTGCCACGAGAGCAGGACGACAGTGTCAGCCACTTCTTGCCGCCTTTCTTTTGAGCTTGGCGTTTGAGTCATTCCTTTTGGATCTTACCAAAAGCAACCATTGCAGCTGAGACAATTATTGGTTGAGGCCTGTCGGAGGTCTGCGTAGAGGGACCAGCAGCGGTGTTATTGTCATTGGCTTGGAACGCCATTGGGTGATACAGGTTACTCTACTAGCCATTGAAGGCTGACTTTTAAAGCTCAAACGACAGCGTCAGTCACCCGCACTATTACTCTGCCTCAAATAACTAAGATCACAGTGTTACAAAAGCCAAATTGGAGCCTAAGAGTGTGAAGACTTCGAAGCTACCTTGGGGCGCTTAGGGGGAGTTGTAGCAGGGGAAGCTTTTCTTTTGGTGGATGCAGTAGGAACCTGCCCCTGCACCAAGGCCTTCGCCTTGGGACCTGAGGGATTCAAGTCAGCTTCACTCGTGTACAAAGTTTCATAATTACCTTGGGAGTCCTGGCATTCTCCTTGTTGTCCTCGCTGCTGCTAGCCTTATCTGCAGTGCACTCGTCATATTCAGGAGGCTCAGGAGTCTCCGAATAGCTTCGACACCGTGGCTCAACAGTAAACTGAAATGCCTGAGAAAGCAAGTCAGCATGTGTGAGGTAGTCATACAACTTCTTGTGCATACCACAGAGCCTTCGTTCTGATACCCAAACGTTAGAGACAACCCTTGAAGCTCGATCTCAGCAGGGACCGATACTTTTACAACTTGGACTTCGTCGTCTTGGTGGGACATGATTGTCAGCTTTAGTGGTAGGCAGTGTAGCGGGGACTCGGATGAGTCAACAGTTAACTCACCAATTCTTGAGGGAAAGAATAGGAGAGGTGTAAAGGAAGTAGGAGGAGCAGGTCGAGAAGAACAGTTGCCAAGAAGCTGGAACCTCTGACATTCAAATGAGAAAAGCAAAGAAGCAAAGAAGTTCAAGTTGTTACCGTTGTTTGGTTTCAATAGGATGCGCAGAATCAGCCACGGAGCTTCAAACTCCAGTGCAAATCATGCCTTGCACTTGCCTTGCAGTGCGCACATGTTCACCATTTGAGCCTCCCAAATGGACGTTGACTTCATTATCCTCGATTTATGGCGCCCGGACAACTGTGAGTTCCATTTATGCAGCACTTCTTGCAGATCCCCATATACTTATGATCTTTGTGAATTTTTTAGGTATATCTCTTAGTGATCACTTTTCCAATCCAGGACTCGCAAAGGAGTCACCCTCCGATAACTCAGGCATGTTTTCAAGCAGATATGTTTCCGCACAGAGAATTCAATGGCTCAGCTGCTGAGAAGCAGACATATTTCCGTGCAAGACTTTGATGGCTTCACCGCTGAGAAACCAGGTATGTCTTCAAGCAGACATCTTTCTATACAATGACTTATATAAACTTTGATAAATTCCCCAGTCCACCAACAATCAACAGCTATCCAAGCAACCACCCATCAAAATGTCGCTGCACGATGCACAGCTCGGTACATCAAATGCGCTAAGTAGTTTCAATTTCTAATCTATCTTCCTTAGATGCTATTCTTCAGCTTTTGTCCACGTTGACCCTCAATCACACCCAAGTCCAGCAGGTCAATACTGCAATTGCGGCACGGGCCCCCAGAGCCACCTCGGCCTCTGCGCCTGCTCCTGCAGCTACCCCTCAGGCTGCCACCCCTGCCACCCCCGCTGCCCCTTTGGGTTTGGGCATGTCTGCTCCCCCCATTCCTGCAACATCCAGCACTCCAGCTTCTGCATCTACCACTGCTCCTGCTGTATCTGCTAATGAAAGGGACTTAGTAAGTCCTCCAGTCGACGAGTAAGAGACTGGAATTGCTACCTAATGAAAGGGACTTAGTAAGTCCTAATATACATCAGTAATGAGTGTATGTGAGTTACGGGAATAGCTTACCTCCAGTCGACGAGTAAGAGACTGGAGGGAAAGCGTAGGGAAGGAACGGAATCGTTGTAGCTACGTGTGCACTGCCACTGACAGAAAAGGAAAGTTAAGTATTGATACTACGAAGTACTATCTACGGTATGAATTCCAACACACCCCCTCAGACCTACGATATACTGAGGTTATCCAACATGTCTTCATGTCCGACACGCGGCAGTGGTTTCGTGAGTCCATCAGCAATCATCTCGCCAGTAGGCACGTGCAAAATCGCAAAGGACCGGTCCTCGACACGTTCGCGCACAAAATGATAGTGCACGTCGATGTGTTTCGTACGGGCGTGGAAGCGGGCTTCCTTGGTGAGTGCAATTGCGCCCGTGTTGTCGACGAATAGTTCCGTTGGGCCATCATTGGCGAATATACCGAGTTCGCGCATGAGTTGACGGAGCCAAAGGCCCTGTTTGGCTGCATGCGAGATGGCCATATATTCAGCCTCGGTTGACGACGCTGCAACGGTAGGCTGTTTCTTGCTATTCCAGGAGATCGTCGCAATGCCGAGTTGGAACACATAGCCGGAAGTCGAACGACGGTCATCAATATCTCGAGCCCAGCTGGCATCCGAGTAACCCGTAAGCGTGTCGGCATCATCGAGGTTGTAGTGATGTTGCCGAGTGTCAGTGA
>KN819338.1:618559-629529 GCA_000827475.1 Paxillus involutus ATCC 200175
CACCGATACAAATCCTTTATATAGCTGTCGATTACACGCATTGTACTTTAGCTTATTCTACGCCTGCAATCCTAGCAAGCTTCCTTGACACTTCTGTTCCCTCTGGTCACAGACCTGGTCTCAGTCACCACAGACGACTGCTGATATTCTTGATAACCTAGTAGAGTCCTTCACAAAGACTCGAACAGTCGATTGTTACCTTAGGTTGAACACACTAGTGTCACCCCGCGTAACAGACATCATTTAAGAACTCACTTTACCGACCACGCAAATCGCTTCTCTCGCTGCAGATCATGGGAGATTTGCAGTTCCGCGTCATGCTTCTGCTGAGTCAAGCCAGTTGCGATCTGTTGCTGCCTCGTCACAATGCGGGAGATCACACCCTCTGCGAAAGGGCATCGTGAGTGGTTTTTAGCTTGATCTGTCAGCCTTGGCTTATTGCTCTCCGACAGCCTTGGCTTATGGTCAAAATGGTCCATACTCAGCGATATACCCGACACGACCGAGGACTTGACAGACCTAGAGTGGGACCGAGCGGCAATAACAATCGCTTACGCAGTTGTCAATCACAGTTCGTCGCCTCTCAACTAATCAGCGCTTAGAGTTCACTCCCCGCCAGCGACCATGCAGGTGGACTTCGACTGATATAAGGATGCTGTCAAAACTTCGCCTGCATCAGCTGATGACCAGACTGCCGAAGACCGAAAGGAAAGGTTGAGAAAAAGATTTGATCTACCCGATTTCGGACGATTGGACGAACCATGCACAATCTTAGATAGAAATGGAAGGGTACTAGCGTGGCACCTGCCATGTTTATTGTCAGCCAGCCGAGTGGTGCGTGCAGAACCGAATTGTCATCACTCCGCCGATGCAAACTTGACACAAATCCAGAAACAAATGAACCGCACCCTCTTGCCGCTGCGAGATCTTCTGGACAGAAGCATTCCGCCACCCGACAAAAAGTCAACCTGGCGAACTCAGGGCTTCCTGGATCCATCTGAAGCATCCAACTTCGGTATTGGAAAAATCACTGTCGCTCCGGGTTATTTCATGCAGTCGCGTGAGGTAAGTAGTTCCTCCGGTTGAACCCTACAGCCGATATTGACCCTGAAGCCACCAGAGGCTATGTGATCCCTTGGTGTCCTCCGCAAGTAGCCGGGAGCCCGCCATGCAGTGTTGGCTGCAACAGATATCACCGGTGGAAAATCTGTTGACCGAGGTCTTGCAGGTGGTGCACCCTGAGCTGCATCAAGCCTGTAGCGAGGTATTGTCGAAGCTTCAGTTGAATCCCACCCTTCGGGAGGTGGTGGAGTCCTGGCCGGCTATTTTCGAGGCCATGGAGCTAATTGTCAATCACGTCACTCCCTGGCACCAGGACCAGGGTGGCTGCCCTGAAGCATATGATTGCTTACTCAACCTCGGCAACTGTCAAGATGCAAGGTTTCATATCAGCGACCTCGGTGCTAGTTTTGATTATCCTCCAGGATCGGTGATATATTTGACAGGCAGGGTTCTCAGGCACTCGGTTAAAGAATTGGAGAAGGGGAAGGAGCGAGCAGTGATAGCGCATTTTACCAAGGATGCTGTTCAGAATAGGCTTGAGGTCATCCGTCCACAGCTACCTACAATCTCCCAGTACTTAGTCTAATTGTGGTGGACAGTGTGTCCTTGAAATGGATCTAGGTATCAGTTAGTTCTCTGGCTGCTGTTGCTCGGTAGATCTGACAAATATATTGCTTGTGTAAGGCATGGCTCGACAGCGACAGATGATAATTAGGTGCGGTCCTCGCCAACCAAGTTCTTCTCCAAAGAAAAATGCCACTCCAAGCGCCGGGAAGGGGATTTATTTTACGAGTTCGTGCCCACTAAACCAAAACGAAGTGGTCGTATCAAATTTGTACCGCAGGAGAGAGAGTTTCTCAGCTCCTCATCTGACTCGGATGGTCTGTATACTAGGACTCCATCCAAACAGCTCAAGCTTGTTCATGACTCAAGAAACCCTCCTGCTCAACCAGACTTTGATCCACCACTCTGGGACGGGCAAGCTGAGGGTGCATTTCCCAAGCGCCAGACAAAGGTGCGTCCTCCTCGCTGCCCATCCCTGCTATTTCTTGACCTTGTGATAGACCCAGAATGACTTTATGCGTGAATGGTTACCTTGGAAGAACCAGTACTTGGCTGGAGTCTTCGACACGGAGGCCCAAGAGAAACCAGGAATGTCCTGTGAGGTGTGCAGTATCTCGCAGGGCATTATCAGGTGTAAAACCTGCGTCGGTCACCATGGATGGTGCAAGCCTTGTGCAGTAAAAATGCACAAATATCTTCCATTTCATCGCCTGGAGGCATGGAAGGGGTTCTGCTACGAAGATACTTCTCTGTGCGAATTAGGCTTTGTCTGGTTTTTGGGTCACGGTGGCGAACCATGCCCTGGAAGCAATGATTGGGAGGATGTGGAAGATAAGGAGAGTTCACCTAATGTTTCAGATGATCCATTTCTCGATCCTGTTCCTTCTCCCATCTCTGTTGTAGAGACCTCTCGGATCACCGTAGTGCATTCCTCCGGAATATTCTCTCATAAGGTCTCTTGGTGTACCTGTTCCGATGCACCATGGCAAGAGAGGCATCTGCAGCTGCTCGTGGCGCGCTTATTCCCAGCAAGTATTGCTAGACCGGAGACTGCCTTTACTTTTGATGTCCTGGCTCATTACCATATCGACAACTTGGAATGCAAGACCACGGCCATGTCTTTTTTCTCAAAGCTTTGAAGGTTAACCCCCAATGGAGGTTCTCATACTATACCAGTGAGAGGCACCTCGGTTCACCTACCTACCCAGCTAACATTTGCATGGGCTAGGATCGTTACAGAGAGCTTATGTGAATTACCCGTTTGTGGAGATATTTAGCATTCCTTCGAAGATCAGGGGCTGGCCACGACGGTCTTGGAGCAGGCCAACAAACATTGTTCTGCCCCGCCTGCCCTCAGCCAGGGGTCAACCTTCCAGATAATTGGGAACAAATTTATCCTGAGTGAGTGATGGGCAGCCCCCTCCACATCCAGTCTCTTCTGCTGCTTTATTCCAGTGTGGGACTAAATGCTACTTGTATTTATTAGATGGTTGGTGAAGCTCCGATATGTTGTCGACGGGAATTTCTCAGCTCAACATATGAAGATGAAAATACCTGAAGATGACGTACCTCTTTCAGATGGCCTAGCCTACATGGTAGAGTCTACCACATACGCTGCCCACGTCTCCAGTGCAGTCGAGGCTAGAGAGGTCAGACCTCCTCTCAGCGTTTACGCATAACTTGACCAGGAACTCATCCCCCTATCTCAGAGATCAACCTGTCAGAACCACAGGGCCGTCAACGCCGCCAACACTAGCAGAAAAAATCTGACAGCAACTGGAATAGGGGCTACTGCCTGCGCTAGGCATGGCTGCTTCGTCCCTCATTCTGTGGTGGATTTTCAGAAGGGAGAGCGGTATGTGAAGTGGCTCAATTGATGTGCTTGGTGGACTGAAGCGTAGTTCAGTCAGATGAATGTTGACTATTCCATTTGTCAAGCCCTCAATTACCAATCCCACGGGATCCGTTCGTCCATCTTGGCGTACGACGTCGCCTGTCAGTGGCAGATTAATTTCCTGAAGCAAGTCCAGGAGGGAGCCTACCTTCAGGTGCCTGAGGGGATGGATATTGTCGCTGCTGTTGGAAAGTTTCATTTAAGCGCCCACAAACTAGAATGTTACCCTTGATTCAGCTTGAACTTTGTGGAGGGAGCTGGTCACATGGACGGTGAAATTCTAGAGACCCTTTGGGCTCCTCTAAATAAAATTTCCCCTGCTGCTCGCGCAATGTCTGCTGCTCATCGGCAAGAGCTGTATGATGATCATATCTTGGATTTGAACTGGAAGAAATTGACAAACATTGGTATGGCCCTCTTACTTCATAGAGCGCTGAGTTGACACTTCCTACAGTAAAAACCTTGCTGATAAAGTACAAGCGAGCCATCAAAGGTTTGGAGGAGACCGAAAGCCCTTACCAAGAGCTCACCGACAGCATTGACAAGGAAAATATCAAGATGTGGTCCGATGAGGAATCCAGAGCCCTCCGTTTGAGAGGAGAACACCTTGACATTTATGCAACCAGGGTGGAAAAAGGTGGGTCCTGATGCATAATGTGCAATAATGGGGCTGATTGACCATTGCCAGCCCCATCCTTGGCAGATATTCGGCTGTCCCTCATGAGCTCTCCATCCGTGGAACAAGCCAATCCTGGGAGCGTTGGTTGGCTAGTGGCTGGAATTAACATAGAAGATTCCCAGTGGGTTTTTTTTTTTTTCTGGCCGATGTCCATTAATCCGATTTGAATTAATCAGGGACCTGGTGAGGGAGGTGGTTTGTCGGCTTCCTGCAGATCCTACTGCCACCCAGAAGGCCGGAGTCGTGACTAAGCGACAACAGCTGCAGTCCAAGATCCAAAAACACCAGGATGAAGCGGATGCCTTCTTGGATGGGGTTGATATCATTGAGTATTGCCAACCTGTGGGAGCCCTGGATGATGTCAGTTTGTTGCCTGCTGTTTATGGCAGTTCTGACTGCCAGGAGGTGGAAGAGCAGGATCAGCTAGAGGACGACGATGAATATGTTGAGGGTGAAGACCTCGAGGAAGTTGTTCCTCCTGAGGAGGTCCCTATTTGGATGCCATCTCGATTAACGGCTGGTCAAGGCAATGAGCTTGGGCTGGGCCATTTGGTGGATGAAGAACTCGAGTTGCGAAGAGGTCAGGCCAATGACTCCCTAGCTAAATTGCGACTGGCTCTGGGAAACCTGGCAATCCTTTACAGGCAGAACTTACAAAGTGCGAAGTCTGTCCGTTCGGAGACCAGAGCACGCAAGGCCATTGCAGAGAGCAGGAACAAGGTTTTTCGACTTGCACGGAGCTACCAAAGGGCGCGACAGGCAATGGAACATCTCAGCGCTCCTGAAGATATGCTTGCTACCTATAAGGTCATTTCTGCTAGCGACCTGTCCGTGAACAAGGACGTGACCGAGGAGAACAGATTTGGTCAAGGTACAGATTCCTTGCCATGGTTTTGGAGGATGGAAGGTGCAGGTGTGGACTCTTCTGGCACTTGGATGGAGGAATGTAGGTTCTTTTCCCAGTAAGAACTTTTGCCTTGCCTGAGGCTGAGCTTCCCTTTGCAGTCTACAGGGTCAACTGGCTCAAGGCCAAAGCTAGATATTGTAGGTGGAAGGAAGAGTTAGAGTTGGTGAAGCACGAAATGTACTGGGTGGTGAAGTGGTTCCAAGGTGAGGAGTTGGAGTGGAAAAGGAGGGCAAGGGAATCCGTGGAGGCAGGACTTAAGGCTTATGCTGAAAGGAAAGTGCTTTTGTACCAACGCTTTGCAGAGGATGCTTTGCAGAGGTTCCAAGGTAAGATGTCTGCTATGTAGGTTGCTATAAGTCTGGCGTGCTCTAAACAATGCTTCAAATGATTCAATGATGTCATATTATATTTATCAGGTGCTCCCTAAAGGGCTCACAAAGGTTGGACTATCAACCGAGGCACTTCTTAAATGAGATGGTCGGCCGAGATGCTCACCCACGGACTGACCATCCCCTACCGTGCATCTCGGTCGAGGCTCTTCTCAAATGGGACGGTCGGCCAAGATGCTCACCCACGGACTGACCATCCCCTACCATGCATCTCGGTCAAGGCTCTTCTCAAATGGGATGGTCGGCCGAGATGCCCACTCACGGACTGACCATCCCCTACCATGCATCTCGGTCGAGGCTCTTCTCAAATGAGATGGTCGGCCGAGATGCCCACCCACAGACTGACCAGCCCCTACCATGCATCTCGGTCGAGGCTCTTCTCAAATGGGACAGTCGGCTGAGATGTGCACCGACAGACTCCACATACCCACCTCCACACACCGGTCGAATTGTGTCTCAATTTCTCGTCTCGGCCGAGATGTGCACCCACAGACTCCACTTACCCACCTCCACACACCAGTCGAGGTGTCTCAATTTCTCGTCTCGGCCGAGATGTGCACCCACTGACTCCACTTCCCCACCTCCACACACCGGTCGAGGTGTGTCTCAATCTCTAGTCTCAGCCGAGATGTGCATCCACGCACTCGATATCCCCTACTTCACACCCCGGTCGAGACTGCGCCGTGTTCCATAGTACTATGGTAGTATTATATTGACCTATATTGAAAGGTATATACATGGGCCGAGATGTACCATTGCCCCTCGGTCAGCACCTGTATGTACGTGGTGTCGGCCGACGTCCGCTACACCATGCTTATGGGGCATTAATCCAGCTCGCTATTACCTACTTGTGCGTTACAGGTGACTGAAGGGTCTGCAAGGCAATGAGAAGGTCCAGAAGAATATCAAGTAAGTATCGACATCCGGGATAGAATTAGCTCTAATTGGAGCGTTGAGGACTCGAACCACGGTGCAAGCGATCGGACGACAAATTACCGTTGATCACTCTGTCAGCACAGACGAGGGTGTCATGGACATCCAGCAATATCAGAGCGAGGTCGGCGCCGATTTGACAACTATAGAATGCAAGTTGGCAGTGGTGGGAAAAGTGGAGAGGAGTACGTGCATCGTGAACTTCATACACAGACAGTCACCCTGATAAATCAAAATGCTATCTTGTAGAGAAGGGAGTGGCAGATTTCTTGCAATGGCTCGGCGGATTTGCCTGCACCAAAAAACATGAAGATACTTGTGCACTACACCAAACTGAAACCTGCACATGGTTACCCGAGACGGAAATGTACCAATCATGGAGGCGAGGCGATAGTCCGTTACTCTGGTTGGAAGGAAAACGTATGACTGTTCCACTTCATGTATAAGTCCACCATTGAGGATGGGGCCCGAATGATAGCTGGGTCGGGAAAATCGGTTTTAGTGTTCGTACATGTTTCTCGCCTCACTGCAATGCTGTTGACTCTGCTCCTAGGTCTTTCCTGATCAATGAGGTCGAAAATTCACTGCGTGATGGTGAAATTCTGGCGTTCTTCTATTGTGACTTTCGAAACGAGCGGTGCACGAGCGCCGCCGAAGTCATGCGCTCCCTGCTTACCCAGTTTCTTCGCCTTGCGAACATCGATAACGTTGATTGTCAAGACGCGGTGCCTGAGCTTGCCAAACGCAAGGCCGAAGGCACTGAACCCCCCAGTGATATCAAAATCCTCACGCGTCTTGTCCGCCAGGCTGCGCAGAAACTCCATCGGCAGCCTCTCGTCATCATTGATGCACTTGATGAGTGCAAAGACGTCGAGAAATTTCTCCATGCGGTCAAGGAGTTGAACGACGGTCACATACGGTTATTTGTCACGAGTCGTCCCGAACGGATAATCAGGGATATGCTTTGCGACCTCCCTTCGATCTCTCTCCATGAGATGAGACCTGCCGTATTGGCAGATATGGAACGACACATCACAGCAGAGTTGGACTCTTGCCAATGGTTAAGAATCCTCGAACCAGGGTTGAAGGAGGAGATCCTGTCTGCATTGCTAGTGGGTGCTGATGGCATGTAAGTACTGCTGCACTGTGATAACTGCTCAATCCTGATGTTACTTTTTTCAGGTTCCGTTGGGTCCAATGTCAGATTGACACACTCGCCAAATGCCCATCCGCAGGAGAGATTCGGACAACACTCAGAAGCCTGCCAAATGGCCTTGATGAGACATACGAAAGAATCTTGTGCATGATTGATGGACATGAATCACAAAGAACGCTCGTTCAGTGTGCCCTAGTTTGGCTCGTGGCTGCTCTCCAACCATTGCATCTGTCTTTTATCATGGAAGCACTGAAGATTGACCTTGAGAGGCGAACATTGGACGATGACATCGTCCCCACACATGAAATCATTTTGTTGGACGCTTGTGGCGGTCTTGTGATGCATGACATCAAGACGGGTGTCATCTCCCTCTCACATCTCAGTGTCAAGGTAGGCTGCAGGATCTAAGCTACAGATGCTTGCATATGGCTAACACACACATTGCGTAGGAATACCTGACGGGAGAACTGATTCAGGCCCAGCTCCCACAGTATTTCATCGGCTCGGAAGAATATGTGCATGAACAGCTGGCTCGTCTTTGCATGTGCTACATGTCTCTGGTCGGACACCCCCGGGAATCCATAAACAAAAAACGCTCATTGACCCATCTCATTTCTAAAACTGGGGTGTCCTTTGACGCGACAGACTCCCCTGACGAAGAAGAATCCTTTGATACTGGTCTTCAGTCCCAACCACTTTTTCGCTATGCGCTATCCTATGGTTTCGACCACCTCGGTTATCTTGGGTCAGTTAAGAATCCTCGAACCAAGGTTGAAGGAGGAGATCTTGTCTACGTTGCTAGAGGGGGCGGATGGCATGTAAGCACCACTGCACTGTCATATCTACTTAATCTTGATGTTGGTGTTTTTCAGGTTCCGTTGGGTTCAATGTCAGATTGATATGCTCGCCAAATGCCCATCCACAGGGGAGATTCGGACAACACTGAAAAGCCTGCCAAGTGGCCTTGATGAGACGTACGAGAGAATCATGCGCGCGATCGATGGACATGAATCGCAAATAATGCTTGTTTGGCATGCCCTGCTCTGGCTCGTGGTTGCCCTCCGACCACTGCATCTGTCTTTGATCATGGAAGCACTGAAGATTGACCTTGAGAGGCGAACCTTGAACGATGATATTGTCCCCATGCATGAAATCGTTTTGTTGGATGCTTGCGGCAGTCTTGTGACGCACAACGTAGAGACGGACATCGTCTCCCTCTCACATTTCAGTGTCAAGGTAGGTTGCAAGGTCTAAGTTACACATGCTTGAGTATGGCTAACACACATTACGTAGGAGTACCTCACGGGAGAACTGATTCAAGACCAGCTCCCACAATATTACATTGGCATGGAAGAATATGGGCATGAACAGCTGGCTCGTCTGTGCATGTGCTACATGTCTCTGGTCGGACATCCCCAGGAATCCGTCAAAAACAAAGACTCATTGACCAGTCTCATCACCAACACTGTGATATCTTCTGACCGGGCAGAACCCTCCTCTGACGAAGAACTCCTCGATACCGGTCTTCTGTCCTGACCACTCTTTCACTACGCACTGTCCCATGGTTTCAATCACCTCGGTTACCTCGGCTCGGAACATGACCTGGTCTTCTGCAATATGAAAACTCTTGAATCTGATATCCAGCAGTTCCCCGCAAGGCGGAAATGCATCCGTGACATCCTGTCGACCGAGTATCTGTTCCGGTATAACTATCCCCCTCACTGGTCAGATCTGAAGCATGACTTCATGCTCTACATCCTTGTCTGTTTTGGTTCAGTGTTGCTTCTGGAGAGATACCTCGATTGTCATACTCTCACGCCAAAGGCTGGGACCAATCCGCTGGTATATGCAGCACGCTTCAGCAAGGCTCACCATACTCGGATCTTGCTGTCCCGAGGTGCCAGAGTAAATGAGTTCGGCTATGCTGCCGGCTACTGGACGTCGCAGTACCTGCCGCTTGAAGTTGCCATCGAGCAGAAGGCTGTTGAGTTGGTTGATCTGTTACTGGCAGCAGAGAGCCGAGTACCAGAACAGTTATTTCAGACTTGCGTATCACCAGCACAGGCAGTCCCTCTTCGCATTATCCGGAGTTTGCTCCGAACCGATGAATTTGCAGAGTGGGCAATCAACTACTGGAACAAACAGTTGCTGCCAGTGCTACACTATGTACTTTCACGGGGATACGTAGAAGAGGAACAAGATGACCTTGTCAACGTGACACGGTGACTTATCCAGGTGGGCTGTGACCCTTCCAGTGCATTCACTTTTGGAGACCAGACACCTCTCGATATCGCGGTAGCCAACGGCCATGTCTTTACCGCTGAATACTTGATTTCTATCACCTACACGTGCACACACATCCTCGCCGTTGCAAGAGCCTGGAAAAATCCAGCACGGATGATGCAAATGCTCATTGACAAAGGGGCGGATGTACATGTATGCATGTCCAATGGAGATAGTGCACTACACATCGCCATAAGAAGCCACATTGCCCGTGAACGTGATATCCCCCATGAAAGCCTTTCCTGCACAAGCACAAGTCACTCGCAGCAGTTAAAGGTCCTCGAAGACGCTTTTGTGGAGACCGCGAAGATCCTCATTGACTCTGGCTGCGACCCTGCTGTGTGCAATTCTGATGGCCAGATACCTCTCCACATTGCAGTAATGGATGCACATTCTTCTGTCGCAATCGTGAAATACATGCTTTCACTAGACATCCCATTGCCCCCCAACATTCTGCCTTCCGTGTTGAGAGCCAAGCCCAAGCAAGCAGAGCTGATAAAGACTCTCATTGACGGAGGGGCAGATGTACATGCATGCACATCTAACGGGAATAATATGCTACATATCGCCATCAAAAACTGTCTCGCCATTGAACACAGAAGCGACTTATTCCAAGGTGGCCTCGTGGAGACTGTGAAGATACTCGTCGACTCTGGCTGTAACCCTGCTGTGTGCAATTCTAATGGCCAGACGCCTCTCCACATTGCAGTATTCAATGCACATATTTCCATTGTGGAATACATGCTTTCACTAGATATCCCGCTGCCCCCCGACATTCTGCTTTCCGCACTGAGAGCCTCACCAAAACAAGCAGAGCTGATAAAGGTTCTCGTTGACACACAAGAAGAGACATTAAATTTGGGAAGGCGACCAGGCGACCAATTTCGATATCATAGGGATGTTGACCGGTCAACCAATGTCGGCCCATATTGATTTTTCGGCAATTGACCCATGGGCCGATATCGGGTACTCGGCATATTACCCATGGGCCCATTTTGCCTTTGGTGATCAACTGATTGGGGCATTGGGTGAAAATTAGGTAAATTGGTGGATCTGGGAGGGCTTTCTGGCCAATGGGCCCATCGGGGGAGCACCATAGATAC
>KN819338.1:676378-691116 GCA_000827475.1 Paxillus involutus ATCC 200175
TCCAATTAGGGCCAAGTCTATCCGGGCGCTAATACTTACTCGATATCAGTGTGAACCTCAGGCCCATTGCCTTGAGCATCTTTTCTGTCAATGTTGAGCCCCCCATCGCTATCAGACTTGCAATCTTGAGCGACTTCCTTCTCCCGGTTCCTGAGTGCTGCAGTCATGGCAAGCTCGTTCCAATATCATGGCACTCACCAGATGTCCATCGTGAGCAAGAAATGAAAACTGGGTCGGTGCGTACTGAAGAGTATAGTAGCCTCCTAAATTTTGTCGTCCTTGGATACAGAAAGGATGAAGAATTGCCGTGCCAAGGGTCTGTCCTTTAGCAACTTTTCCATCACCTTCAACGTGTCGAAGCAATTCTGGGGTTCGTTGCTGGAAAGCCACTCAACGAGACGACGATCGATGTGAGGGTCGTCGGAAAGCGAAGAGGATTTGTTGACGGCCCCGAGCGCGAGATTGGAAGCAGCGACAATACGTTGTAACTGCCCTTCGAGTTGAATCTGAGACTTTCGGGCGTGTTTGACAGTCTTTGCATAGGTAGATGCTGCAGCGATTAACTGCTGTGATGCCTTTGCGATCTTCACCAGAGAGACTGCGGCTGAATCGTTGTCTATAGTCATAGTGACTGTGGGAGGGCAAGCGGAGACTGCCAGTGGGAGAGAGACGGAAGGTGGGCCATGCCACCTACATGATGGCGGCGTGCAGCTTGAACTTGCAACATTTGAAATTTGAATCCCAGCAACTCCTTGCACAGTCACGGTACTATCTATCACTCGCTTCACCTCGTCCCTTCGAGCTTCAGGCTCTGGCTATATTGGACCACCAACCCTACTTTCTGAGGCCTGCCCTGTCTCGGTATCTTCGATCGAGCATGCCGCGACGTCTGTCAAATTGAGCAAGGGCAAATATCGCTCCTTGGAGGACTTGGCGACTATCATTCAACTCAGAAACAAGATGTACGGATTCAGTAGCTTCCTCGATGTCCACAGTGGCGCTTTCATCAATTTCCGTGCAGTCCACTAGCATCAGTAGCATCCGTTTTATCCCTATCTACCCAGCAGTCGCAGGGCAGCTCTCCCTTCGCATTGAGGCCTTTGCAACACTTACGGAGACACCAGCCTGACTCTCAAATCGTGGGTCCTTGCCACTTGGGCATTACTCGTGCACTTGAAGCAAGTTGTACGGGTGCTGCATCGCAAAGGACCGAACACCATGCCACCGTTTTTACATCCAAGATACACCATGATCATGATATACACATTCTTTTAGCTTCAATAGGCTATCCGTACACTGCAGGGGTTCTCACTACACGACGAGGGGCCACCTATCGACAACACGTTGATCAGTCTGCGGATGAGGGAGTGACAACATCAACGATCGACTCACTTCATCCGATGGTGACATCAGCCTCGAGGCAGTTGCCGTCCGCAACCGTGTACTTGATCGCAACCTTAGTGCCCGCAGGACTGGTGACACTGTACTGAGACAACTGCTTCTCCCTCATATAAGCCCTCTTGCCGCTGTTGTAGTACTCCCCGTTGACCACGACACCCGTGGCATTAGGCGCAAGACCAGTCGCGATGTCGCACCAACGCTTGTAGTTGTGCACACCGATTGCGACGATCAGGCGTTCGCCCGAGTCGGACATGAAGCGGAGAGTGCCTGATGTGCCACTACCACCCATGGTCAGGGTTTGATTACCATCGGCGTCAGACCACGTCCCGCCATTGGCATAGTTCCAGACGGTGCTTTCGACGATGGAGAAGAATCCGCCGGCAATGTTGGGCTGGTGAATGCGAAGTTTGATCGAGTAGGACATGGTGGATAGTACCTAACGACAGTGCCAGTTAGTGACGAGGTCGGAAGACTGACTCGAGAGACTGACTTTGTGAGAGTTGATGAATGCGCTGTGGGATCGTTTGCGGGTTGGCTGGTGTTTGGAGAAGGAGATCGAGGGCTTTATAAACTGCAGCGCTAGTATAAGTTCACATGCCCATCATCTTGGATCCTATGAAACCTCGTGAGCTTGATTCAGCTTCCCTTGTTAGTGCCCTTGGCACTGATTCCCGTTAGTGTTGCCATAGTTGGGGGTACTTAGAGCCGCACAGAAGAGTTGGACAGCCTAAGACAGGTCTCCGGCTATCGATTATCACTCGGCCCGGGTTCTATTCGGTTGAACTGGAGAAGCTTTTGGCAATGTCTCCAATCATTTCATTGTCGACCCTATCATTCGAGCATGCTGTCAGTTTGAGTTCAAGGTCCTCGCCACCTCCATGGAAGCGTTTTGGCAAGGCTAGTAAGTGTATTGACCGTGATGGCGAGCAACCCAGGGCACCAGGTGAAGGCCTGCTCCATCCATATAGATGCAGACTCGACATTCGAATACGTCACGGTGGATCAACGAAGGACCCATCGCCGATGCAGAGCCCTGGTACGGCTAGCCCCATGGTAGAAAGAAACCTCTAGATCCTTTTGGGACACGGATGATATGAACTTTACAGGAAAGGGCCCATCAGCATTTCCAGAAGAGACGGCCATTGAATTGTATTGAATCTATTGATGAAGAGAGGCTCGTGACCCAACTTGGTTGAACCAAAGTGAGCCTTTATAATACTACTCGCGATGCTTGATACTAATCCGATTCCATTCACTGGCAGTCACCAGCTCCGCGACATACAAAGCGATGAAACAGGTTCCCAAAGGTCCGGTTCATCGATATGATAATGGTCCTGCCGTGAGGGTCACGGATGCAGGCCCAACGTAACTTGGTCCACGGTACATCTCCGGCTAGTCTTGATGTTTGGTGAAGCAAGATGATCACGCCTGGAGTTCCAGATAGGCAAGCTTATTCCGGTGTGCGAGCACCCGATGTATCAAAGAGCGAAGTTGATCGTACGTATTCGCCCGCTTCAAACTAGGCCTCCCCTCAGTCTCATTACAATCTCCAGCTAGTCGTTATTCCGCTATCAGTCATGGCCATTTTGGTATGCACGTTTCCATTCCATTAGGCTGTCTGAGCGATCGTCTAATATCTTACATTCGTTTCATCGGCAACGAGAATGTTCGCAAGGACACATCCATGCATATCATACGCGCGCCCGTTTAGGACCCTTTGCAAGCTCACAGGTAAGTTCCGTACACTCTGCTCTATTGTCAAGTTTCCCCCCAACAAAACAGCAACACCATCACTCGATAGCAGGATATATGTGGACAAAGGTAAGCGCACCCTTTTGATGTAACTGTCCTATACACATGCAAAGAGCGCGCCGTCAGCAAGGGTGGGACAGGGCGCAGAACCAAAACGTGAGGCTTACTGAGCAGCATCGTCGGACCTGCCCATGGGCAACAACAGTACGTTCTCCCAATCCAATGCCTGTTCGATGGAGATGGGGATACCCCCTCAAGGGTGTAGTCAGGGGAGGGGATATCACCACGAACAACCTGTCGATGCGAACGCCATACAGTGAGAAACCCACTTTTCTAAATCACGACGATGGGAGTAAAACACATACGCGGGTTGGCATCAGCAACGTGGAAAATTGAAAATTATTTCACCATTTTATTATAAATCCATGATAATAATACGCTATTCGTACATTGTAGGGTTTTCCACTGCAGGGTGAGGGGCCACCTATTGAAGACATGATCAGTCTGATGATTCGAGGGACCAATTTGAACAACGTCAACGATCTACTCACTTCACCCGATGGTGACATCAGCCTGGAGGTAATTGCCGTCCGCAACCGTGTACTTGACCGTCACCTTGGTACCCTCAGGACTTGTGACACTGTACTGAGACAACTGCCTCTCCCTCATATAAGCCCTCTTGCTGCTGTTGTAGTACTCCCCGTTGACCACGATACCCGTGGCATCAGGCGCAAGACCAGTCGCGATGTCGCACCAACGCTTGTAGTTGTGCACCCCGACAGCAACGATCAGGCGTTCGCCCTTGTTGGACATGAAACGGAGAGTGCCAGATGTGCCACTACCGCCCATGTCCAGGGTTTGACTACCATCGGCATCAGACCACGTCCCGCCATTGGCGTAGTGCCAGACGGTGCGCTCGACGATGGAGAAGCCGGCGGCGGGGTTGGATTGGTGAATGAGAAGCTTGATCGTGTAGGACATGGTGGATACCTAATCACAGTACGGGTTTTTCAGTATTAGTGACGAGGTCGGAAGGATGTCGAAAGGCTGTAACTTTGTGAGAGTGCGCTGTAGGATCGTATACGAGTTGGACAGGTCCAATCCCCGGCTATCGATTCGCCGCTCGGCCCGGCCCGTTCTATTCGGTTCCTTGAACTGAACTAGTTTTCACCGGGCCAAGTCGGGCCTATCCGATGCAATCGAGCTTGCTGTCAGTTTGCGTTCAGGAAGTGTTCAAGATCTTCGCCACCACGGTATGGAAGATGTCAATTGTCGACGTCGGTCTATCGATCGTTCTTCGGCATACGAATCAGGGCAGCAGACGAAGGCTCGATCGATGCAGACTGACATTCGAACACGTCACGGACTCACGGCTCGTGCATCAACGAATTCAAGGAATCATCGACACTTACGATCGCGATGTGCAAGTACTGTACAGACGTATCGCCGATGGAGCGCCCTGGTACGGCGATTACTGGGAATATGATAGAAATACGGCAACCTTTCCTTCGTTTTATTCAGTCTCATTGCAATCTCCAGTTGTTATTCCGCTATCAATAATGGTCATGTTGGTATGCACGTTTCTGTAAGTTCATTAGGCTGTCTGAGCGATGGGCTAAAATATCTTGTATTTCTTTTCTCGGTAACAAGAATATCGTCAAGTAGGATTGTTCTTTTCTCAACTGTAATCCATATCTGATACACCACGGTCTTCGAAAGGGGTACCGTTAAATACGAGCCTCATTCCATGCCTGGTTCTAAGGCTAAACCGATTAGGGCAACGGTACTTTCCCTTGGAACTGACGACTTCATGTACTACAAGTAGTATCTTCTGGATCCTGGAACGAGACCGTACGTCAAAGCAGGTCGGTGGGTCGTCAGCCAGTAATTGTCCCTCTACAAAAGCACGACAACCGATAAGAAAGATCTTCTCCGATGCGTCTGAGTATGGGTGGGGGGAGGCCGAGATTGGGGTCAGTGTCGTCCTGGAATCCGAGGTTGACGACCTGTGCGTCCTCGGGCTTGGCGACGAACTGGGCGAGTTGGGCGTCGAGCCAGCCGCCCATGTCGATGACGTATTGACGCCCTCCTTGAGTTTCGTCGCTGCCTATGCTGGGATGCAGGGGGAGTTATTCCACATTGACATGTTGAGGGAGGGGAGACGAAATCGTCGTCATTATTGTTGACGTAGTCGCAGAATTTGGATACTTCAGACATGTTGATCTTGCAGGTATCAATCGATAGAGTACAAGTTAGCTACGCGTAACCGACGTCGTACCCATGCTACCCATACTGGCACTCAGCAAAAGTGATCTAGCCCTTGAAAACGGGCTTCCGATGACAGCATGAAGCACGCTCCAACTTGATTTCCATTAAACGGTCACGGTTGATCAAAATGCGGGGTGACTGCTAAACGTGGAGAAGAACGAGAACAGGGTTGGTATCACAAGTTCTATGGATTTAAACAGGAACCTTCGAATGATGCCCGTCTAATCTCCTCTGGGGTGCATCTCGACGAGATCGTGACGGGAGGAAGCCTTGAGAAGGCTGGATAAACAGGGGCCTGATGGGTTCTGGGGGTCGCCTCCAGGCCTTGTAATACAATGCGAGGAAGCATGAGGTCACTAGTCACCTGGGGTGACGAGGACGAGAACTCGCCACAAAGCCTCGCGAATCCGACAAAATGAACCAAACCCTTGGCCCCGGCCCACTCCTACCTCTACGATCCCCGAGAGTCAGCACCACTTGATTATCGATGAGAGAACGGCGCAACCGCTGAACGATTGGGGAAACTACGGTCATTGCGTGCGTCAAAGTGCTGACTTTTACGAATGCCGTTAATGTCCTATAGATCCAGAAATGCCTTCGGATCCTAGAAGAGTCGCGTCAACATTATCCCTATATCAAAATGTCAACGAGCTTCTAACTGGAGCGCGATATTCGTGATTGATCAGGTGGTGCCATGGTAACAGGGGGTGTTATAACAGGATGCCTGCTGAAAAACTAACATATCCCGTCGCTTCCGCCATTGGCAAGGAAACTGTCATGCGCCGTCGACACACTGTACATTTCCAAGGCTTACTCTCATAAGAGTGTATGTGCTCGACACACCTTCGATTGACTTAGTGCGGAGTGAGCAGAGCAAGATCACAAATGGAGGTGGGCTAAGTGAAGTTTGAGGAGTGGGATCCGGCTAGAGATATGGAGGAAGCCTGACGGAACAGCGAGGCCTGGGCTGCTGGCGCTTCGTCACGGGGTTTGATCGAAATTGGAATCGGGGTGTGCACGGTAGAGAGACCCGGTCATAGCACTGACCGTGTTGCAAACCCGCAAATGAGACCGTATGACTGCAGCTGGATAAGCCTGGATTCCTGAAAGGTTCATTGCATCTTCGACTACCCACGGTGGGTGACATCCAGAAATGTGTGTACGCTGTGTACTTCTGGAGTTCATTTGTCAGCGGGCCTAGTATTCCAAACGAAACGTGCTTGAGGTGGACGAGCTTCCGCTGGGACTAAGCGGTGTCGAAAGTGGCCAGGATGCACCTAGACCGAGCTGAAAGAGTGGCTGCTTGATGGGAAGACAAGAAAATTGCGACGCCACGCTATGGAGACCCTGGAGCCTTTACGGACCTAGACCATTGCCAAATTTGCCTCCCAAAATCGATGGCATCGACGAGTATCGAGATTCGACAAATACCAACTTCCCGGCACAATCGTGGAGAACAAGTTACCAGTTAGGTGCCAAACGTGAATGTTCAGGATTGACGCACTTATAGTTGCTACTCCATCTTATAAGCCGCACTTGCATGGACCTAAGTCTTAGTTAGGTAGTACTAAGTGCTTGAAGCAAAATCTTAGAGACGTTGAACTTGAAGGTGCCAAAGGGAGCGAACGTGGGAATTTCAAAAAGGGAACTGTTGATCATGATTCGGACGTTGCAAATTCAAAAGTACAATGTTAGTCGGACGTTATCCTACAATGACCGCACGTATGCACATCCAAACGACCGCAATTCACTGCTTTTCAAGGAAATCTTTGTACACCTGGTCATAGGTCACCTTGACGCTGGCGTACCCGTTTTCCGCGAGATAAACCAAAAATTCGTCGAACACAGGGTCCGATTCCTCGGGGACCTGGACTCCCACCAACACGTGTACCAGATCTGGGAAAGGGGATTAATGCGAGCGACAAGCAAAGAACGGCAAAGATGTACCTCCACCGTGGAAACGATAGTGGAATAGAGACAGGGACAACTCGCTGCCACTCTCCAAGGGTGCATTCACATCGTTCAGCAATTTAAGGAATTTCTGCAAGGATCCGGGTCGCTCGGGGAACGCTGCACAACACCAATTAGTGTCGTTCACAGGCGAGCATGTCTGCAAATCACGTACTGAAGCTGACAAGTCGCTCGCGATTAACAGCAGCGCGTCCGCCGATCATGTACCGCACATGGTCAAGCGCGAGTAGACTCGTATTCAGGCCCCTTCCCACAAAGTTGCTGGCTTGAAGTTGCTTGATCACTTCCTGTGTCTGGTCCTCTTGGGCTGACTGGCTCACTTCGGGGGTGGGGTCGACGATGAACGAGAATATAGCGTGCCCATCGCCGGGCGAATTGTGACGGAACACGAGCTCAGTGATATTGCGGACGTTGCCGTTGGGCCGAGTCTGCACCAGTTTGATTATTTCAGGGAATCTGCCGCGCAGAATGAGCAAGCAATCAAGAATGATAGGCGATGAGATACATACGTGGTCAATGGGTTACTGAATTGGACACTGAGGAAGGCTTCTCTCTGTGCGCCGAGCGCAGCGCGCTCACTGACAAAGCGGAGCATTTCAAAGTCCATGTTTGCACCGCTGATGACGGCAACAAAGACTTGCTCAGGGCTGGGGGGATTTTTAGCCAAGTGCTGCTTTAGAGCAGCTAGGCCCAATGTGCCCGACGGCTCGGCGATGGAGCGTGTCTCTGGAACGTCAGATTAGCCAGACCCTGACGATAAGACGTAGGCCGCACCGTCAAAGATATCCTGAATGGCAGCACATATATTGTCGGTGGTGATATCGTTGTAGATGTCCGCAAGCGTGAGGTATTTTTTGCAAATGGCGAAGGTCAGATCGCCTACTCTCCTGACCGCGGTCCCGTCAGGGAACAGATCGACTGTTGGAACCTCAATGACCTCCCCCGCCTTCAAGCTTTCGTACATTGATCGAGAACCAAGTCCCCCGGAAGCGTAAGGCTTGGTGGGGCTTTGAGTAAGCTTTGAGTAGGCGGTTATGCCAGAAATCAGGCCCCCACCGCCGACGGGAGCGAAGATGGCGTTGGCATAATCCTGGGTGATTATCCCATCTTCCTTTGCCTTCTTTACCTGGTCAGTAATTTCGAGGGCAACCGTACCCTGGCCAGCGATGACATAATCGTCGTCGAAAGGCGGCACAAACTTCTTGTTGTTCTGTTGGGCATCTTCCTCGGCCGCTTTCTTGGCCTCGTCAAAGTCGTTACCGACAAGTACTATCTCCACGTAGGCTCCACCAAGGCGCTTGACGCTAGAGATCTTGATCTCAGGCGTGTTGACAGGCATGTATATCTTCGCATATATCTTCAGATGGTTGCTGGAATAAGCGACACCCTGTGCGTGATTCCCTGCGCAGGGCTCAGCAACAGGCATGTAAAAGGGGATGAATAACCCACCAGCGCTGGCGGTAACCACACCGTTCTTTCTCTGCTCTTCCGTGAGGTTGTACATACAGTTGTACGCGCCACGGATTTTGAAGCTGAAGACCTGCTGAAGGTCCTCGCGCTTGAGAAATATTTTGCATTTGAAGGCTTCGCTCAGTACAGGCGCGTAGAAGAGGGGTGTCAGTGGTAGTGGCCTGATTTGTTCGAGGACCTTGGCGGCTTCCTGGATGAGTTTGAGATAATCAGGTTCGCCGTTAGCAAGGAGAGCTTCGGGTGGAAGTGGATAGTTCTGGAAACGCCTGGGGGCGCTAGAGGCGTATTCAACTAGCCCAGCAGCGGATGCGACTGGGATCGCGAAGGGAACTTGGTACAACATGTTACAGAATGAGTTTGAGTGTCACAGAAATAGAGCGACGAGAAATGCAGTAGCGAAAGCATGAGGCGAGGGGTTATATAGCAGCGAAGGCCCAGTGGACTGCCATATCGATCATCGTCATCGACAACACGAAAAAACTCCACTGAGGAGCACTCTGGGGGTTCTTTCTTTTGGTAAAGTCCAGGTACGTGGTTCTTTTTGGAGTCGCTTAGGCTCGCTCGGCCAATGGGAGAATTGCAAAGTGCAGCACCTCGACCATTTCTCAGATCATGATGATGACTTGAGGCTTCCCCAATACACCTGAACGTAACCGAAATACCCAACTGAGCGAGCCTCGGTTGACCGCGGTGCACATACAGTCCCATTGGTTAGTATTAGATAAAAACCATACCGCATCTGGCCCTTGGGGAAGGATGGACGTGAATGACAGCTCGGCGCAACCTGTTGCGGACACCGCTACTAGTAGGAACCTTGGAATCATGTGAGTTGCATCTTGACAGGACTCGGTGAAATGGAAATGTTTCAAGAATCAAGAGCCTTGAATAGCCTAGAGAGACCTGCTGGGTTTCTGGGGTGACCTCGAAGCCTTGTCCGAACTGGAGGCTGAACTTCTTGAATGTAATGGTCCACGTCATCACCTTGCTTGCGCAAGGTCATATGTTTTGTCGCTTCGTGCGCAGCTACATGAACAAACAATCTCCTTTTAAGGACCAGATTCAGATGTCACAGCCTTGACATTTTGCTCGCCTTGTTGGAGAACATAACCTTGTACGACCGCTTCTTTACCTGCAGTGCTCCACCGCGACTGTCTCTCAGCCATTTCAAGTTGCTTCTTTCAATACATTGCTCCCAGACTCATGATCATGCCATCAGAAACGTTCGCCACCAAAGCGGGGCCCAGTCTGGCTTGCTTTCGGGGAAGTGCGGCTCCTGCGCAGCCTGTAGTGTCTTCTCCGCGATTTTCATGAAAAGTTTGTGTCAACGATCGACAGGCAAAACTTACTACCATATTCCAGGTTCGCAACTCCACGAACTCCACGCACGACGAACCAACTTGAGTGGCGATTCGGGAGATAGTCCCCTGAACCAGCAGACCTACAACTACCAGGGCGCTGCGCGCTAACGAGTCGACCCAAGACTTGCTTGCTGCACTATTTCCCGTTTCGCAGACTGGACTTCCAGACTCATCTCTGCAGACCCTTGAACCTTGGCAATTGGAAATAACCTTCGAAGCTTCACGATACACCGCGGATCTGTCTTGCATCTTTTCACCTCCCGCCTAGTTCCACAGTGAAACCCCGTGCACTCCAGGAAAGTTCGTTTGGAATACCGCTCGCCGACGAGAAGAGCTCCACTGGCGGAAGCACGGCCTGTCAATCTACGTATCACGGAGCCTGAGGGCCGAATATAATGCAATGAGCCTTTAAGGAAACCAGCTGCGATCATACTTGCAGTGGTCTGGTCGCGAGTTTGAACGTCAATCCTATGAACGACCACTGGCACGGCATGCCAGCAGCTGGGGTCTGACTCGTGTTTGAATCGTTCTGTGAGAAAGCGAGCTGCGCCGGTACCCACGTCTTGCAGAGTTGTTCAGTCTTAGGTATGTAATATCGGCCAAGAATCAACGGGAATGCATTTCTGGCCGTTCATTTCACCCGGCTCGCCCCCGTACGGGGTGACTCGCTCAGTCCGACTCATTGACGCGTACTAAGTAGTTCCACACGTTTATCCGCCCAGCGAAGTGTGCAGCGGCCTGAAAATAATAGCTCGCAGCTCTCCACCGAGTCTTGTCGTCGCTCCTATTGTTTTGTACAGGTATTGGGCGCTATCTCATTTGAAAGTCTTCCTCATCGTATAGTATCTTACACCACAAATTCAGACCAAACATTGTACGTATCAACCTACACTTCGCGGGGCGGGGGACCAGACATTGATCACACTCTGCCAAAACGATAGTGAGCCTTGACATAGTGTTGGGTGATTTTTGCTCACATGGCGACGCCGTCTATCTCGATAAGAACGTCTTTTGGAAGACGAGCAACCTCTACGGTCGCCCGTGCTGGCTTGTGTTTACCGAAGAACTTCTCATACTCTTCGTTGACTTTAGTGAAGTCGTTTAGATCTTGTACATATAGCTGACATCGTCGTTTTCAATGGGGAAAGTAGGCTGAGAGAAAAGTACACACTGTAGTCTTGATAACTTTGCCGATCTCGCTCCCGGCTTTCTCAAGGATGGCGTTGAAGTTCTTCAACGTCTGTTGGGTTTGCGGAATAATTCCGCCTTGGATGACATCATCTTTAGGAGGGACGAGCGGGATGCACCCAGAGATATAGATGAAGCCCGACGGAAGAACTAGGATCCCTTGAGAGTAGGGCCCTTGGGCTGCTGGCGCATCGGGGGTTTCGATTGGAATCAGAGCAGACATCTCTGTTGGTTAATAATGGCAGAGAAGGTAGAAAGAATCAGGCCTGCTTGGAGTGTGGTCTGTGTAGGTGGAAGTTTTTCAGTAGGTCCTATCCAATTATTATAACATTCCTTAACGTCGATTATTGCATCCACACGGTCAACTTGGAGGCCATGATCACTCAATTACCACATCGCACCCGGCTGGGTCCTTACCCATTCCGAGTCAATCAGAACCACATCGATACTTCGATGGCTAAGTAGTAATATTTTGACGGGAGACTGCCAGGATCCCAAGATCTAAATCTATAGATGAATGATTATCAGCATTCGTAAAATCAACAATTTGACGTACGCCTGCACGGTGTTTTCCCCAATCGTTCAGCAGTTACGCCATAGCCTCTGGAGATTCCCATGAAGTCTCTGTGAGATTGCAGATGCCAGGCCAGGAGTGCAACTTGGAGGCCAAAGGAGGCCGTCATGACTATAAAAGGCATCCCAAGCCATTTGGAGTTCTGGCCAACCACTACTAACCCCGCATTCATCATGAGTTCCGAATACAAGGCTATGGGGCCAGCCCCAGAGCCCGATATTTCTTGGCCCTTGTTCACAAGACTGGCCTTCTCAAGGTTCTCAAAACATTCCTCCTGTCAAGATGCAACTCCACTTAAGGGTGATATTCGAAGGGTTCTTCGTAGTTACGTCATTGAACCGTGACTCAGAGAACCTGTGACTGGTAAGCGTTCTCGTTCTCCACGCTGAATGTTGTCACGAGTCGGAAGTCCTTTCCGTGGGCTATGTCACCCGGGCCCTCTGTCCAGTGTCAGCATGGGTATAAATTCGATGCTGGGCATCGCAGCTGATGCATAGCTAACTTCAAGTTACACTCTACTCATCGACTGACACCTGTGAAATCAAGATGTCCGATCAAATATCAAAATTCTACGCCTATGTCGACAGTCATGAAGCCGATTTCGTCCAACGACTCGCCGACGCTGTTCTCTACCCCAGGTGTGTGTTAGCACTGACATCGACAGCCCCCTTTGTCTCCCTCTCGCCTTGTCTCCCACATCACACCACTCTGCATGTCAATTTGGGAATAACTCACACTCCATCCCAGTATAAGCAGCGATCAGACTCCACAAGGGCGCCAACACGTCATCAACATGGGCAGCTATATCCACGGTCAATTCGCTCAATTTGTCGCCAAGCCCGAGGACGTACAACTCGTCGACCTTGGATTCCAGGACGACACTAACCCTCAGATCAGGCTTCCCCCAGTCGTGCTAGCACGCATCGGGGAAGACGCGAATAAGAAAACGGTTTTCGTGTATTCGCATTATGACGTTCAGCCTGTGAGTTATTCGTTTTGTGGGGGGTGTTCCCTTGGGCTACTATGTGAATATGAATCACTCAAGGATCAATAGGTCGGTGGTTGGAAGGAAGCTAACGTGCAGGACCCCGACGCTTTCATCCTAAACACTACCAGGCCCGATGGGCAACTGATTGGCCGCGGAGCGACGGACGACAAAGGTCCTATCATGGGCTGGCTCAACGTCCTCGAGGCGCACAAGTCGATCGCTGACGGGCTTGGTAAACCACTCGCGGAAATTCTCCCCGTCAACATTCGGTTCCTGTTTGAGGGGATGGAGGAGTCCAGTAGCCTTGGTCTAGACAAATGGATCAACGAAGAGGTGCAAAAGCCAAACAAGGGCTGGTTCAATGGGGTTGGATGTGCCTGCATCGTATGTCTCTTTTTTCCCCCCCGTTCCTTTGGAAACCATGGTAGATGATCTATTCCTTGTGTAGACGGACAACTACTGGCTGACGACCCACCGACCTGCCTTGACATACGGTCTCCGAGGGATCGCATACTTCAGCATCAACATTGAGGGTGCCACAAACGACCTGCACTCCGGCTCATTCGGGAGGATGGTTCACGAGCCTATGACGGATCTCGTCCAGTTATTTTCATTGCTTGTTGGAACGAATGGGGTCATTTTCAAAGAAGTCGAAGAGATGGTTCCAGCGCCAACACCTGAGGAGAGGTATTACAGTCTCTCTCATTCTCACGTCGAGTGATTAACGTTTGGGCTCCATAGAGCACAATATGCACAGCTAGACTACGCAGTATCTGACCTCCGACAAGATATTGGTAACCCCGTGCGTGCACTCTTTCAAAGCACTTTCACGCAGCTCATGGTGTTTGCTTAGGTCGAGCTGTCTGAAGATCCTGTCGAGCTCGTCATGGGACGCATGCGGTACCCCTCATTGTCTATCCACGGCATTCAAGGTGCATTCGATACAATCACAACCGCTATCCCTCACAAGATATCGGGAAGATTTAGTATCCGGTGAGTATCTCTGTGACCGCATAGCTATGGACACGGATCATAGACACCATACTCGGGGATCCATTGAATACTTACCCCATCTTCGCCCCCCTAGCCTCGTCGGGAAACAAACACCAAAGGCTGTCCATGAAATCGTTGACAAGTTCCTCCGTAAAGAATTCGACAATCTGAAATCTAAGAACAAGATGTCACTCACGTTGGAGGTCGAGGGTATGCCCTGGGTTGGCGATAGGGACCACTGGAATTTCAAGGCTGCTCATGCCGCGACCATTGTACGTGTTTTAGTCCCCTCTTTTTTAGTCCTCCCTTTGCATCGAGTTCTCACACTGTGCGGCGCTCGCATCGACAGGCTGTCCACGGTGTTAACCTCACTCCTGACTACACCCGCGAGGGCGGGTCCATCCCCATCACTCTCACCATCGAACAGGCATTGGATGGAGAGAACGTGCTGTTGTTGCCCATGGGCAGGTCCGACGATGGTGCTCAGTAAGCCTTCGCTTTTTCTGTGCTCCGTGCTCCCTCCTAGTACCTTGCTGACGTACGTACACTCATGTGCGTAGCTCCTTGCGCGAGAAACTTGATAGGGACAATTACTTCAAAGGGGTACGTCCAAAATTGTCCGCATGTATCCTGCGATCAACTGATGTTATCCTGATAATAGACCAAAGTGTACGGCACTTACCTGTACGAGCTTGCAAAGCAGGTTGCGTCCTAAATGCCAGTGGGGCTGATGTGTGTACGATATGGAGGTGTCGATCTGTGTAACATCATTTTG
>KN819339.1:36306-52685 GCA_000827475.1 Paxillus involutus ATCC 200175
AATGGAATAAGAACCCAAGTTAGAACCCCTCTATAAGTTCACTGAGTGATTCCTATATGAAAGTTCCTCCTAAGCAAGATAACTGAGTGATAAGTCAGGGACTCTAAAGAGAGACTACCCTTTTATTTCTTCAGTATAGACATCAGAAGCAAGGTTACACATAAGTCTTGTCAGTCCTAAGCACTGCAGAGCAAAGAGGCTAGCTGTACGTGATATCCAAGTAAGCCTACGTTAGCGCTGAAGGAATCAGCAGTTGAGCAATTGCTAAGCCAGTTAAGGGAGTAAGCCAGTAAGCCTTGACAGTCTAGGGAACACCTTTTTCCTGTCAGCTGAGTCACCCAAGTACTATCCCATCAATCACCAATAGTTTAGACTCAACAATAGAGATAGGCAGAAACCCAAATCCCCCTTGCCACAAACAACATGTTACCAGCCTTTCAAAACTGAGGATACTCTTGCATACAAAATGCTGACCGTGAACTGTGTTTGAGAGATTTTTGTTGGTTTGCTTTTCCGTATTTCTAGGAGCATATTCCACATCTCCACCACAGAAGAAGACACTGTATGGGCAGTTACCCTTTATGTTTTGACTTTGTTTGATGCAGTCATGGGTATGCCTGGACTATAAAAGTCTGTACTTAGTCTCCTTGAATCTTATCTTCTGTGGTCTCCTGGAGAGACCATCCAGTCCTGCATGTTTGTCGGCCGGGACGTGACACAGCGTAAAGGTGAACAGGAGGATGCCCGCTATCCAGCGGTTGATGGTCGTGTTGGATTGTTGATTAGGATTGTTGATCATACCCTGAATGTACTTGGCGTCGACCTCCACTGTGAAGTCTGCTAGGGCGAATGTGTAGAGGCGGGTCGCACGAAGCGCACAGTAGAGACCGTATAACTCGAGCTTGGCCTGGGAGTAGCGCTGCTCAACCTCGGTGAGGGAGATGGACCCGAAACAATTGGGGTAGTGTTTCCCGTCCTCGCCCATCTGATACAGGATGAACCCAACTGTGATGTTAGAGGTGTCGACTGTGAGGATGACTTCTTGGCCGCACTCATAGTCAATGCGACGTAGGGCGGGCGACTGGATGATCTCGTCTTTGAGAAGGCGCATGGCCTCCTGCTGGGCTTCGCCCCATTCAAAGGGGACCCCTTTCCAGGTAAGGTCTACCAGTGGATGGGCGATGGATGTGAATCCGCGGATGAATATGCGCAGTACACCACAGACTCCAGGAATCCGCGCACTTGGGTGAGGGTCTGGCACTCAGGCCAGTCTCGAATCTTCTGGACCTTGTCCTCGTGAGGGATTCAGCCTTCGAGGGTACACTTATGGCCGACGATGGTCGCGTCAGGGGCAGCAAGCATGAACTTCTTGGCCAAGACTGTTGCGCCAACATTCTGAAGGTGTTGAAGGATCCGGTGCATGACGATGAGGTGATTGTAGATGAATAGGCGGATATTGGGGTTGTCTGGGATGGTCTCGTACGAGCCATCCCCGTGCTGGTATCTGGTCTCTTCTGACTTGACGGGCAGGTCATCCAGGAAGGGCTTAGTATAGCGGGGGATCTCGTCCTGCAGAATGAATTCCATGTTGGCCTGAAAGATCTGGACCGCATTGGTATGTCCCATAGGTAGAGTAGTGAAACACTGTGGACCCATAGGGCTGCTGAAGGTCATGAGGTTGCGCGATTCTATGTGTAGTGGGCACTGGTCATAGACAGCGAACAGGTCCATCATGCCATACACCGCGTATCCAGCAAATGATTCTGCGAGGTGTTTGACGAAGGGGGGTTGGGAGGAGTCCTGGATGGTTACTGCATTCAGGGGTTGAAGGTCGTGCATGAGATGCAAGGACTTCCCGTCCTGCTTCACAACGCAGAACCAGCAGGAGCGATAGGACGCAGTGGATGGTTCGTAAACGCCCAAGGAGATGCGGTCTTTTATGATCTGGATGGCTTGATCGTGTATGCGAGGGGGAATGGGGATGTTCCTCTGTGCCCAGGGGGTGTGAGGTACTGTGGCAATCTTGACGGGAGGGAAGTAGTGTTCGTCCAGACGTCCTCGCTCAGTGGGGATCCAAGCGAAGGCTGTTTCGTGTTCACGGACGATCCACCGGACAAGTTTGACTTCCTCGGGCCACAACCAGTTCGCGGGGTCGAGGTCAAGTGCGTCAGCTCGTTCCTGGGTGAAACACTCGCCCGGGATGAACACAGGGGGATGGGTAGGAAGGGGTGTCAGGCCCGGAAACCGCCTGACGATGTGAAACTGTTCCTCTATAGGGGCTGGGGTAGAATGGACCTTCTTGGCCACTGGTTTGTAGGCTAGGATGCGGGCAGCAGGCCCATGGGCATAAATGGACGCAATGGCCTTCCTGATGATAGGGGAGAGGACGGTCACGGTCGAAGAAAGGAACTCGTAGGACGAGGCCCGCGCGTGAGGTGGGACACTAGGAAAAGGGGGCCTCCAGGAGGGAGGGGATGTGCGGTGTAGATAGTCTCCAGGCGCGGTGCCCGCAGACTGAAGGATGAATGAGTTGACGACTGGACAATTGGGAAAGTTGGTAGGGGGTGCGACAGGGGGATGCGGATGGATCATTGAGAAGAAGCTGGATTGGGTAGAAGGCGTATGGATTGGGGAGAAGGTCCGGTAGAGGACAGAGTGGGTACTGGAAAGCAGGAAGGGGTACTGTATGCTGAAGGCCGTTTGCTTAGGTGTTATGCTGGTGTCTCCTTACCCAAGGAGTGAATCATCAATATTCAAAAATCCTCTTCGGGCTCACTCGAGCTCTTGTGCTTTTCACATCACCCGAGGCTCTTGCACCCAGGGCAGTTGTCCGTCCAAATGCGAGTGGGGATTTTGTAGCGCTTGCCCGTGTTGGGGTCCCTCAGGGTCAACAACTGCTTGCCATCCAGGAAATCCTCAGTGGTCGCGCTCATGAGACAGTGAAACAGGCAACCGAGCAAGATGTGGAAGGGGGCCTTAGGGATCACTTGCACCTGGAGGTACAATTCTCCAACACCCAGGTCCAGGCCGAGGTTCTCGATGACACCAATGGTAGAATCAGAGGACTCGTTGACAGACTGCATGTGCATCAAATATTCCGGGTGAGCGACCAGGCCTAAGGTTTCCCAGAGGGCTTTGGGCATCACGATGACCTCGGATCTGGTGTCCAGGACACACCGTACGACTTGCCTGGTACCAACTATGGTAGCCTTGATGTAACGGAGGGGTATGCTGTGATTGCCCACAATGCGTCCATCATCACTGTACATCAACTTTGGTCCGTATTCTCGTGCGATGCCCTCAGGGTCTTGCCCTTTGAGCTTGAAGCAATTTGCGGATGTGCCTGCCCGTGCATCAGGGGTCTCAGGGCCAGCCTGGGTCAATAAGTTTCCCCAGACTCGCTTGCCTGTCACAGCCTCCTTCATATGCTTCCTGAGATCGGGGGACAGGGCCAATAGTTCTTTCAGGGAAACTGGGATGGTGACGCCCAGTACCTGGTCCAGGGCACACTTGGGTGCCTCAGAATCTGCTAATGGGAAAGAGTAGTGAAACTGGCCATTGTTCAGAGTGCTGGGCAAAGAAGTCGCGGGCTGGGCAGCTGTTGTAGGGGTTGCTAGCTTGGAGGGGGCATTCTCAGAGGTGGAGGGCTCGCGCTGTTGTGTTATGGATGGGGTCGATGCTTGGGCGGTCGTTGGCATGGGTTTGGCTATTGGTTGGCCTTCGCCCGGTGCTCACTGTATGGGAGGGACGGTGATAACCACACTGGATGAAGGGCTGGGCGAATTCTGGCTGGGAAGGGATTCAGGAGTAGTACTCTGTGAGAGTGGTGATGGCTTCCTTGCGCCAGGCGCACGAGCTTCTCATACAGCTGGGGATTTGATCTCTTCTTCGACTGTAACTCTGGGAGCTTTGCAGTGTGGGATCTCCACTCCATCAAAGCACATCTTTCTCCCCTTGGACTGATCTCCCTTGCCTTTCCTGGCTTGGAAGTTCGCCCATGCATTGGCTAGGAATGCTTGGAACTCTGGGTCAGCCACTTCGCTCGAGTCAGGGATGGCGAGATCCCCGGACGAGGTGTGTAAAAAGGCCGAGGGTTCAACTTCTAGTTCCATTTCCAGGCTATTGTCATCACCGTAAGCTGTAGTGTACAGTGCAGCTGTAATATGGGGAGGGGGGTCGCGCACGAAACCGGACGAAGAGGCAGACTCAGTGGAGGCCACTGGCTGGGTGAGGAGATGGTCGACTATGTTTCACATTCCATATACACCCTGGATGCGCGGGATGGGACTCCCATCGGGCATGCACAGTCGGCCATTCCTACGCGAGAGCTTCCCTTCATTGATGTATGCCAAGGCCAATTGACAGGAGGGGATGAAGTGAGAGGGGTCCTGACAGAACGCGCAGGTAGCGATTCTGGCCGCCTGTGAGCCAGGGGCCAGGTACTCTTGTTTCATCACTGTCCTGGGGGCTGGACTCGTGGCGGGTGGTGTCGCAGTCTGGGCAGGGGGCTGCTGGCGAGGGGCTGGGCTCCTTGGCTGCATTGATGCTGGTTGTTGCTGGAACGTCTGGGGAGGCTGATTGTATGTGTAGGGAGAGTATGCCGGGCAAAGAGAGGTGCCCATGAGACAGAAGTTCACGGCCTCTAAGGTGCTGGCCATGGGGTACGGGTCACTGGGGTGCACGTCCGGTACCTTGTACTGTAAGCGAGCTCGCACGGGCACTGTGAGCGCGTGGGGTAGCCCGTCCAGGAAGAGCAGATCCCACTTGTTTACCGAGAGCGTGTCCATGCTTATGAGGTGGGCCGCGACCTTCTGGAACTTCCTGTGATACTCGCCCAGTTCTTCTCTGTTCTTCATGGGCTTGACGCGGTACTCCTGCACGAGGTTGTGCAGATCCGAGCGATAATATCTGTCTGCGCCCTCGCAGCCAGGATACAGTTGCTTGACGGCTGTCACAAAGTTCGCCCAGTCAGCTGGGATCGTGGTGGCCGACTCTAGGGTCTCCCATAACTCAGCCTCGTCAAGGGCGGCATAATGAATGGCCACGTGAATCTTGCCCATGTGATCCAGCTGTGCTTGGTCTGTGAGGATACCGATGTCTTCCAGAAAGCGCGGGAGTTTGGCTATAATCTTCCCCTGAAACTTGGGGGCGTCCTTGGTGCCTCATAAGGGCATGGTAAAAGGGGCTGCCATAGGGGGCTGCGGTGGAGGATGTGCAACAGGGACTGGTGTGTTGGGTGCACGAAGAATGTTCTCAGGCGTTTGAGATGGGCGAGGTCCATTACTATTAGTGGCGGGATGGGGAGGAGCTGGAGAGTTGACACTAGCGTGGTTTGGGTTGAGGGCGGGAAGCAGGTCGAACTGGGTGACGAGGTCTGGTGACAATGTGCCGGATGAAGAAGGGGTCAGAGGCGAAAGTGGGGAACCGGGCGACAGTAATGGGGTGTTCAAAGGGTTGCCAAGCAGAGTGGAATGATGGAATGCTCCTGGAACGAAGGGTGAGAGGTCCAGAAGGTCAGGGGCGGTCCGGTGAGGTGTCCCTGGTGAGTCACTAATGTTGCCGTTGGCCGAAGTTAGGCCTAAGCGGGTAGGCACAGGCAAGAGTCGTGGGGCAGATGTGACGTGGCCGTCTCGTTCGGGCAAGAGGTGACTTAAGCAAGTAGGTATAGGCAAAATACGGGAGATAGGCGAGACATGGCTGTCAAGGGGGAGGCAGCTGTCCGGTGAGAGTCGGGACGTGGGCGAAGTCGGATGGTAGGGCAAGAGGTCTAACGAGACCTGAAGGTCACGAAAAGACGCAGTAAGAAGCTCGATGTCGAGGGGCTCGAGAGTTGGGTGAAGGTTCCTCCTAGAGTGCTCAGCTGAACCCCTCATGGTGGGCTCCAAGGTTGTAGTCAGCTAAGCTAGTCTAAGAGGAAGACTAGGCCATAGAATGAGGGGGTAGGGTGAATGGTTTGACCCTTGAGGGAAGCAGTGAGCACGAAGGCTGGAGGATATGTCTCCCCTTCCTCTCAAGTGAACAATAAGGATGCTCAATGGTTAATCGGGCGAAAATGAAGAGTGAAGGGAGGAAAATAAGACTGAGGGAGGAGGAAAGCAGAATGGGAGATCCTAAGGCTGCAAGATGCGTGCGGGTCGAACCCGGGTGGTGAGGTGTCGAACCCAGAGATGAGAGGGTCCAACCTTAGCTGGGCGGTGTCTGGGCAAGCGTGAGTAGATCAGGTATACTCAATAGCGAGCGCTCAAGGGAGGTCTCGCGCGATAGGAATCAGGGGATCGTTGATAATAATAAATTGGGAGTCTAAAACACAAGATTCATGCACCGTGGTGCCTACGTACAGGACTTTATAGTCTGGGTATGCCCGAGACTGTCTGACAGGTGGGAGGCTTAGGTAATCGTAACTACGCCCATTGAGGGGCACGTGATCTGATATATATGGGTGATATCAGGCGAAACACTAAGTACGAAGGGAGGAAAATAGAGCGCGCGTGAGAGAGAGAGAGGAGGGAGGGAGAGAGAGGGTATACTACTTACCGGCCGGACGAGGGCATGGACAGAGCGGGCAGTACGGAGATGGACGCGAGAATCTGTAAATGAAAGAGAGAGCTCCAGGCGAACAGGGATCTGTGCATGGGCGAATGGAACCCTCATGGGCAGGTCGCTGGGTACATGCGGACGTGATAGGATGGGTCGTCGCACAGCGCTGCATGCGTAGGGAACTATGGTTCCCTACAGCGCCGTCCCAACGAGCCTACAGAGCCCCCTGACAAAGAGGAGGGGGCACGAGGGGGAAACAGCGAGTTGAGGTTGAGGGAGCCGAACACGACAAATCGAAGGAGTCCAGTCGAGCCAGGGGACAAGGGGAACAAGTGGAACAAGATGAAAGAAGTCGAGGGTGAAAAAGGGGGCCCAGAACGAAGGCAATGGTAGCCATCAAGATGACAGAATGAAACGACACAGATGGCTCAACAAGCAGCGCCGGTGAGCCAAGGGGAGGTCAATGGTCCAGAACATCAAGATAAACGTGCTGAATCAGGTTGACGAGCCAGCACAATGTGCGCACTCGTTTTCGACCATTCATTTAGACGTTTAGATATTATTAATTAGTACTGACTGTAGCTATGTACAATGTGATTATATATACATTATTCCTCCTCTGGTGGTGTGCTGGCCCAAAGAAACAAACTGTGGCCTGTGGCCTGTCAAAGTCCTGGCAGCGGCTGTGGATCTCTGTGGATCTCTGTCGGTGGCTGTAAAACTCTGGAGACACCTTGGGTACCATACTCTGTGGAGAGCGCATTCCAGAGGTCTCTTGTGGTGTCAAGAGTGTCATGCTTGACACAGATGTTCTCCTGAACCCAAAGAATGAGGTATCCTAAAGCTTTGGTGATGTCCTGTTTCCAGGAGTAGATGTCGCTGGCATTGGTAGAATTGTCATCATAGGTGGTAGGAGAGGGACACGTCTCTGTGAGGACGTGGGAGACACCTTGAGCCATAAGAAATCCTTTCATCACGGGCGCCCAGGAAAGGTAGTTGGCACCAGTGAGCACAGAAATGAGGTTGAGTTGGGAAGACATGATGACTAGAAATCTTCTTCTTTGTCGACTGGAGCATTGGTAGCACCAAAGAAAGGGTAGCTAGCAGCGAACTCTTGAATGATGTTGTTGATAACTTCGGCAGTGGAGGGAGCATTCCAGGTGGTGGTGTTCCAAGTGGGATGTCCTGGCCAGAGATCTTCTACAGGAGTCGGATTGACAACGGTGGTTGTGGAAGAGTTCCAGGTGACTGGGGAAGCAGTGGCAGGAGTTTTGTGAATGTAGTCCCAGGTGAAGTCAAAGTGCCAGTCGTTGATGTTGATATGAAGTTCAAAGATATTTCTGAAGAAGAAAATGACGAGTTGATAACCAAGGTATGTGATGAGGGATAGATATGCAAGAACGAATAATCCAAACATTAAATGTTGATATCTGTAGACACAGAGGGCCAGCACATATACAGGGCGACAGCCAGCATCCATGAAGGCACTGAAGGAAAGATAGCAGCCCCTTGAGGGCATTTTGAGAATCATTCCTGAGCTGCAGTAAACTGCACTCATTCCTCAGCTCAATGTCAAGCCATTTAAGGCAACATTTCAGGGAGCTAGAGAGCGCACCCAATGCAGCCATAAAGGCACAGAGAGGCTGCATCTTAGGGCTCATAACCTGTTGAAGCATGCAGGGGCATAGTGAGAGGAACTCTCTACTCACCTGTGCTGAGGGGAGTACTTGCTGGTAAGCAGATAGTGGTTGGAGTACATCACAAAAATTGCGGGAGGCAGATATTACTGGATATAGTATACGGCCCACCAGCCTCAGTAACATGGCAACTATTGAATAGTTTAGAAGACGTCAAGCTGACATTCAACTGTCCAGATATGAAAGGTAATATGTCTACAAGACATTACAATATATATAGTGTCGATCAGCTACAGTGCACCATAACCCTCCTCAGCGAGAATGTCATCGTCGAGCTCTTTGCCCTCATCTGCTCTAATGCCGTCTTCGTCTTCTTCGTCACTCAGGCCGCAGTCACCGTCGCTGTTGTTATCTTCTTCCTCAACATCTTCCCACTCATCCTCCTCGCCTCTTTCCGTCTCGACATCATTATATTCCTCGTCTTCATCTCCTCCTGAGCCAGCTGCACTCGATGTTTGCGCACTGCCATGTCCCTCACGTTGGAGCAACTCGTCCCAGTCCCGCGTGATCTTGTGGCCGATTCCGCCGCCACGGAACCTCATGAACATATCCCTGTCAACGAATCTCCAACGTTCGCCTTAAGTAAGTATACAGAAGGCGTGGTTACTAAAGGGCCACTCACATATTGATGTACAAGTACCGCCAATCCATGTCCCAGCCTTCCCTTGCCTTTTCCTGGCGAACGAATGAAGGGCTGGGCAGTAAGTCCTGTGTTGAGCCGTATGAAAATGCCGGAATGAGGTGCACCCCACGAATCACCGAGTCAGGGTCAAGGAAGCCGAATGCTTCTTCCTGATTTTCCTGATCAAAGAATTCAAGGTGTTGTAGCCGTTTCGCCGTCCAACCCGCGGGAGTATTGTCACGTCTAAGCCAACGAACAAAAAGCACATCCATGCGTGTGGGGGATGAATAAGGGGATCTTGGGTCTTTGCGATACTCCACATTCACATGGAAAATGAGTACAACACGAGCGTACCAGTAGGGATGTGTGCGCTCGTCCTCATGAGAGAGGACCATGATATCTGCTCGAGTGCAGGGATTGATCGTGTCTTGTTCACGTCGAAGGTCATAAGTAGTATAATTCACTCGTAGCATGCTGTGTTCATATATCTTGTTATCTGAGATGATGATCGAGTTGCGTTCTGAATCTGAAAAGTTATGTTCATCCCCGTCGTATGCAAGCCCGCGCAGTCGAGCAAGCAGGTGGTCCTTGAGTCGGGGGATGAAGCTCTGGTCCTGCCAGCCAGAAGTGAGCTCACGAAGTGCATCAAACACAGAAAAAAGTACCTTAATAGCAGGGTCTTCTTTCCGCTCCATAAGCCAGCTTGTAAGGTCATGGCTTTTGCGTGAGGACTGGGCGATGTGATAGTGAGCGGATGGGGAGGTGCGGGTGCGCTGTGGCTGAGGATTTTCATGTGTGGCTTGCTTTTCCCGCGCGTCAATGACCTTTTTGATGAAACGTTCTATCGCCTCTTGATTGGCAATGCTCTCGACCATCTGACCCTTCTTCTTCCCAGTTCGTGGATAGCGTCGCTTTGAGCAGTGATGCTCCAGTTCTCCCTGTGTGTGTAGGTTAGTTAGTACCCAGTATAACATCTAAACCAGTAGCAAGACATACCGACTGTGTTGAATATCCATCTGTTGTCCCATACCTTCAGATTGTGTTAGGGTAGTCTCCGAGCGCATGATACTTATAAGTGCACAAGTTGAGATTTTTTCGCTTTGGGCCTGTGGAGGCAGCGTTTCCTTCGGCTGACTGCGGTTGCTTTGACGCCAGAGCAGCCACCCGACGGCCTCGAGCAGCATATTCTTGAGGTAATTCCGTAGTCTGGTAATAAGCACATGTTGATCGCAAGAACTTACGGACCGACTGGCCAAGTGTTATTGTTGCATCGTCGAAGAATGTGAGAGTGTCGTCCGTGTGAAGTCGTAGTTTAGCATAGGCATGCCAGGTTGCTAAGTCAAAAAGAAGGTCGAGGACAATCTTGTCATGAGGTGGTGGAAGGAGGGTTTCAAAAGCAGGGATAGCACACTTAACGGACATGTCAGAGGGCCCAGGCTGAACCTGGGATAGAAACCCAAACAACTATTGAACTCACCTGTAGCAGGTCCTCGAAGTCGCGTGCCGCAAGTCGTTTCATTGCTGATGCATTCTTGTGAAACCGTTGTATGGTTCCCCGACCAAAAGTAGATATCCCACGATACCTGAAACCTCTAATAAGCGCAGGGCAACATCGTCACCAAGAACGGGTAACATACCTCCAGTTCAGCTCCTGGACAGCTGTACCTCCAGCGGCATAGAGAATACGCATCAAATGAGTAAAAATTGCCTTCCACACACCAAGCTCGAACTCGTGAAGGAGGTCGACAACAAACATCACGAAGAAGTTAAAACTTGGATGAAATTCCGAGAGTTGTTCGGAGAATGCGTTCTATAAGACTATCAGTGAGAACAAATAGATAGAAAGCTAGCAATTACACGAGTGGGAACAAGTGACTCACTTTGCAATATGGCCTTGACACGAGCACTGCCTACACCTGCGCCACCCTTGAAAATGTGACCTCGGGCGTGTTCGACTTTACGGCGGCGTTGCACATCATCGACTCGGCTTGTCCGCTCACGTTGATTCATGTCGGACTTCATACCCATTCTTGGAATGTCGGCCTTCTTGACAAGGCACCGTGGGCAAGGGCATCCTCCAAGGAACTTAATGCATGCTAGCAGAATCCTAGATAAGTCAAATAAATTGTAGATGAGAAGTCCAATCACTAGTGAACGTGCCGGTGTCAAACTTACTTTTCAGGGTAGTCTGCAGAATAAGTGAAGAAACGAGGAAAGATACGACGAGTGATCCCATCTCCACAGCGGATCACAAGCCCATATTTATATGCGTGCATGAACTCTTTGTCGAGGAGCAATTTCCAGATGGCCTGGACGAGTTCACGTTTACAATGAGTATACGTCTCATCTGATGATGCCTCGCCGTAGTGGTGCGCATAGGTGTCCTGAAAGTCGTCTGGTAACTTATAGTAGAAAACATTTAGCACAAAGAAGGCCAATCCAAAGGATGACTCACCGTCGGAATGTAGGCTACGTGATGACATGCAGATGCAGTAGGCTTCCCGCGTGTATATTTTGACTGATTTCCAAAATATAAGTAGAACGGCCACAAAGATGCGTCACCAAAGCTGGCAAGGTGTGTTGCATCTGACCACATCATCAGTGATGCTACAACATGTTCGAGATCATCACCAGGCTCCCTCGGTAGCGCATTGATTTCTTCATAGGCCTCGAGTAGGGCGGGGGATGAGTAAGCTTCAGAAAAGACGTTAACTGTGTGTTCTTCAGAAGCTTTCCAGAACTGGCGAAAAGGGGTCATGTGAAACGTAGTAGAGATGTTGTCCTCGAACGTGGATTTAATGATAGCTGTGAGCGAGCGGTGATAAACTCCCTTGATGTCAAGCACGGGAACATCAGGGTCTTCTTCAGAATGAAACTTTGTCTTTTCATTGGGCAAGTGTATGGACACCGTAGATTTGTGCCAACCGTGTTCTGCATGGAATGGGTTTGACGCATCTTGAATATACTTCTCAAGTAGCTTTTGCTCACGGTCATGATTGAAACCTTCGTGGGCCTTGGGATCGAATAGAGGATCCTGGATAAAAGACCAAAGACGATTTAGTTCCATCACTGATTTTGACGTTGAGCCAGAGTATTGCCAGCTCATGAGAAGCCCGGCGGTAGGGCTACTGAATGCGGAGTACAAGTCCTCGGGCTTGATGGAATCTGGTCGCGGGAGACCAGATACGATGTCCGAACTGACACGTGCCTGCTGCTGAAGAGTAGGCGCATCCGCAACGGCAGCAAGATCAACTTCACCGCTCGGGAATAAAGTGGGGCATGTTGGATAGACACGGAATAACCCCATCGAGTCGGGGCTCGTTGTAAATTCGACCAGCGGTGGCTGGACATCGTCCACTTCAGGTATCTGTGGTGTTGAATGTGTAGAGCGCCGGGCATGGGCATTCTGCTGAAGTGGGGGAGGTGGGATATGGCGTAGTCCAGAGCCCGTCGCTGGTAAAAAATCAGTGTACCGTGCTGGTATGCGGAGACGTCGTCCGGAACGTGCAGAAAGCACAGCAGGGGGTGGCTCAGAAATGGGCGGTGGGACTGCGACAACACTGGAGCCCGATGGACCTGTGTCAAGTTCATGCTAAACAATAAAAGTTAGGGTCATCCAGTTGGGCAGGAAGTTGAATCCACCTCTAAGTTATTGTCACACTCATACAGTGGGCCGACGTCGACATCCATCTGGGCCTCCAGCATGACGGGACGGTGCGGGACATCTGGTTCTAAGTCATTGCGGTTGTGATTGGAACTTTCGCCCGGTTCAGCATCTGCGTCACTGTGAGCATGTTTCTGTTTCTTCTTCTTCCGCTGGTCCTTCAGCAATCGATGCTGCTGCTGATAAATATTAGCAGTCGCCATTTTACTCTCCTTACACTGTGCTTCATGGCTATTCAAGCGCTTTTGGGTCGGGAAAGTCCTTCCACATCCAGAACAGCTCAGCTGCTCCATGTAGTGAGGACCGGCAGGTCGAGGTGCGGGCTAGTGTTGTTGTTCCATCAATAGTTATCAGATGGGGTTTAAACTGTTTCATTGCGCTGCAACACAAGTCGCCAACTTGTACTACGAATTACCTAGATAACGAGGATATGAACATCTGTGAATCTTCACATGGATGCCAAGACTCACCTAAGTTTCTCGCCGCACTTCATGCTGTTTGGAGATATCGTAACTGTGCCAGGTAAGGAGAGGCATAAAGCTTTCAGGGTGAAGGTCACCGTGACATGTGGTTGAAACGTTGACTCAGAAGGCCACCGCAGTTGTTGGGTCAGCGTCAGCACGTGATGGTTAACGCGTCTGATTCAACGCATGTTTGTTGACTGTTCCCACGACAAGTTCAATATCTAGCCACTCTATCCGATTTTTACCCTTTAATAAGTTTAAACTCTCTCACCAGCATGACGGCACCAAAAAAGCGCTCAAGGGTTGACACCTCTTCCGATAGTGAGTCCGAAGCGACGAATGCTAGCACCACCCCACCCCCCACGAAAAAGAAGTCCAAAAAACACGTAAATGCTAAGAAAAGCAAAGGCAAAAAGCACCCCAAGTAAGTCATTTTGTTATCCCATCTGAAGAATAATGCCTTCATATGACCTGCAGGAAATCTCGAGTGGAATCATCGTCGTCGGATTCAGAAGACAATGATGACCCGCATGAACCTTATCTTGTAGCTGCCCGTGCGATCACACGATGCGTTAACTTGTTTTGTAACGTCAGCAAAACAATCTCACTCGGATTGATACTCTCGCAGGAGGAAGCTGCCCAGAAGGGTGAACTCGTAGAAGATGAATCAAGCAAGGAAAGACATCAGAAGCATCTGGCTGAACAGTAAGCTGTCTAAAGTTTTGAACATGATTCATTCCATTAGTATTCTGAATCCTTGTTTGCAGTTCACCGAAGCTGCTTGAAACTTACAAGCGCGAGTATGAACAGATTCTCCATTTGGCCCCAGGGCTCCGAGGGCTCATTAACGATCCATCCAAAGTTGGTGAGCTTTCCACGGTGCTGTCAAAGGTATGTACACGCTCACACATGTGCATGTTTTGATTATCTGAGCAACTCATCAGATGACTACATGCATTGGCTCGACACGCTCAAACGACGCGACACGTTTGAAGGTCTGGATCGGACATTATGCTGCTCCGAACCCCTCCCAAGCAACTATCAACCCTCCTATCTATACTGGGAGTGCTACCAGATCCCACCTCGGTGTCAACCATCCCGTTTTAGCCAGGATGATTTGTCCGGCATTGGCGCTTGAACTCTATGATAGTGACCCAATAGAGTATGTTTCTGTCTGCGTTGCAATCCTAATGCTGATGTACATGCTAGGGCTCAAAAGCAACTCGCCGACAGCAGGATCGAGATGATTGCAGCTGCCCTGCCAGCAATACTCTACGCCGGCGATCCACCTGGAAAGGGGTTCAATAAAGCCGATTCGACCAATGGTCTATTCAAGGGTTATTTGCTTGAACGCGTGAGTACTCACTGGCATTTATTTACTAATTTGGCACCTGCTCACCATCCTTATAAATAGGTCATGCGCCATGTATTCACTGGTCCATCAACGGCTTTAGGAGGACCTTCCCGCGCAACGCGGACCTGTAACGCGATCCTCCACGACATGAGAAAGGTAGAAGCAGAGCACATTGCCTACACCTGTGTCCAGGCATGTCACCACGTTCACTCAAAGTCCTGAAAGCTACTCACTCGCGACTGGTCAGGTTCGTTTCGGAATCAGCGCAAAGAATAAATGGAGCGAAAACGACGGTCCGTTCAACTACCGAGCGTTCTACTTCGGCGTCATCGCAGCGATTCGTGACTGCAAGACAGTCTGGGCAGAGGATTTATTGAAATGGTGGAACCAGTACGTAGATCGATCGTCTTGATACAAATATCCTATTTATTTATTTTCCGAAAGGGCTCTCTTCAAAAACGAAGCAGGTCGCTTAGGTGGATTGGATACCGCTGCGACCTCAACTGGCAACGGATCTACATCTCCCCATAGCATGGACCTTTTGTCCATCATACGAGCGCAGACAGATGCATGTGCAGCAGAAAATAGCTCTTCGTCTCCCCCGCTGCCTATCTCGCCACCACCGACAATGCCGCCTCTGCCGCCGCTCCTACCACCTCCATCGCCGCAACAGTCACTACCGCTCGCGCCATCACCTTCTGCACTGCCCCTGCCATCGCACCGCGGGGTTGAGAGTTCCCCATTGCCCCAGCATAATGACGACAGTGCCGCCGGCTTTGTTTTGCCTCTGTACAGCCCATTAACAGAGCAAGATGGGGAAGAGGCTGATGTAATCAGCGAAGGAAGAAAGAAGAAGGCCAAGGTCTCGAAAAAGAGTGCCAAACAGGAAGGCAAGCGAAAGACGCTCGGTGAGGACGAGGACGAGGACGAGGAGCAGCCAGCGAAGTCACGTTCAGGGTGCACATCACGCAAGAAGAGCAAGAAGTAGCTCAAGGTACGTTCCTGCTGTCCAGACTAGTCGGTATACTGCCACTCAACTCATGCATTCTCTTCACAGCATGCTCTTTGCCGTCATGACCTCCCCCGCTCAATTAACAGTGTTTTCATTATTGTCACATTCGCTCGCGATCCACGTCTACGATCAGTTGTCATTGCGCCCATTCGCTCGTCTCGCAATGCTCTCGCCCGCATTACATTAATTTCGCAGTCGCTTTCGTTGCTCAGACCGTATATTCAGTGTTCGTAATTTTTGTAGTATTCTTGATACCTTAATATGTCGTGTAGTATCATGATGATGCTGAAGACATTGCAATGTTTTTATATATCAGATGATATCTCGAATACGTAGTAGTAGTAAACCACGACATCATACACATGAAGTCATATGCAAAAGCAGGGTTTTGAAATATTGCAATATATACTAGGGCAAGAACCTGACAGTTCGTGACACTCTTGATCTACCAGATATATGCTGAGATAACAAGACATTGCTATGTCTAGACGCCGCAAATTTTGTGATGTATAAGAAATGATCTATTGAGTGCTATTACAGCACTGGGTTTATATACTGGATATAAGTGTGACAAGTCACTGATGTGACTGTTGATGTGACTAAGAGTCCTTATCTAACTACTTATCTAAGATAGTGATCACGCTGTAATGAATGCTGTACATGCTGCTATAAGCGCAAGTTCAACAGCATGGCATGTATTTAGCATATTGATTGACACAAAAGTGGCCCAGGTACACTGATGTGTGGTCGGTATTCTCCTCAACTACTTGTGCAGGTCAGTCACATGGCAGCAACGCCTACAGCCTGACCTCAGCCTGACCTCAGGCAAGTGCTATTCATACTGCCAGCTTACGAGATACATTGGGTGCCTTAGAACTGGTGCATTATTTAGGTCACTCATAATAATCATGAGATATATTTTATATTCATTGTTAGACATATAATTATAATGCCATCATTGATGGTGTTTGTAATATCTGTGGGCCATTGGATGGAATTCCTCCCAGGAACCCTTGCCAGACCTTTGCT
>KN819339.1:71179-90067 GCA_000827475.1 Paxillus involutus ATCC 200175
CTGAAAAGATGAGATCTGTCCAGAGATCCGAGGATCCAGTGGTGGCACTAGGGACGAGTCAGAGGTCACTGTAGCTGCCGAATATCAGAGTTGAGAACGGTCAGAAGATTCGGAGGAGGAATGAACCAAGGTCAGCGTGATATTAAACAGTCTGTTCAAGATGGACGTTGAACGTTGAACGTTGAACTGGTGTGCAGCTAGCGGCGGGAATGGCTATGAAGTTGTTGAATGCCAGGGGATCCCAAGAGGAGTGCTGGCTGAGGGCTCTGCAAAAACCGCCACGAGGCAGCAGTGGTTGGCAGGTGCAGAACTTCTAGAAGGCGGAAATGACCTAGATGAGTGTGCCGCACTGAAGACTGCTGGAAGCGAGGTTCCGATTAGTACTCTCGGACTCCGATGTGGTGTCAACGTGACTGTACCGTAACTCAGTGACTATAGTACTTTGAAGTTGAACTCGGTCCTCTTCGGAAAACAGTACGAGTTAGAAACTAACAGACTCGGAGGTCTTTGACTCTTTCAGCAGCTGCCACGTACTCGAATGGCGTCAGAAAAGGCGAGAGTGGCGAAAGACCAAGTGCGTCACAGTGATCTAATAGTACTAGTATCCCAATCATTTTCTGACAAAATCTCGCGTACTATAACTTTGAAAGGGAAACGCGGCGTACAAGGCTGCAGACTATGCAACCGCTGTTGGCCACTACACCACCGCTATCCTCGCCGACAGCAATGACCCTACCTTCTTTCTCAATCGAGCAGCTGCATATTTAAAGCTAGGCAAGTACGTCCACACGACCTTTTATCCCCATTACTAGTTCTCCTTGTTGATGAACTTTGAGCAGAAACGAAGATGCAGAGAAGGATTGCGATAGAGTTCTGGCCTTGAGCACTAAAAACGTCAAAGCACTCTTTAGAAGGGGACAAGCTCGAAGAGCTCTCGGGAAGCTTGACGATGCTCGCGCAGGTGCGAAACCACGTGGAAACCATAGTAATGCTTTCTATCAATACAGAATCTCAAGCGAGGCTATGCAGACTTCAATCACGCCCTTGCTTTAGAGCCTGCGAATACATCGGCGAAGAATGAAATTCTTGAGATCGAGGAATCACAGCAACAGAAGCTCAAGCAGCGCAACAAACCCACGGTAAGCCGGCCTGTCTCTCGAAGAAGGAATTTCCAGAAACGTTTGTAAAATAGATGGGTTTTCAGCGTCCCCAAGCCCCTGGATTGTCGACTCCCACTGACTTCCCGCCGAAACGTCGCCGTGTTCCCATTGAGATAGTTGAAACCGATACGCGTGCACCTCGTGATGCCCAGATTACTGCACCCCCTGAAACGAATCATGAAGCCTTGCTGCAGCCTATCTCGTCGCGCAACCTAGATCATGAAAATAAGCCAGCCACGACGGAAATCGCACCACCTAAACCCCAGACGTTCGTTGATGCAAAACAAGCCCGGGAAGCTTCCAAGCCCTTACGGGTATCAGGTGGGATATTCCGACATACAGGGAACCATACAATTGTCACGAGGGCACAGACTGGAGGTACCGCCTCACCACAAGCATTCACTTCAGCGCCAGCACCATCTCCTCCCATAAAGCTGCCAACAACGCTTTTCCAATTTACAAAGTCGTGGGATTCCCTACGGTCCGACGACGATCGATGGAGTCTCATTCGTGTAGGTTCTCTGTGCGAGCACGACACCAGAGGCTGATCCGATGTCATCTAGACAATCCCCCCCTCTTCCATCCCGGCATTTTTTCAAGTCTCCTTGGAGCCGGAGTTGCTCAAATCCATCCTACACACACTTCGTACCATCCTTGAGCAGGACCCAGGTCTGGACACAAGAAACGTTGTGCGAGACTACCTATTAGCCTTTACCAAGGTGCCAAGGTTCGGCACGGTGATGTTGTTCATGGATAAACAAGAGAGGCAGCTTTTAGAGCTACTGCGGGCAAAAGTTAACTCCTTGTGACTAAACTTACGAGTGTTTGCATGAGAGAGGTGGAATCTATCATCGCATCAGCCTTATGTAAACAAGAACTTTCCTTTCCTGCCACCCACCGACCGTGACTGGTCGGCTCAGTTATACTATACTACGTGCCCACTAGTACCTTGAAGGGAATCAGGGTTCACTAGATTTGCCATACATTCTTCTTGAGCACTTCCGAATCAAGTTCCCTCTGAGCCATCGTCTAGCGAATTGTCACTGATAGTTGGATGGCTACGAAACTCGAATCTGCTAGCGCTGGCAACTCCGGTCCTGCTCCGACTGTCGCAGATATACAATCAGAGGTCGCAGTTACGCCTGACCGAACGCCGCCTACAAGAGACCAAGCCGGTGAACGCAGTGGCCTGCTTGAGGTGTTTAAAGCAAACCTTGCACAAGCAGGTCTCTATCAACCCGCGCAGGATGACGCACGAGCGTCTCATGACGATTCAACTCTCATGTAAGCCGTGTTTCTTTCACTGAGATACCTGCCAGTGACATGAGCGGGGTCCCAAGGCGTTTCCTACGGGCACGTCGTTACGATTTAAACAAGGCGGAGAAGCAGTTCGCGAATACACAAACTTGGAGAAAGCAACATGATGTCGACAACCTGTTCAGGACGTTCGTCACTTCTGAGATGGAAACATCCAGAATATTTTATCCACGCTGGACTGGACGCCGGGACAAGGTACGGACCCGATCCTTGTCTCGCTTTCATGTTAGCAGTTCGAGTGATCAAACTTATCGTCTGCAGAGTGGGCTCCCTGTATTCGTCTATCGGCTAGCTTCTCTCAACAGTTCCCTGCGCAAGGAACTGGATGCAGTTCCACCCGAAAGACGACACCAGCGAATGTATGTGGCACTCACAAAATATCCCAGGTGGTGGTGCTGATAGTACTTTTTCTAGAATCGTACTCTACGAAGCCATGATCCGCTTCGTGTTACCCCTCTGCGACTATCTGCCTCATGAACCCCCAACGCCAATTTCCTCAGTGACGACGATCATAGATCTAGAGGGCGTCTCACTATCAGCCATGTGGTCCCTCCGGAACCATCTCCAGCAAGCATCTACCATGGCCACAGCCAATTACCCGGAAACTCTGAATACCACTGCGATCGTGAATTCTCCTTCATTCTTCCCCACTATATGGAACTGGATCAAGGTACGCATTAGTGACATGGATCTCTAAGATGAAGCTTGCGAATATTTGGTACCAGGGGTGGTTCGATGAGGGCACTCGGAGCAAAATTCATGTTTTAAGCAAAGCCCCGGGAGATGCCCTTCGCGAACTGATCAATGATGAAGACCTGCCGGAGGCCTACGGCGGCAAATTGAAATGGACCTTCGAGAACGAACCATGCTTGGATAGCGAAATACAGAAGGCTATTGATGAGATGCCTAAAGGCCCAGTCACTTTCGCCGACGGAAAAGTTCTCAGACCATAATAAATTATTATACCTTAGCTAGTCGCGTGTGCGACACGATTGCTGGAGGTAAATTTTAACCATGACACATGCGGTGAACAGACCAGAGTCTCAGGTATATACTGAGCACAACGAATCACTCGGAGAGGCGAGTAATCTTCTTGGAAGCTGTCCCCCAGTTACCACTTCAATCAATATTGTTGGAGATTCAGGATCACGTCTAGTACATACTTCAACTCAATTGGAACACGGCAATATGACTTTGATCTTGGAATTGTTGTCGCATTGCTGTATTGAAACTACGGTACACCAGGCTGCTCTCAGATCGTCATTCAACTGCCAAGAGGGTCCCAACAACAGATCGCTTTCGCCTGAAGTCCCAAAGCCTTTGTATCACATGTGGATGAATGAGCCTTCTAGAAGGGTCATGCAAAACAAGGGCACGTTACGGAGTATGAACGTTGAGCGCTGAGCCCCATTACATCTCTGTTGATGTGCAAACGGTACAGTACGTTACTGGAAGGAATGATAATGATACGTGTGACAAACAGAGCAGACGTAGGAAAACAACATGCGGGAAGTTAGATTATTCGGGGTTGTCCTCGGGTTCGGCCGCCACGCCGTCTTCGTTCCAGATCTGCAGGAACTGATGGAATAGAATGTCAGCACCGCCTGTGGCAAACAGAAGGATTTCATTCACCGTTGATCTTTGTGCGGCCAAATCTCGAGGTAGGACCAAAGGTGATATAGCAAAAGGTAGACGCTCCCAAGATATGGGGAATTGATGGCGCTTGATAGCTGGCTTGTCGCCAACAGCGCTCTTTTTTCCCGGTACAAATTTACTGCATTTTCTAAAAATGTAGTAAGTCAGCCGGGTACGCTTTTCACAAGGAGATGAGTTGACTGACTCCTCAGATAGGCCATACAACCCCTTCAAATGAGATTTCAGGAACATAACAACACAGATGATGACCGAAGTCCTGATAATGTCGACATCGAGGTCAGGCACTATGGGAGGTGCTGGTTGAGGCGCAGGACCCTGTGACCTTCGTTAGTGACTATCAACTTCGCGAGGGAGCTGGTCTTACCAACTGGGTGTCAAGTGGAGGGGGCTGTAATTGAGGCTCATGCAGCTGTGCGATTAGGTGCAAAGGAGAAATGACCTCGATAAGCTGCATTCCGGAGGTGGATAAAATTGATGTCAGATGTTTAATGACGGTGAGAGCTTCTTCTTGGGTCTTGTAATCTAATGTGGCGAAGTTCTCGGCCATGTAACGAGCAAAGTCGATATCGTCCTAGATATCACCTTAGGAAGAAGTATATGGGTGTGCGAGCGGACACTTACCTTCGATGACTTTAGGGCTGTCGGAACGTCGAATGCTTTGACCAAGGCTTTCAGGAAATCCTGCCGAGGTGCTCTTTTCTCTCGTACCAATGAGTACCATCGTTGTAACATAGCGGTCGGCTCAGGCTGCATGCGATAGCCTATACGGACTTAAGTGAGCAGCTGGTGGAAGGATCATACAATCCTAGTTACCTTGGACAGAGTTCGGTGAGATCACTTTCTGATAGTCGAATGACTGCTTCGCGCTGACGATGAACCGAGCATTGAGAAGAGTCATATGCTTATTGTACAAGATAGCGTGCAAGGCATTTGCTCGAGCGCTTGTTGCTGCGATGGGGCTTGTTTCGAGCGCGACAATGACTGGGAAAGACTATAATTGCTACTAGCATCAATGATGCACACCTAGGGTGATCCATGCATACCTGAAGCGGATGGGCAAGGCCTTGCTTTACGGTGAAACTTAGGATGTCAACAGCGACGGCTTGTATTTGCGTGTTTTGGGAGAGTGCCGCCTCAAGTATTGGGGAGATGTAGCGTTGGACTACCGCAGAGCTGACCCTGTAACGATGTGTTTGGCATGACAGCATGTCACAAAATAGCGGATTCTTACCCAGAATCTGCAAAGCCTTCTGTATTCCCAACAAGCTCGGCCACGTCTACAACACCATCACCCTTTTTCTGGGCAGATCCTAGAGTGGTCTGAGCCTCAACAATGTCCAAACCAAGTTTTAGACACGAAGTACCCACCCTTTTGCTGTTCCGCGTGCTTTGCTACTTCGGATACTAAGAAGTCTTGCATGATCCTGAGCAGGCGTCCTCGACTCTCCTCGTCTGGCGACTCGAAAATGGCATCCATGATACCAGCGGATTGCTCCAAGGTCATCAAAGTAGGTTGGGCGCGGAACAAGAAACCTTCACCGGGAGATCCGTAAGTTGTCGAATCACCAAAAAGGGTCCAGGATGGAAATTTACCTAAGCATTGCAAAATCCGACCTTTCAAGCCAGAGTCATTGTATTTTGCGTAGAGAGCGAGCAGACTGTTGTAGATGTGTTCCACTACAGGTCCCTGATATGGTTCAGTAGAGTCAGAGAAGGTCATCTGTCTAGGAATATCCATTACCTCCGAAACACTGTTCAACTCAGTCGCGAACTCTGTTGGAAGATGAGCCACTCTCGCAGAATAAACGGTACACACTCACCAGGCCGCTCGACACGAAGCTGGTCAAATTCGCAGTGTTCTCCAAGCAAGGAGACAATGAAGATGAGAATAGATAGAGTCCTCGTCTCCATAGATGTCATCGTTCCGCTATTGCGAGCAATAGCTTGCTGGAGACGCGCTAGGAGGTGTGTGAGTCCCAGCGGATGGCTGAGATAGAAAACTGACCATTGCAGGACTTCAGAAGCGCGATCAATCTGTAGAAATCGTGCGTAAGATATTGTACAACTCCACACATACACGCCACGCTTTCTTGTAAGCACTTGGATGGAAGGTAAGCAATCATGGAGTGGGAGTGACGAGATCAGCCTACCACCACACCACCTATGTTGGATGGTTTGACGATCATGGGTTGCAGGATCAATTGCAACTCCTGACCAAACTTCACTGCGGTCTTGGGCATGTGAGGAATGGATATTCGGAAGACTCGAAGCAAGTAGTCGGATACGGCCAGTTCGTCCGGCTGGGAAACGATGTCAGGACATGTTAAAATCAACAATGGCTCCCACAAACAGAGGAGGGGTTCTTGAGGTAGGGGAGTAGCGTGGAGGCATTACTACCAGATAATACCAAGGGATATGCGGTCGCAAACAGATACAGCGTCCTGATGCATGATTGAACAGTCTGAGAGAACCCGGTTAAGTTCGACGCGCGTCTGGCCAACCTAGATACTCACAAAGCCAGGCAAATCAGAAGCATCGACGAGGCCGTCAATCAAGGTTTCACATATTTCAGAGTACCTCGCATGCATGAAGGGCGTATCCGGTGGGCTTTGACTTAACATAATCTTGTGAAGGAGATCCTCCAAAGGAGATTGCCGATCCTTGAAGTAAGCAGATACGCCCATTATCACAGATACTTTGGAGAGTAGCGATGCCTTGTCCTGGACATTGGTCGACGGAGGTGGCCTGCTTTTCAAAGCAACAACTTGAGAAGACATATTTTGGAACCAAAGCTCCTCCACGGTCTTGATGGCGAGGTCCTTCACGGTATCATCCTCGTCCAACATGCGCAACACCAGTTTGGTGCAGATGTCTACGCGACGACCCAGGTCCTCTGTCACGCTGTAATACTGCTTGAGCAACTTGATAACACGCTTTCTTACTCCAAGGCCAGTGTCCTACAAATAGATGTGAGAGTTTATCAATGATGTGGATGGACATGCAGATACCGCAATGCGATCAGCAATCCTTGAGTAGTAATCACCGACGACCTCGGGTGATTCTATCATATATCTACCGATCAATTCAACAGCTGCATCCCGAACCGCAGGGGAAGAATCGAGCAGATGGCCTTCAATTGCTCGGCGTACATTCGCCTATATTCTCTTAGATACAACTGTGAGTGGGAAATCCGTGTGCTTACTGTGGAAAGGATGCTGGAATCGCTAGTTACGATTTGGCCGAGGGCTCGCAAAGCCTTGGTTCGCATGAACACAGGAGGAGCGTCAAGAGCCATCAAGACGACATTTAAGATGGGTCCGAAAGAATTTGTGAGATTCTGTACGGTGCCAATTTCCTCTGCGAGTAGGTCAACGTGGGCAGCTTCCTCTTGAGTTCTGGCGCAGTGTAAGCTTGGATTATTGAGCCGAAACTGCGTTTACGCTCACCCCACATCAAAGACATCATTGGAGTGGTCTTTCCACACGTCAGATAAGGCATTCTGAAGTTTCGTACAAAGTGTCAGCGTTGATGGCTTTTGGACAGCTCCACCATCCTCCTGGCTCTGTAAAGAACCACGCAACGTCCTCAACGCATTAGCCAACTCATGGCCCCACATCGCAGCAGTTAGCTCGCGGGCACTCTGGCCTTCATCAGCGATGCAGCAACGACTATTTTACTTTATGACTCACTTCGTAGGCTTGGTCATCAGAAGAGCGCTTCACCAGATGAGAAGAGATGGCCACATGTCGAGCCCAGAGCGCTTCGAAGTCTTGGATGTTCTCCGTTGAGATGATCTAAGTGAACCAACTGTGAAACCAGTATTTTCCAGATCGGGGAAATAAATACTTCATCGAGCGGAATAATGAGTTGCTTCCCACAGCGCTGCCGGACCTTCAAAGAGCTCGTTCGCAATCGTGCCGCAATAATGCCCAAATGGTCTAAAGCTATAGCTTTAGCTGCATTGGTATCTATCTGAACACTTGTCTTTACGTCGTCCAGAGAGGCCACCTGAAGGAAGGGAAGCCACTAAGTTCCCCATAACCTGATAAGATCGAAACGCATACCATGAATTTACAGATCACGCTCAGAATCAAACCTGCTGCTGGCCATTCTGGCCAATACAGGACAACCAGAAGGTCAGTGATTAGATTATCAAGGATGATCCGGTACTCGGCTTCGCTCGAGTTCTTCGTCTGCTTGCTCTTACCAGACCTACGAATGGGATAAGAGGACGCTCGCCGACCGCAACTAGATCATACCTCTGCGTCAGGAAAAGAACAATGGTCTTGGCAGCACTGGTGGCCGACTCAAGGCCTGACAAATACAGTTGGATCTCCTGAAAGCAATCGTTATATGAACATGTGGACCATCACAAGTTCATTCCAACTTATCTACCTCTGCATCCTGTTCGTCGAAGACGATGTCTTTGGCTTTCTCCAGCGTGCTGTCTTGTCTTCTGAGTGCACGATTCTGACGAGCTTTGGCAATCTTCCGCGCAGCTACACGAACATCACGCGCTGACGTCTGCACGAGCTGAAGAAGCAACGCAGAGACCGTGCGTATGGAACGCCCGTCACGCAGTCTGTAAGTGATGTTAATGATAGCAAGCCACCATCGAAAATGGCAACAGACCGGAACTGTCCAGCTTTCTTATGGCTATTCGATAACTTAATAAGTGACGACAAGATCTCTTCGATGATCCATGACCTTTGATCTTCATGGTTCGCAAAGACCTGCAAGGGGTTTAGCCCAACTAGGTGGTAGCGTCGTCGGGTAAGCTTACACTTCGGATGATCGAGAGGGCATCGAGGCGGAGGCCTCTCATCGCACTGCCACCAAGCGTGCTCAGCACGACATTCTCTCTCTTGCCCTTCGTGTCGCTCTCGGCAGACTCAACAACAAAGAACGGTCCTATCGCGATATACACCGCTTGTATGATGATAGCATCGGACATCATAATGTCATCTGCAGAGAAAAGAGCGTTGATGCGGGGGAGAGCGGCAGATAGGGCTTGAAAGAGCTCGGTTAGCAGCTTGCGGAGTTCACCACAGCTTGAGTGGGTGTATCGGTGAAGACAGCTGAGTTGTGGCGACGCTGATCCACCAGCTCCTATACCTTCTACGAACGGGTAGATAATCATAGTGAGCTGGTTCTTGACAGTGTTTAGGCAGGTGGTGATAAGCTCCTCCGAATAGAGCTGCGCATACAAAGATGTTAAATAAGGAAGCTCTGCTAATTACGAAACCGACCTGCTTTGTGAGGCCTTCTCCACACAGTAACGCCATACAACACTCAGCAGCAAGAATGCTATCTCGAGCAATTTCCAGCTGAACAGCCAGATCATGCACGTTCGAGTCAGTCAGCTGCTGGGGATGTGAGTCATGCACTGGGGGACCACCCTCATTCTGCATCTCGCTGTCCTGATGGCCTAGAATATCACTGCCTATTGGAATTTTCTGGCCTTTCTTCGATTTGCTGGGTGAGGTAGGTGCCGACGGTCGATGTGCAGAAGCGCGTAAAGGATCCACGTCTTCTCCTGTCTTGATAGAGCGCTCTAATATCTTCATCAACCTCGACAAAACGGGTGTTTCGATATCCCCAAGTGTCTCCCGCGTTTTGGTCCCAGCACTACTGCTAGCGCCAGCTTCCCGTGTTGCGCGTCTAGACCTCTTGAAAGGGCGCGCAAGTTGACTGATGTACTTTGTTAGTTTCCGCAGGACATTTTGTTGGAGATGTGGATAACTGCAGTCGGCGGTGAGAGCGGAGAAGAACTCCTTGGGGAGGTCAGCGAGTTCGACGTCAGCTGCAAGAGAATCCTCTGCCTCGAATATGTCCTCAACCAACGTGATAAGCTTCCCAAATGGTGCTTTGGAATCGAGGCGGTCAGATCAGAATATGCCCGCTAGTATTGTTCGGTTACCTCGTTCGTCCCTATCTCCCGTGCGCCGAGCGGACGACTTGACACTTGCCTGGTTATCCCGATGTGCGTAATGATAATCCTCGTCAGACTCATCTCCTGAGACAGGGTGATCGGGAGGCTTGGATGATTTCCTCGACGGAGTTTTCCAGGCGGGAGCCGGAACGTTCACATACGCCAACAGTTGGCGAGGGGTCTTGGAGGACACATGAGATGAAGCTTCACTGCCCGGTCGGTTAGTGGGAGTCGACTGCGTCGGGTTCGCCACATGTATGCGCTTCTGAGAAGGCGTAATCAATTCATCTGGGGATTTACGCTTTCTGGGAGTCACAGAGGACTCGGGGACAACGGATGCAAGCGGTTTCGTCGGAGATGACTCTACTTTCGGTGCTGGATGTTGAAGAGTGCTTCTTGATGGGATGGGCTTGTTTTCTAAGAGCTGAGCTGAACGATTCAGGAAATCCTTGAAGAAAGGACCAGATTCCTCTGGCTTATAAACACGTTGCTGAGCTTTGACTTGGTTTGGTTGGCCGAGAGCGAATGCAAGCGAGGAAGACGACGAACGGATACCCGGAGGTGGAGGAGTTGGGTAGGCTGAAGTGGGGTTGAATCGCTGCAGAAGAGAGTTTGCTAAAGACGGAGCCTGATACGACGTATTGATGGGTCCGCGGATATAGTTTGAGGGGGCTGAGTAGTTGGATTGACTAAACCTAAGATGATAGTAGGCGCACAGACAGTGTAGATCATCAGCATACTATGGATAAATGAAGGATGGATGACTACACACGGGGCACCATATGAGAGCAACCGAACAGACTCGTCCCTGGTAGCTTGCCAATATTGTGAATGCTGGGCTGGGATGGAGGGATTCGAGAGGTAACTAAGCTCCTGCGAGTATTCTGTGAATGGGGCATTTGATGGTGGAGGTATCCGATACGAAGCAACGTGAAAGGGAGAGTAGTTCGCGTGCATATATGTTGGAGGCGGCGCAGCAATGGACAAGTCGTTCATGTGCCTGGTCACTATTTCACCGTCAGCTTAGATAGTACCAACTGGGTCAGGAAATACGACGATATACCATGTGCGGAGGGTGTAGCTGACGCGGATGGGTATGCAGCGAATAGCCTGTGAGCTTCGTACACGGCGTCAGGAGCATGTCCTTGTGCCAATGGTTGTGCGCTACTAGGATGTGGGGAGTATGTGCCCTGAGGCCCATGGCCATTGGGGTACCATTGATGTCCACTCATAGAAGGGGAGAAACACCAGGATATCTAGGACGCCGATGACCAGGAAATAGAGTTTGTTGGTAACAGCGGCACTGTAGGCAGCACTGTACTGTGACCTGTCCTGATTTGAAGAACATGCGCTTCACATTCCACCCGTGACACGCTTGGTCACAGTGGTCACAACGCTGGACATCGATTGGCGATTTGGTGTGTGAGTTTGAAAACCGTGACAAGACAACAGGGGATGATAGCAATAACAATAAAGTGGAATGTGGCAAGGATAGTAACATGAATGGATATTAAGTGGTGAGACGAAAGTACAGACATTAACGATAAAACCACATATAAAGCAGAAGCCAACTTAATCAACAGACTCCATCGCCTTCTCGCGCTTGATGCTCCAAATAGGGCTAACCTTTTGGTTGGTGAAGAGAACACCGTAAAATTTGTCCGCAATGACGAGCATCTCGGACCGGAAGGCTGTTTTCTTAAACATGGAGTGAAGTGTGAATCGCAATGACCTGGTGAAAGGTCTTCTGGTGGGAAGCCTCCGAACCGGACCTTGTCCATGAGGGGAAGGGCATCTTGAGCAGGTGGGGCATTGGATGTCGGGGATTTGGGTTTGAGATGGTTGAGAGGCATGAAAGTGACGCGACCGATTTTTTCTTTGAGCATAATATCAAGGACTCTGGAGGCTGTTTCGTCCATGTCGACCACAACGTGGAAAAGGATTGGCGGGGGCCGTGCTTGAAATTAGTACATCTCCAGGGAGAAGAGTAGCTTACCTGTTGCCAGAAATGAGTTCGACTGTAGTGCTGAAAGTAAGGTACGGGGTCTCGAAAGGATCGGTATAGTGGTCCGCAAATACCTTCCAGACCGTGTCTCTGCAATTCTATCCACAGCACGCAGACCCGAGCCTGTATCTTACCAGGATGTCCACGAAAGATGGTCAGATGATGCGAAGGACATATAGCTCACCCCATCCATTATGGCAGCGAGGTTACGCTCAGCGGGCTTCAGTTCATCTCCTACGTGAGCGAGAAGACCATCCAACTTAGAGTCCTTCCTCCATAGCTCCTCTCGCTGCTTGCTAATGTCGCTTTGTTAGTCCTTGAGCTCCGCTATTAGTGGCTGCTCGCCGAGGTTCCGCACTCCCTACCTCAAGCGCGGCTATCTCTGGGCGGAGGGAGTTATCCCGGTGCTCTGCTTTCGTCCTGAATCGCTTCACGCGTACCTGGTTTGCGAACAGGGCGGGAGCCTCTTCCATTTTACGCTTCTCAGCTGTTTCTCGTGAGTGGGAGTCAGTCCAGGGGGGAAACCACTGAGAGGGCTCCTCTTCCTTTTCTCGGACTTGCTACTCTACACCGGTTATCTCGCTTTCGAGCGCGGAGCGTCTACCTCCCTCGTGTTCGCCTGCTGATTGAAGGTCGGGCGATGATGCGCTCAAGTTCGGTGCGTGAGCTGATGAGGCCAGAAATTTCGGATTGAACGTCTTGGCGCGTGATACTGAGAATGAGGTCGTGTTCGGTTGGTGAGATTTGTTGTTCTGGGCGCTAGATGAGGCGTGACTCCGTGAGGCAGGAAGTTCAAGCTTCAGCTTCAGGACTGAACGCAAAAGCGGTCGGTGTGCATGGTAAACCATTATTTAGTAATGCATTCAAGTTTTCAGTTGTTTATTTCCTGGACTTCTTGTTCATGTTGTTCTTGGCGTATATCATATATATAGGCCTCGGCATCTCTCCTTGTCGATCTCCCCCAGCGCCTCATCCAGCTTATATCCAGAATTTCATAGTACACATCGTTTCTCCCCTCGCCTTCAAGGATCCATGCAACATATTATATGAAGTCTAGTCGCTTGGTTGTCAGAACTTGTCATTCACACCCCAACCCCACTCAAGCAGCCCCAAACGCATCCGCCAGCGCCTTGGTTGCATCCACAATTATCGGCGTTCTCGTAGGCCGCTACGGCCAGTATCCATCCATCCCCAATTGCGGATGCGGAACTCTCTTATACGTCTTGATTTCCACCTTCACTCCGAACGCTCTCCCCACGCTCTCCCCACGTCCCTCAATGTACATATTCATCCTGCACATCCCTACCCACACCGGAGCCCTCGTGACAAGCAATTGGGGGTGAAGGTCAGGGGATTATCCCAGGTAGTAGGGTCGGGGACGCAATTGCCATGACGGAACCACACCATACGGTCCTGTCTCGAGCCAGACTGCTTTGCATTTCTTTTGGGGATGGGTGTACGTCGCCTGAGTTGGAGGGAATGTTATCGATGACTAGTTAGCATTGGAACACGGAGGTAAGGGAAATGCGATCGCGAGTAGCTCAGTCTTAGACACCAGAAGGCATAGTTTGCATTGCGACATGTGACAGCAGTATCGAGTACATGTGAATGGTCGGAAATCAAAGCCACGTCAAAATACCAGAAAGCCATCAAATTGATCTAGATGAAACCAATCTGGGCGCAGGGTGATGCGGTTAGCGGAGATCACGTTCTGCCACAGTCATACGTTACCTTGTTTGCAACATCCAGAGCATCGTGGTCAGCAGCAAGGCGAACGTACGCCTTCTTCTTGCCATCCGGTCTGAAAATGTTGTTAGCTTCTGCCTAACGGAGAGCACGAGCGTCGAGTGCTTACCGGATGAGAGTGTTGATCTTGGCTGACTGGACATCGTACAGCTTCTTCACGGCATCCTTAATTTGCCGCTTGTTCGACTTAATATCAACGATGAACACCAAGGTGTTGTGCTCCTCAATCTTCTTCATAGCCGACTCCGTGTTCAAAGGTCTAAATCCAGTATCAACTCCGCCATCAATATATGGTCCTAACCAGAGTAAACGCACGATACGATAGTCCGGAACTCATCCATTCGTGGTGCATGAGGGATAGATTTTCGGGGGTACTTGGGTTTACGGGAAAGCTTCAGAGTCTTTGGTCGGCGGAAGGTAACGGAAAAGCGGGTCTTGCGTGACGAATGTGAGTGCACGCCCTGGAGCGCGGCTTTTTTGGCGGCCTTGGCTTTGGCATCTTTTGAGGACGTAGCTTTGTTGGCTGTGGGTCGTAATTGTATTGGTTGATATTGAATAGTAAGTTAGTGGCGTACCTGCTGCCTTACCCTTTGTTGTTTTCGTGGTGGCCATCGGTGATTCCGAATCTAAGAGAGCAGTGGGTAAGTACGACAATCGAGACACAGGGACTGGCTATGCAACAAGCTGGCGAGAATCCCAACCCGAGGACTAGACAGGGCATCTCATCCAAACCCGCCCGATCCACCCCAGGGATTCATTTTTCTGGCACGAGACGTGGACCAGCCGTACAGGACGTGTCGATGACATTGTTGGACGTCACAGATGACCGTAGAGTATGCTTACCTTGATGAATTTAGGCCTTGCTCGTCGATTGCGAGGAGGAGAGTGCTGGAGTCTGTCCCGTTCGGACATTGCCGAATTATCTAAACTGTGCTACATTCGGCAATATCCGAAGTGGCCAAAATACTTACGTGCAGTCTACATGTGATCCAGATGTGGGCAAAGGCCCCTAAATACATGTGTGCGCTACTTAAGACTTAGATCCTCGTGGTTGTTCATGTCAAATATTTGTGATAACCTGCAGCGTCATGTCTTCCGTCTTTTCCTCGACTTGCCCTCCTCCACCTCTGCCTCACGTTTACTTCTCATCCCTGCCACCTTCATGATTTCTTTACGCTTCTCCTTCTCCTTTTCGCCCTGCAGAGCATCCTCTTTGGCAACCTTCTTCCGATGCGTCTCCTTCCTTTCATTTTGTTTCTCCTTCCGTCTTGCAACCTGATCCTTTCTCAATGCCCTAATCTGCTGCAAAAGCGCGATGGCTTTCCTTTCTTCTGGCTCCATCACCACAGCACGTCGTTGCATGTATGTCTTCTTGCTCTGCGCTTTCATTAGCTTCGGCTTCGATGCGTAAGGCAGGGAGGCTTGAAGTTTCCTCGGAACTTTGAGGGGGTTGAATCGGCGGGGTGGACGTTCGATAGCTTTGTAGTGCGAATTGTTGTTTAGGGGGGTTTTGATGCCTTCGTCTCGTCGCACTTGGCCTGTGAGCCGCATGCCTGTCCATCGGGATTTGTCCGACAGCAGCAACGACGTCACAGGGTTGTAGAATTTGCGAGGCTGGATAGAGTACCATGCTCGCAGGAAGATAATGTCTGCCAGATTTCTTAGTGTGCATTCCCCAAGTGATCCATCGGAAACTCACCACTCATGAGGACTTTATCTTCAAAGGTTGCGCGAAAGGCACCCTCTGGTTTGGAGAGCGCTTTCTTCACCTGACCCCTGATCCCAGAGACAGTGCGGATATTGGCGCCTTCAAACTTAGCCACTTCGAGTGCGCTGTTGAACATGTCCTTCACGAATGCTGTGTTCTTGAATATCTTGAACGGAACACCAGTCAGCTTCAATTTCTTCAAAATCTTCGTCGATCGGTCAATGTCGAGAACGACACCGGTGGCTGACACTCTGAATGCGGCGGTATCTCCGTTTAACGAGTTGAAAGCGCAGAAGCCGGTGTTAGGGAGAGCAACAGGCCCATAGAACGATGCATAACAGTGCATATGCTCCGGGGTGTACTTGAGCATGCGCATACGGATGGAGTGATCGTCTAAGGAGTATATAGGAATGCTTTGGAACCGTCGCCAACCAAGAGAGAAGATGAGTGGATCGTTAGTCTTGAGGGTTCTTGTGAACCAGCGGTGTCGCTTGAGGCGGACTTGGAGGTATCCAAAGCGTTCTTCAGCGGGCAGCAGGCCTCCGACAATGATGGGGTAGTGCGGATCGAAGTTTTCTACCATTTCGCAAGGAACGGAAGAGAGTTCGACGCGGACATAGGTACCTGGTCTGTGACCCTCCACGAGTGCACGCGCTTCAGCGTCGATGCCCTCGAACTCGGCACGGTTAAGCTGGAGTTGACGGTTAATTTCATCTTTCTTCTCGTCGTAAAAGTCCATTTTGTCTTCGGGGTCATCATACTGCTCATCAAATTTGCGTTTGAGGGCTTCCTTTTTGGCGACGAGTGCGGCTGCACGAGCAGTTTCTGGTTCTTCAGGTTGAGGAGCTTTTTGAGATTTGCCAGTTTCCAGGTCCTCGAAATCTCCGCCTTCTGACTCATACTCATTCGGCTCTACTACCCCTCCAGCAGGAGCAGATGGATCTCCGGTGATGAACATGGAGCGTAGCGATTCGAGCATCGCTTCATCTTCCCATTCTTGTAGATTCTCGGGTGAGAGAACCTCTTTAGTCATGTCGAGGTCGTCGTCGTAAGAGTGAGCCGTCTTTTTGAGCCGAAAGAAATCATCATCAAGGTCGGTAAAGCCGTCGTCGGGGGCGTCTACTTCCTTTCCGCTGATGATTTGGTGTGGTGTGAGTGAGGTGGAGTATATGAGCGACATCCAGTCTTTTGTCCGTCTCCGTCGATTGCGCTCCATATGTGCGGCAGTGGCTTTCTCGGAGAGATGTCTTTTCCATGCTGGAGAAGCATTATTGTCGTCGTCGTCCTCTTCTCCTTCAACATCGTCATCTTCGTCGCCCTCTTCGCCCTCTTCGTCATCGAGGGTGAGTGGAGAAAAATTGTCCCTGTTCTCCCATTCGTCGTTGCTCCCTCCAAGCTCAGAGTCGCTGTCCGCGAAGGGTAAGTCGCCTCCGTTTTCATTTTCCCTTGAACTATACTTCATTGATCTCGTGACTTTGCGAAGGGACGCACGCCCATGGTCACCGCGCGATGCAGTGGGTGCGTCGTCCTCGTCCAGATCATCGGCACCGTGCAAATCTTCCTCGACTTCACTTTCACACGCTTCTGATCCTTCCTCGCCCTCATCACCGTCGTACTCTTCCTCTGAGCCGACCTGACTTGCGTCGCTCTCGTCTTCTTGTGAAGCGTCTGGAGTGCCAACGGCAAGGTTTTTGGAGGAAGACCCGAGTAACCTGATCTGACTCCGAGATACGCCGTCTGCAAGGGTAGCATCGACGTCCTGGAGGTTCATGACCATTTGTTCTCCTTCGCCCTGGGGGACTGAGCAGGGGTATCAACAAGCTAGCGTACCGCATAAACGAATAAACGACTTACCGTCCACCGCCCCCCGGGTAAAGTTACCCGGGACATTGATCCAGACTGAGTCTTTGTCGTATATGACACCTCCAACGTCACTCATTGGCGCATGAACAAGGAGCTTCTTCTTCTCGCTCAATTTTCTGCGTTTTTCTGAGTCTGCATTGGGGAGGGGGCAAGGATCTCCGAGTGTTGTGATAGACGTGATTTCCATGTCGCCTACACCGGGTATGTGGACTTTCGCGCTTTGACGGAGGTTAGTACCCCGTAGATAGCCATATAGTGTAACTATGCGGTCACAACTGCCTTTGGATGCGCGGATGGTTTCGCGTGGTGTGAGGTCCTCAATACGGTCGGCTAGAAGATATGGATGGCTGTTTCGGAAGACGAGCGGTCGGAACTTCATTACACTGATGAAACGAGAGAGGTTGAGGATTTCGGTGTCGGGGTAGCGGCCGTTGAGAACACCGGAGAGATAGAAAAGCTTTGCGCCCTGGTATATTTCTGTCCAAAAGCGCTTTTTGAGGGCTTTCTTGGTATCTTTTAGTGTTGATTGATTTTTGATGAGGTCAAGGTGGGAGAGGACACCGATGACTTTTGGGAAGCCGTGGGACTGGAGGATGTTGAGAAATTCGAAGGTTTCCTGTGCACGATGTTATGAATTTGCGGAGAGCAAAAAGACGAAAACAAACCATCTCGAAACCATACGATGCGTCGATCATGAGGAGGACCAAGTCCGCAACCTTGCCGATGTCGATCATAGAGTTGAGGTCATTATTGGATTCGATGAATGTGAGCCTCCGCTTTTTTCCACTGACGACGGTGATTGGGCCCTTGGCTTCTTGGAGGGTTTGTTTCGAGTAACGACGGACGAGACTCTTGAGGAGGGTAGTCTTTCCGACCCCTGGGGGTCCAACTATGGCGACGATGATAGGTGGTGGAGTGTCGTCGGGAGTTCTATCGACCAAGGGAACATGAAGGCGAGTCTGGTCGCGCTCTACGTTCCTGCGGCCTTGACGGTCAGCGCGTCTGCCCGACTTCGGCGCAAATGCCTGACATGGTGATGGTGAATGAAGGGTAAGGGAAATTTTGAAATCACAACACCTTCTCGTTGAATCCGGATTGGTTTTGTTTTCCCTTTCCCTTTTTCTCAGCCTTGCTGCCAGACTGGGCAGGCCGGTGGGCCTTGTGTGTTTGATTCTCCATGGATGCCGCAATCTCGAGTGCTGAGTCGCTGCCTTGGAGAAAATCACAATTTGGCAAGTGACCCCCCTTCGCAGGGCAGATTGGTCATTTGAAGGGGTTGGCGAGCCGAAGGCTCGCCGAGGCTCGGCAAGGGGTCGACTTCTCGTTGTAGAAATCACCTCCCAAGGGGTTGCCGCCCTTTGGCTGATGAAATTTGCTTATGGCTCGGAAAAATGCCGTGCGGAGTGTGAATATTAGTCAGTGCTTGCCTGTCGGAGCTTCAAGATTGGTCGATTGGTCGTGGCCGAGACCAAACGGACCCCTTGGAATGACGATGCTCCCG
>KN819339.1:98846-136647 GCA_000827475.1 Paxillus involutus ATCC 200175
AGTCACTCAATTGACTTCCCGCGAGAGGGATAGAGTGAATGAACTGGCCACTCATTCAGTCTATTTCCTCTTGTGACCGTTCACCCTGGGTTTTCTCTCTTCTCTTTCTCTTTCAGCAAACTACGCTTCAGCGTCGTCGCAATTCACTTTTCGCTTTCCGAGTCTCGAGTCTCGAGTCGCATACATTGCACTTCCTCCTATCCCAACACACTACGCTTCAGAGTCGTCTCAATTTACTCTTCGCTTTACAGGTCTCGATTTGCACACACTGCACTTTTTCCTCTCTCTCTTCTCTCCCAGCAAACCACGCTTCGGGGTTGTCGCTCTTCGCTTTCCGAGTCTTGACATACACACATTGCACACTCTCTCCTCTTTCTCCCAGCAAACTACGCTTCAGAGTCGTCGAAACTCACTGTTCGCTTTCCGAATCTCGATTCGCACACATTGCACTGCTAGCACGCCGTCTTTTCGCTTTCTTGCTGAGATCACTTCGACGACCACTACTTGTTTCAACGCAAAACCACGACCAACTGCCCACAATCCATATCCTTCCTTTCTCGGTCGCTCTTGGCTTCGATCTATGGCTCTGGTTCAGCCTTCCACCTTCCCTGCAACCCTCCATCTCCTCATCTCGGGTGACGCCGGTTTCGTCCTTCGACGGGATGGAGAGTTCTACTTTCAAGTCGGATAACTTCGTGTGGGATCTACGCGCCGAGGCTGACGAGTCTCGACTCAGTCGTTCATCGCGAAGCCCCTCCGACTCGAATTTTCACTACTGTTAATTCCCCAGCCTGGTTCTTACTATTGTCACGTTTCCTACCTTCGATTGTGGTCATCTGGTCTTGTTTCGCGTTGTAGCTTGCTACGGCCGGTGCGGTGTTCATCAGTTATAGTATTTGCAAAATACAGACGGTCTGGTGATTATCTGTTCTGAGAGAAACGTTGACCGTCTCGGGCCTCAGTCAGAGTGACTCAGTGAGCGACTCCTCCAGCCAGCTTTGTGGGCCGCTGATCAACTTGTTTATAAGTACTAGCCAGTTGACGACCTGTGTGCTGTCTAAAACATGCAAATCCTATGCTTGAGTCGCGCTTGGAGTATTTGAGATAACGATATTTTAAGCTAGATGATGGTCCATGAGGACGTCATGGAAAGTTGCGGTTGCGCCCTGGCTATGCGTAGATAAATAGCTAGATCTACCCATTGGCACCGAAATCGCACACTCCCACTCTTCTGACCAGATGCAAGCCTCATCTTACGAGTCAGGGTTACAATCAGCGGTGCGTTGGTACCCTCCGGGGTACGACATCCGTGTCGAGAGGGTTCCTGTTCCAAGGTAAGCGTGCCAATGACCGTCTCGGAACAGGGCCAGCTCAGGCTTGCCCCGTGGCTAGTATACCGCCAATGACGGCGTTAATGACATTGCATGGACAGGGTCGAGCATCCCGACGACGCAATCATCAAAGTCAAGGCATGTATTATCTAGTGCTCATGTACTTCCTGACTCGACCACCACGTCCTTCGGCTCTGTTAGCTAGCTGGGCTCTGTGGCAGCGATCTACATGTCTACCGTGGTACCGGAGGGCTGACAGAACCGTGAGTGATCTACAAAACATGTACTTTGTATTCACCCTGTCCGAGCACAGTATTGTGTGTGGCCATGAATTCATCGGTGAAGTGGTTGCTCTCGGTGCAAACTTCCACCCGGGAGCAACTGGTCGGCCCCTTCTGTACTCCATCCTCAAAGTCGGTGACAAAGTCGTTTCTCCATTCACGGTGTCCTGTGGGGAATGCCAGTATGTCGTGTTCCCTTTTGGTTTTGGAAGTGATGACGGTAACATTGCGGACGACCCAGCTTCTGCCGTGTTGGCTTCACCTCCAGATGTGTCGAGAGTCGACTATTCGGATCACCACAAACCCCAGGGGGACAAGCCCAATATGTCCGCGTTCCATACGCAGGCGGGACGCTCTACAACCTCGAAGGCATCTCAGCCGCAGCCATCAATCCAAACCAACAGATCAAACAAGTCATCGGAAGCCTTACGGATTCGTCATTGCTCTTGCTCTGCGATATCCTCCCGACGGGCGTGTTTGCAGCCTTTCAAGCTCTGAACCACCCGAAGACGCTGCCGATGCTGACCTCGAGGTCGTATCCACAGAGCTCTGGGGTTGCGATACCGGATCATGCTGTCTTGGCTCCCTTGCAGCCGGAAGATAAGGCCTTGACGATCGCGATCGTCGGTCTTGGACCAGTGGGAGTGGTGAGTTGACGGTTGGTATGCGAGAAGCTTGCTTCAAATTCATCGAGTTGTCCACGCACAGTGCGCATGTATCGCGGTACTCGACATGCTCTACGCGAAGGACATCAACTTCTGCATCATTGCGATCGACCCCACCGAAGCCAGACGAACAAAGGTCGAAGCGATTTATGCCAAGATCTCCCAGGCGCAAGGCCAACAGCGACAAGGCCACCTGGAAGTGTCTGACATCGCAGAAAGCAAAGGAGTCGTGTCGACATGGACGAATGGAATTGGCTGCAACGTAGTTTTGGAGGTGAGCTCAACGTCTCCGAGGCATTTATGACTCGGGGTACGATGACCAGGCGTGCGGTATAGGTCGTCGGTAATAATAGCGCCCTGTCACTCGCCTACGAGCTTGTGAGACCGTTTGGGTGCATAACATCCGTTGGCGTACATGGAAATCTTGGAGTACCATACACCGGTCGAGAATTGTATGACAAGAACGTCTCCCTTGACTTTGGACGCTGCCCAGTGCGGGGGATGTTTCCCATCGCCCTGGACTTGCTGCTGAGAAGACAAGACATATTTGGCCAGGTCGGCGGTGAAACGAGCTTGGTGGAGAAGATTGTGGGGTTCGATATCGCGGCGCAGACTTACGACGAGTTTGACAAGGGCAGATGTGGGAAGGTATTGTTCGATCCTTGGAGATGAAGAACCCTTGATATGTAGAGTCGGAGTTGAGCCTAGCTGCACGTACACCACAGGTTACGGTAACTTCCCGGGAAGTAGCACGAAATATTGTACATTCCGCGACCTCGTTGTACACTTATCAAGGCAAGGAACAGCAGTAGACATCACATGAAAATGGTGAGTTTTGAACTGAATCCTGACTGATTTGATAATATAAATTATCAATACATAATCAAACGATAAAGAGCACAGAAGGTCCTTGGTATCTCGAGTCCGTAAGTCCCAAAAACGACACACCTGCGGGAAGAACACACAACACACCAACACCAATGAATCAGAAAAACCCACTCTCATGCAAGTACCTCGCAAGCTTCTCTTCCTCTCTCTCAGGCTCTCTGGGCTCCCTCTCTAAACTCAGTCTCCAGAACACGTCACTAACGTCTTGATCGCCAAACTGGCTTAGCGCCTCGTTGATGAAAACGAGAACGGTTGGGAGCGGATGGAAGTTGTGAGGTTGATTCTGCCAGCGCTGTAGATCCTGGATGACTTCGGATGATTTCTGACGTTTGCGGAAGTTGACGAGGTTACCCGGTAGGTAATCTTTGCTTCCATCTTGTATGTGAGTGAGTGCAGTCAAGAAGACACCTGGAGGAGGGGAGTGAATAGTCAAGTTCCCGCACGCTACCGGCGCAGTACAAGACGTACCAATGAAGGGAACGCATGGAGGGGCCACGGCGGCCAATGCGGTCCGATACTTGTTATAATTTTTATAAGAATTGATGATCGCTTCGCACGTCTCTAGCTGAGACATGTGTTTCGAGTTCACTTGCTCCCAAGAGCGCTTGAGACGATGTATCGGGGAAGAGTTCAGCCCTGTAACAATCGCCATCATAGTGGAAAAGTTTTGAAGGACCCGACACCGCTGCCATAAGATATGAGCACCAGAACACAACAGAGACAGTAGGAAACCAACATCGGCAACGAGGATGAATTGCTTCATGAGAGCAGCCCTGCGACGATAATCATCTTTACACAGAATAGAATACGTGACCCAATGTGCGATCTGTCAGAACATTCAGTCAAGGAAATACCTTAAAGAATCCATAACCGTACCCTGTTACTTCTGCGAATGAAATTAGCAACTCCGTCGTGGTACTCTGTCCTTGACTGCCTCGATCGCTGCAAACATTCAGAGGGCCTGATCTTCTGGTAAAGCTGACTCTCGGTGATTGTCAACTGCCTTGCAAGCTCCAGCGGATCGATGTCCAGCAACTCTGTCCGTTTCGGAAGTATGGGCGCAGGCGGAGGGTCCACAGACATGCTGACTGTCAACTTCCTAGGGTCGCTTCCTCGCTGCTACGCAGCCTGTCAGTAAAGATGTCTCCACACGAAGGAACATCAGCATACCATTCGCTTGATGGCAGCCAAAAGTTGCTTAGAGGCGGCGATGCTCATGACATCGTCCCGTGACGCGAACTCCACCATGCGATCAAGGATCCCCAAATCTTCCTCCAACACGTCCTCGTCTTGAACCATCGATTTCATCGTGTTGATCACTCTGAATAGATAAGTGTTCAGTCATCACTTCAACACAGATCAGATCAGAACTCCATGTACTCACCGAATTCGTATGATGTTCTGCTTATAATGCTTCCACTCACCAAGCTCCTGCGAGTCAAGGTTGGGAGGTGGTTGGATCCAGAAACGATTGACAAGGTGATCAAAAAGGTCGCCGAGTGTCATAAAGGACTTGAATGTCATTAAAAATGCCCTAGTGAACTTCGGGTCTACGCCCCGCGTGAGCTCCTCGTGAGCATCCATGAATGTCGCTGACATACCTGCACTCTCATGGGCGGTAAGTCTTTCAACAAGGGCTGAAACAGTTCCACCGCGGATAGTGCCGTCTGGGTCGATGAGGACCTCTGCGGGGTCATACTTTGGTCGAAGGTACCAAGGCTTTGCCTCAGCATTTCGGGATATCAAATAATGCGATGGCGCATCATCACCAAAGAATGCTTTGATTTTGTCTGGTCGTGGAGGTGTGCGTATCAATCCTAATGCTATCATCGAATAATGCCCCCACAATCAGCCGGTGAAAAGAAAGGTTAAAAGTGCTGTGAAAGAAGGTTCACCTTCATCTTCTAATGATGACTCCGGGGGTATCTTAGTGTGTGGTACAATGGTGGGTTTTCCGCTTGTTGGGACAGGGGGAGGTAAAGGTGATATTGGTCCAGGTGGCAGCTGGTCATCGGCTGTTGTGACATTCTTCAAGATGTCGTCTGCATCGTCCGTAGTGGTATCATACATGTCACTATCATTGGATAGGGCATCGCCCGCTAGAATCGCAGCAACAAGACTGCGTTGTGACATACGCCATTCGATAGGGCTCTTGTTGCACCGTTCCAAGATGTTGGATTGTTCCTGGCCAACGAGCAAGAGACTCTCGAGGTTCTGTCGGGCGATTTGAAGGTTGAAGTCGAGAGAAGAGCTAAGGGCTTCTAGTGCGTCGTAGGATTCGTCGCGGCCTCGCCAAGCCTCGCAGAGTTCCACCCTTCGCACCCTTTGTGTGGTGGAAAGTAGTGCCGCGCCATCGTCGTAAATGGCCTGAGCCGTCGCTTCGAACGAACGAACGAGCACGCGTGCTTTATCTACAGTGCGTGCATACTGGGGTCCATCGGCAAGATTGTTCTGGTTTACAGGCTCGACGTCCACGTGCCTAGCAATGTGGATGTCTCCGAGGAAGAGAAGTAACGACGAGAGCTGGTTTACGAGCTCTTTGCCAGCAGTGGTCACGACTTCCGCTGCAAATTTGAATGCTATCAGCAAAACTCAAAGATAACTGTACAAAAGTAAAATACCAGGTTGCGTCGCCCGAAGTGCTTCCGTGAATGTGCCCAACTTCTCTTGAGCCTGTAACATGTGGGTTGCGAACTCGTTGAAGGTTGCCTTGTCCAGGTTCCGCCGCGGAGCTTCTTCGTTATCGTCGATATTGACCCATCCGAACCCTTTCCAAGTCCCGGCTGCACCAGCACCCGTCTTCCTTGGGCCAGTATGAAGGGGAGCCATGTACCCACGCAACCGTTTCTGACCCTTATCCCCGTGAACTTCCTGGCCTCGAACGCCTTGTGCTATCGACACGAACTCGATGACTGAGCGCTCTAGTTCTTCGGCATCCGAGCTGAGGTGTGCGACACTGTCACTCTCAGTCCATGGTCCATCGTTTAACACTGCCCGTGCTGATAAAACGAACTTGGAGAGCGTAGCTATGGCGCGACGTTGGGCCGGGACCAAGGGTGTCTGAGAGGCATTGCTCGTGCTCCTATGGTCAGCTTTATTCCTCCCACCAAGGTGTCCAAACGAAGGCCCAGCGACGTATAAGAGGTCCCGTATAGCCGTGATGGCGACGTGGATCAGATTATCCACAATCTCTTCGTCTTCTGCAGCTCGAGGAACCCCAAATTGCTGGAGGTGTATGATCACCGAGTTGATACAGTGTCGTGCTCTTTGCAGAAGCTCAGATACAAGCTCTGGCGTAGACGATGCTAATGGCTGCTGCATGAACTGTGTTGATGATCGCAGAGAGGTTGAGGGGGGTGGTTCTTTGATTTCTGGGATGTCAGATATCCTAGTAGACTCTTTTAGGCGAGACGCCCTCCGAACGACTGCAGGGCGATGGGCGCTTGAATTTGAAGACGAGGGATCTCTCTCAAGAGACGTGCTTCTTTGACGTGCGTGAGAGGGTGGCGAGCGATCCGAAGTGCTGTAACTACGCAAGCGTGACTGAGCGGCTAAAGAATTAGATGGGACGCCAGGCACATGGTTCGCATGACGATTGGATGGAGAGACAGATTCAGTACTAGCACGAGGGCGCGTAGCGTGCATATTGGTGTTGAGCAACGGAGGGAGAGGCTTTGGGGGTGGTATTGGGGCGATGGTGATATTTTGTGGGCGTTCTTGAAACGCGAGGGAAAAGGATGAAGGTTCGGGGGCCTGTACAGACGCCGCGGCTTCCGTTGTGGTCACGCCGGCACCCACAACGCCATTGATGGGTACCAAACCAAGTCCTGCACCTGTGCCAGCACGAGGGCTAAACTGGGAGCCTGTCAACCCAGCAAGATCACCGTTTGAAGCATCGTCCCCGACATCCTTTGGCAGATCGCGAGAAAGTTTGCCTGTGAGGGTGTTGGCATAGTAGATCTAAGTCATGATAGTTTGTCAAACTCTCGGGCACGTTTTTGGAGTAACACTCCACCTGTCCATCTTCTGTTACTTGGGGGATCCAGAAGTCCCTCGAGCGGTTTGAATGATTAGGGCTTTGTGCCGAAGGAATTGCAGGTAGGCCTCTTATGCTGTTGCGCATAGGTTTGTTGCTAACTTGTTGGAAATGGAAAACAGGGCGTTCCATCGCGATTTTGGCAGGGGTCAATTTGAGGGAACTTGACACTGTGCACGGTCAATAGCTGTGAGCTCGTACATCAAGACAGCGAACGACGGTATTCGTGAGCACTGCCAACACTACTGACCTCATAACCGACATATTAATTTAGGAAGCTATCTCCCACGACCATTAGAAGCGATTACGTCATATAAGTGGCAGTGCTCCCCCCTAATGATAGTGATCAAGTCCAACGCCACTTCGACTCCTCTTCATCATAACCAGAACGACCATGTCTCAAGTAACAGTAAACGTATGATTTTCGTTTAACAGGTATATCGATTTTATACTAACCTTCCTAGGTTTCAGGAATCGCTCCTTCTACAACCAGAGATACACTTCATGATTTCTTCAGGTCAGGAACTACCTGTGATCTGTTTGGTAGCCCATTCTAACATCGTTGCATAGTTTCTGCGGAAAGTAAGTGTGAAAACACATTCGACGCAATAACGTAGCTGTGAATAGTGCAGAATCAATTCCATTGACATCAAGGAAGAGGGCGATCCGAAATCCGCAGTTGTTACTTTCGAGAAGCACTCTGCAGCTAACACTGCGCTCATGGTATGAACCAAAACGGCTTCCAGATAGTATCGCTTAACACTGTCCAGTTAAACGGCGGCACGCTTGACGGAGCTACGCTCACCGTCACCTCCGACGCCGAGCATGCGGATCATCACGATGCCCATGACCATCAACACCATGACTCGATCGAGCAATCTGATAAGCCACGTGCTGGTAGTAAGTGTCGCCACAGATTCCGCTAAAGCGTGCCCTTACATTGCTTGCAGTTGCGGCAGAGTATCTTGCGAAAGGATACAAGCTATCCGACCACATACTTCAGCGCGCCATTGACCTTGACAGTAAGTGAATCACACACGCAGATTAGAAAGAGTTACTAACTATAGTCGTAGACAAGCAGGGCATCTCCTCGAAGTTCTTGTCATACATGTCAAATCTTGACAAGTCGGTCGGCGAACGCGCCCTCGGTCCCGACCAAACTGTCTCCTCCAAAGTCCAATCTACCTTCAAACAAGCGCACACTCGGGCAAAGACCATCGATGAGCAGAAGGGCTACTCCAAAGTAGCGCACGAGGCACGTCCCTTGTATCCTCTCCTTGTCGCTTTAACTTCATGTATTTGCTTGATGTGTCATAGTATTACTCCAAAGCTCTTTGTTCGCCTCTTGGCCAGTCCGTCTTTTCTTTTTACACCAACACCTCAAAGCAGGTACGCGACATCCACGAAGAAGCCGTCCGCATCAAAGAGCACAAGCCCCAATCACCAGCTTCTACTTCTCCCGCACCAGCGCCGGCTACCGCAGGTGCCTCAAAGGCATAACCCGAGTCTTCCACATAAGACCCCCTCTCATAGAACACAGACACTAGTGATTATGGACTGGAATCATAGCTGATTATCATTCTCTCGAATCGTCTGCCTACTTGTACAATATTGAAAGACCTCCATGAATCAGGAAATCGTACACAGATAATGTCCCTTGGATTATCGCCCTCTACCGTTCAGTAAGCCGGAAAACCTAAGCTCGGATGTGCCAGGAGTCTGCTGCCGCGTTTATGTAAATTTAACAGATGAGCTCGGGGGTTTCCAGGTTCCTTTGCAACGTCACCTAGTGAATTGTTGAGGTGGTACTCTACTTAAGTAGTTTCAAGCCTTGGTTTTATCTGCTCTCAGGCTCGAGGCAAAAATTCACCCAGTCTTTCTGAGAAATAGCTCTGGAGCCCAGAATTGGAGGAAAGCGACGCTGCCTCCCAGTAAGTACTTGCCCTAGGAAACCGGTTTTTCACGATAGTAGTATTCAGTTGGACCGGCTGATCCGTGAAAGTCCTCCCAGCTTCTTCGAATCACGAGACCAGCCCAAACCACTGGCACGGCAAATAATAAGATTACATCTGGTGCGTCCTTCTTCTGTTATCGATTCCTCCAAAGATACAGTATCACTCGACATCGCCAACGGGACCGGGTCTACCCGGGCTGCCAGCAGTCCTCCACGCAGCAAGGATAAGGTCCACGACGTCCTCGACACCTTGGTAGTGCTTAATGCTGGTGAAAATTGTCGGACCGTCTCCCCGCATACTTCTGGCACCACTCTGCATGACGTCCAGGGAAGCGTTCACGTATTGTGCGATATCGATCTTTGTGAATAGCACACACGTTTCAGTTCAGAATGTGATGTGGAGCTTGCGAAAAGGGAAAAAAAGTAGATGGCACCTTGTTGATCACCAAGAGATCAGACTGCGAGATTCCCGGACCTCCCTTCCGAGGAATTTTGTCTCCTCCCTGATTTAGTTAGGGTCAAGCGATCCATACTCCAAAGGACAAGATACACACCGCAACATCAATCACGTATATGATATAATCTGCCAACTCTCGCGAGTAGTTTGCAGCAAGGTTGTCCCCACCACTCTCCACAAAGAGAAGTTGGCAGCCATATTTAGCCTGCAAGGTCTCAAGTGCACCCATATTGGCGCTGATGTCTTCGCGTATTGCAGCATGAGGACAACCGCCCGTTTCAATGGCCAGGATTCGCGAAGCCGGAAGTGCCTTGTTCTTAATGAGAAACTCTTGATCTTCGCGAGACCAAGCCAACTGACCCACGCTTCATTCACTGCGAGATTCGACACGCGTTGGTTCGGAATGAGACAGGCCTCCCTGCAGACTGTAACAAGTTCAAAATCACGGCATTTGTCTGACGGAAATTTCCGAACTTCGAATATCTTATCGCTGAGCGTTAGTACGATAGAGCTCCTCGCCTCTCCCAGAAGTTGCTTCGTTACCCAGCTCATGAGTGTACAATTCATTAACAATCTTGGTTCGGGTGCCCAACCGACCCAGTCCCACTCACATGACCATGGTGGGGCGATTCATGATCATGGGGGTGAGCACGGTCATACACATGAACACCTCGATCATGCAGGTACGGATGCATCCTTTGTCACTCCGATGGGAAACCCTGCGCACAATGCCTCACAGGAAAATTCGCTGAGAGGGATCTTCCCGACTACACTTCTCGAAACTTTGAGGAGAGAGGCTTCACAGTCGGGATTGGTGGGTACGTTGAGGACCATGCATCAAGCTTTCCAATCTTAACGCATTGTGATATTCCAGGCCTGTAGGATCCGGTAAAACAGCACTCACACTCGCTTTGTGCAAGCGACTGCGCAACGAATACAACATCGGTGAGAGACTTCTACCAGAACATCAGGCCTCATGTTTTGATTCAACCATTCACCCGCAGCCACCGTGACAAACGATATTTTTACGCATACTCCAGCTCAGAAGATGATGAAAAACCAATCAACGAACCCCTGCAACCAAAGAAAAAGAGGTCGGTCCATCATCAATTTTCTGGGTTCTCCGACAAAAGCTGACCACCGGAATACAGAAAACTACCAACCTTATCCTCATCGTTGACCATTCCAACACCGATAGACAACCCAGCTCTTCATCAAGGTCGAGTACGCACCGTCCCCCACGTCGAGGGACAGTATGCGACGTACATATACGTTCCTCTCGTGCTACATCCCAAAGACGTGCTTTACACGCTGCTCGAGGATGTGCTGACTTTTGCAAAAGAGCCTGTCCCTTCACTGCATGCCATTGGAAGGCAAAGCGACGGGCAACCTGCAGGTGTTAGAGCCACACGATGGGAGCTCCATATCTCACTATCGCGTCCTTTGTTCCTCCGAGCACATCAACGCGAAGAATTCAAGCGAGCCATTCAACAGGTAGCTTCTTCTCTAGCCCCGTAAGCCCTCCTGCCAGTTCCAAGTTCGCGCAGATTAATGACCTCGGCTTCATACAGTTTCGATGCGTCATTTGCTACTTTTTCGGAACTGACCAATGATGAAAGAACCAGGACCTTCTTGGCTTTGGAAGTTGGTGCAGGTCACGTAGAGGTAATTGGCTCATTTGCAAATATTCACGCTTGCAGTCTGACTATTCACTTCAGCTTCGTCGCTGTTTAGACCTTCTTTCACCGACACTTCGCTTATTGAGACAGAAAGAGTTCTATGCTGATCCAAAATTTCACGCCTCCATTGCGTGGGCGCTACTAGAAAGGATGCCCTCCCCATTTCATTCAGCCTCACTCTCCACAACCGGAGCGCTGGATGAAATTGCCCTGGATGAATCTCCCCCTCCCGGAGATGAAGCTGTACACAGGTCGACATCCCCACCAACGCCAACCGCGAAGGAAAACTTTGACCGCATACCTCATTTCCCTCATGGTCTCGTCCCCTCGCTTAACCAGGCATATGCAGGCAAGCTCTCAGAAGCACGGACAGGAGGTTTCGTCGTAGATAGAATCTCGGTGAAAATCGGGAAAGATATCTTTACGTGGCCATTGAAATTGGTGCGCAGTAGCATATAATTTGTCCCTGCCGCGGATCACTTTATCGATTGATATACCGCAGTTTGGCAAGTCAGTATGACGATGAAATGTCCACCTGGACAATGGCTATGCATACTAATCTCCTCGCTCCCCCACTGCAGCCTCACGTCCCAGGATGGTCAACGGGCTTGATAACTAGAGCGATATTCCTTCCGCTCCCCGTAGCCTGATCGAACAGATTCACTATCTCGACATCCATTTTTTTGCCCCCACCATTCATCTCCACCAATTCGTGGCGTATCCATTCGTACCGGTCAAGAATAATAAGACTCTCGACCAATGGTCCGAGTATGCAGCGGAGTGTTTGTAGCACAGATAAGCCTTCCTCCATTTTCAGCCGGCTCCCCTCGTCAAAAAACCAGTCAGGAAGATTCTGGCTGATTGCCGTGATATCGATGCCCATTCTACTGGTCGCACGTTCCAAAAAGGTGGGCCAGTCCTTGTACGCCTCGTTGTTGAGCTTTCCCAGTCGTCGATTTTCTGCCGTCTCTCCAAGCCCCGGCTGGATGGGTGGCCCGTTTTGATCTGATTGAGACGTGTTGTGTACGGTGACGTCGCTTCTAGGTTGCGCGGCGGCGTGCAGGACAGGTTGCAGAAGAGCGCGGTAAACGACTTTACGTATCGCCAGTTCGGCGTCTTGAGTGGCATGCTGACTCTTCAGCCACTGGGATGGAACTTGAGCGGCGAGGTGGAGAGCCGCGATTGGTAAGCTTGGAGTAGGGTTGACCTCCCGAAGAGCCTTGGAGAGAGGAAAATCTGTATTTCAGGAATGTTTACATTTCGACGACTCTAAATTATGGGAAGGACTTCACACACCACAAGGAGACATCAAGTGGTAACAACATCCCACCACAACAAGCGAATGTGGCTGCCACTCCGTCTCAACGACATTAGAGACTGATGAAGTTTGATGGTGGAACGACAAAAAGGTTCGCAATACATCAACAGTGAGTGAGCCGCATGCATGCAGGGCCACAAACATGACTGGGACCTGCTCTGGAACCTCTGGTCGGTTCGGTGAGGCACCGATGCCGCGATTATCGTCACGGTTCTTGATATCGGGGGATTCGGCGAGAAGCCAATCAGTTATGGACTTCCCTAACGTGCGAGCGCTGATGTGGACAGTTCGGTGTGTAAGCGACCCCCTCCATTCTCCATCCAGGCTTTTGACATCTGAATCTTGAAGATGCGCTGCGTGTTCTGGGTCTGTCGACTTATCTCTGGAAATATCCGATTCCCCAACAAGTTCGTTGATGCCTTCAAGATTCTTGTGGCGCTCACGCTTTAGTTTACGCGCTGCTTCCTTCGTTTTCCATCGGTTGGCGCCAGACGTCTGGTTCTCATTGTTGTCTAGAGCCAGAACATGAAAGCCTAGGTCTTGGAGAGCCCTGGATAGATATCCCTAAGAAGCGACACTCAATTCACGGACGAAGAAAAAGAATTTCACATATTGACGCATTATGACGTGGTTCTCTCAATGCGATAGGACGCTCACCTGGCCAGACCCGACATCAACAGCATGGGAAGCAGATCGTCGCTTGTTCGAACTCGTGAGGTGGTGAATGTATGAGGACATGCGATGGACTTCGTGTTCCTTCTTGGGTGACATGCCATATGTGCGGTGGTGACCCGCATCACACGTTCGACGCGCTAACACCGAATCAGTGGTTAAAGTTACCGTACGACTTCAAGCAGGCATTCACCAACCCGATGTGACTGGCAAGGCAAATGGATGCCTCTGCAGTTGAAGGTCGCGCACGGTATCTATCAGGTAGCAGAGTTCTGGAGGAATCTAACCGGGTAAAATTGTCCACACATGAACAACAGTAAACGAGGGAGAGTAACTCACGTCAACACCGAGTGTATTGCTCTCACTGGGACGGCAGAAGTATCGGATCAGCTGTAGCCAGGCTGGGGAAAAGTCTTGTTGGACTCCCGCAGAACTGGTCCCCCAAGTCCACCAAGAAGACCACAAAGATGACACTTCTCGGCCATTGAGCGTAATATCATTTGGATGTATCGCAAGCAAAGAAGCGATAGGTGGTGATGAAATTTTGTCGAGTATCGTGAGCGTTCCTGTGGAGCTTGGGCCCGTATTGGCATCCGAGTCAGTGTACGACATCGTCAAGGAATCAGCAACTTGCAAGGTATCTGAGATACGACGATGGCATGCAAAAAGTTCTACTCAGGCGTGATATCGATTCTGAAAGGAAGAGGGCCGATGAATCTTCGATTGATTATCATACTAATTATGTGGTAAAGCTAGTACATAACCTGGTTCGCACGAGAGTCTTTTCCGGGTCTCTTCCGCCCAGCCGAGTCCAATATGCTGTTGAGCAAACGTTCAACCGGGCGACCGTCATTTCCGACTATGAAATGAATTGTATATAAAGACTCAGTGTGACCGCGCGCATGGCCACTTCAAGGCCTTGCCTTAGGCTGGTGTTCTTTTCGTGGAATCTGGATCGCTCACTGGCATGGCATTCCCGTTCCTCGCTTTCGACCTGTGGACCCTCGGTGTTGTTCTCTTGCCTGTCTCACTCTACTATGTCCTCGCCGACCTCATAGCTCTGCTCTGGAGGCAATGCTTTTCGCCTCTACGCAACCTTCGTGGTCCACCATCTCCTTCACTCCTCCTTGGAAACCTACGTGAGATGTATAATCAAGAAAATACAGGTCTCCTCTACGATTGGGATGCCACATACGGTTCCACATACGCCTACAAGGGCTTCCTCGGGGGCTCTCGATTAATGACGACCGACATTACTGCAGTAACTCACATCTTGTCCCATTCTTATGCTTATCAGAAACCGGACTTTGTGCGCGATAGCCTCGCCACAATGGGTACTGGTTACGCAGGCCTTCTCACTACAGAAGGGGATGTGCACAGAAAACAGGTGAGGTGTTATTGTCGATCGGTCAATCTGTACTTCAACTCGCCTGCTCATTGTAGCGCAGAATACTGGTGAGTTACTTCGAGTGGGATCTTAACCACGGCACTTGGCATCTCGAAATGACAGCGCCTTTGATGCCACTGAGCGCCAGCTTGTATCTCTTGTAATCCATCCGCAACTCAATTTTCATAAACAATTGTCACTGTTTCAATAGACTCCTGCCTTCACGGCAGCTCACATCGCATCACTCACTCCGATATTCTGGGACAAAGCTACGGAAGTATGTTGTTCCCTTCTATTCTTGCTGGGAATGCTGTAATATGGATCCGAGTAGCTACGCGACATCTGGATTCAGCTGGCACATGACGATTCCAAACGAACTTCATCAATAGATGTTTTGACCTGGCTCTCACGAGCTACCCTCGATGTGATCGGGGCCGCGGGTATGTGAATGCGATAATTTGTAACTATGCGGACGTTCATTGAAAACGATCCAGGTTTTGGCTACCACTTCAATGCTCTAGCAGGACAGAGTGACGAACTCGCCAATGCTTACCACCTAATATTCACCACAGCGAAAAGGCTTCAACTGCGCACCATCCTGGAGACATGGATCCCCTTGTTGAGGATATTCGTGAGCCATATTTGGTATCCCACAACCAAACTGCGTCATCTAATTTTTCGTAGCGTCCTCATTCCAAGGCAATGCAGCAAGCTCGTGGCCATTTGACTCGAATAGGCCTCCGGCTGATCGATGAGCGAAAGACGACGATGGCTGCTGAAGTTGCAGTTGAATCGAATGACAAACAACAACGCCCGGTGTCCCAAAAAAACCCTCAGTGCCAGGACCTGCTAAGCATCCTTGGTATGTAGCCCCTGGCCCCCGGAAGACAGTCCAGCTCATTGTATGCGTAGTCCAGTCGAACATGGCCTCCTTTGCCTCCCAGCGGATGACTACATCAGAGGTCTTGTGCCAAATAACCACTTTTCTCATAGCTGGTTACGAGACCTCCTCCTCTGCGCTTACTTGGTGCCTTTATGCACTGGCAAAGGCTCCAGAATGCCAGAACGCCCTACGTGACGCTCTCCGCACTATATCCCCAGAATCACCGACATTGCACGACGATGTCGCCAAGTTAGAATACCTCGACTGGGTTGTTCGCGAGACACTCAGGTTGCATGCACCAGTAACGTGGACGATGCGAGTCGCCACGGAGGATGATGAAATCCCCGTCCGACGGCCATTTTATGATTTGAATGGGCAGTTGAACACTGTCATAAAGATCGCGAAGCATGACATTATCACGATACCCATACAGGCGATAAACAAAAGCAAGCCCATATGGGGGGAGGATGCACACGCCTTCAGGTAAACGTCTGCCGACCCTTGCTTACCGCATGGCAAATTTGTTGATGTGACTGGCGCATTTTTGCAGGCCAGAGCGCTGGAGGAACCCACCAGAAAGCAGCAAGGCAATACAAGGCCTTTACTCCAACACATTGACGTTTCTCGGCGGTAACCGAGGCTGCATAGGCTATCGATTCGCACTGGCCGAGTAAGTAAAATTCCCAGACACGATCTGATATCAGCTTGCTCCGCTGGCAAACATATATTGTTGTTCGTTGGCGATGCTTCGCACTTTTCATTTATCCCCAGCGCTTTACTCCGAGGCATAATTCGCATTCTTTAGAATTTACGACCTTCTTAGCGGCCATCTGATTATCTGATTGGGTCATGGTTTGATGTATGACACCAAATCTTGGTCACGAGAGCCGGCGTGTTTTTTTCCTGCAAATTTCTTGCTGCTCAGGAGAAACTCCGGATTATTGATATTTTTGACTTGCAGAATCAAAGCATTCCTTTTCACACTGGTTCGTGACCTCGAATTCTCAATCGACCCTTCGGTAATCATTGAGAAGACTTTCAAGTAAGCATGATTTCGTGGCGTTCTCGTTTTTTTAATTATCCGAGAATGCGTTCGGCGCTTCGCTTGCCCTGCGTCTCGACATAGGCCGAGTAATTTCCTTGGTATACCGATCTGATGCGATGAATAATAAACTGACCCTATGGTCCCCCTTTTCGTGCAGTATGGTGGCTCGTCCTGTCGTAAAATCAGACTCCACGTCTGGCAACAATATGCCTCTTTCTATTCGTCCGGCGTCTCCCATCAGGGTTCCGCATTCATGAACTTTGTACGTAACACCAGGGATCTTGTGTACTACGAGAGTACTTGCTTTAACTCAGAGCCGTACCGAAAAAAGGAGATTGATACATTGCAATCTCAAACCTTAGCTTTTCCCCCCTGGACAGGGTCTACTCATCATACGTTGATATTATATTACTTGGAGATCATTGATCTACGCAATCCACAACCCTGAAGGTACACAGTCACTCCACCCCAGCTCTAATTTCCTCTCCGACAAGTCACGTTTTTGGGTCACATGGCTGTGTCACGCGAATAAGATGTAACGGTACAGCCTTATCGAAACCATATAGAGCAAGTTCGCGCCCAAGTTAACTTTTTACAAAGTACCTATCCTAATTCATGAGAACGTTCTTGCTTGTGGCAACCGTCATCTGAATCGACATTTTACCTCCAACAGGCCTAGGTAAACTTTGTTCCTACTTGCGTGATTATGTTGCGGTGTTGGTCCCTGGATACTTGTTACCTTGGATCCAGTAGGAGGGCGGTGGAACACGAGGCCAGTGCTAGTGAGGGGTGGTGAGGGCGATAGCCCCGTAGCCATCGCAACGATCTCATGCGCTCTGGTGGCCACAGGTACCAGTGCTCCTGCGCTAGAACGCGATCTTGATGCAGGGGCTTTCCAATTGTAATAACCATGCTACAAGACCTGAACCAGTCATATGGGACAACCCGCCGCCGCCGCATCCGAGCGCATCCGCCAAACAAATCAGAATTCGTTCGCGGGGTAAGTCACAAGTCCAGCTTGGCGAGATTCGTCATTCATAGCAAGCAGGTACACACTAAGGTTAGTAACCAACTCGCCAAGTACACAGACAGGATGCATCAATGGCGTGTCGCCTGTTGGCCCGCACTTCCGAAATGGCGTTCAATCGTCCCTCATTTCCCCGGGCCCCCCCTTGTATATATTTTTTCCTGTCGTTTTCTCACCTTGGAGTTCCCTGGAGTTCCCCACCCGTACACATCGAAGATGCGGCGGTTGGTGGTGGACTAGCCCCCTTTTGTGGTTAGCTCGTGGTTAAGTCATGATGGCGATGACTCCCTCAGGACACACCTTCAAGCTTCAGTGCCTGCCGACATGATCATGACTATTCTTTCCAGTATAGGCCATTACACGTATGCGTATGTACGCTTAGGCGTTCCACGCATACATGTGGCACCCCGGTCCTTGATCGATGGTGATCGTGACGCAGGCCGCATCGCCTAGTCGCCTAAACGCTTCGGACCGCCACTGGCAGTTTTTCCGGTCGGGTTTCTCCTTCCAGGTCCGAACCATCGTTCTAGGGTTGTCGCGTAGGTGGGGAAGGACCATGGAATGATGGAGCCCGTCGTTCGTATCACGCTAAACTGAACGTTCCAGCTGTCTGCAGGCGTCCAAGCCTCGCCCATGCCAACTGTCCCAAAGTGCACGCGGACGCTGTCTAAACTCACTTCACGTAAAGATCGCGCTGGAAAATCTATGCATGTCTATGAGGAGCCAAAAATGCTCGTATTCATTGGATGCGGTGGTAAGTGTTGTATATAAATATCGAATAAGTAACATACAGGGTATGGACATCGAAATGGTAGGGGGGAGCGGAGGTATTGAGATTACAATCAGAAATTCCTTCAGAGTCGACTACAGGAAGTCGTTCCCCTTCCGAGGGATTATGAAAACAGGGAGATCCTGAGAGAGGGAAGACACCAAGTAGGGAATCTATGCAAAGGAAGCTGATTGGAAGCCATGAGCGAGATAGAAGCCAAGAATATTGGATAACAGATCGGAGGCAAATGAGGGGATACATGAGGTACCTATCTTCCCCTTGCAGCATGGGTGCGTTACACCAGTGGGAGAAAAACAAGGGGAGATGGTGTTGCAGTGCAACGGCACCCGTATATCGGCGTTCACAAGTGGCCGAGTGGAACGAAATGGTATCTTTTTGTGCATGGTGCAAGGCGGTGGGGTTCAACAAGACGCCAGGGGACCCATGGGCAGTACAGGCAACTAGGTGGCTTTAGGTAAGTCAGTATAATACTACTAATATTGTTACACGCAGTTTTCTTTGGGCCCATCAAATATATCAATTCCCCCTGTCCCAGCTTACAGCCATGATGCGCCCCATCAGTGCGGGCCTGAAAAGGCTGATCCAGGATTGGTCGATGTATGAGATTGGCCCTCGCCATAGTAGCTGTGCGAATGTGGATCGGTAGGGTGCGCCGGCAGCCTGTCTGATCCCTGCGAGGGACTCGGAAGGAAGCTGGGTGACAACGAAGATTGATGATGGTGTGAGGAGTACATCGATTGCGTATGGTGATGATGGCCGCCCAGATTATGGGACGCGAATGGGTTAGGGGAAAGAGATGCTGGCGCAGACATGGGAACGCCAGATGCCAAATAATGCCCCGATTGGCTGCCACCCCCAGAATGATGACCCTGCCCTGGAACATACGGCAGAGAGAGCCTATTCTGAGAAAAGTCCAGACCACTTGATCCGCCTCCACCAGTGCCGTTATACTGGTGTGATGATCGCTGTGACATCCCGAGAATATGCCGGCTGGATCCAACATATTCAGTCCCGGCAGAGTGAGCATGACTCTGGTTAGAAGAAGGGATCGATTGAAGGGACATTGGATGGTATAATTGCAAGCTATCCGCTGGCAATGAAGCGCGACGAGACACAGAATCCAACATTGTTGTGGTAGCAGTGATGCGCGTCGCCGGAGGGGGGTAAGGCGCTGATGTCGTAGGACCTGATGCTGCTCTATGGGCGGGTGCCAAGATTCTGCGCCGGGCCTGATATCACGTCCTTAGCACGCGAGCGGGGGCAAAGGAAGATAATAACGCACGTTGATCATCCAATTAGAGACTTGGCTCATGCTCAAACCAGTTGCATGGCAGAGTTGTTTTTTCTCCTCCTCGCTAGGGTATGGATGGTCGGAATGACGATGTAACCAAGCTTTGAGATAGTCCGTGGTCTCCTTGGGCAACTTGCCGCGCTTTTTTGTTGGTCTATCGACGAGGGTCGAAGAAGGAACCGTCTGGGGGGAGCGGGAAGGTGGCGAAGAGGGCGGAGCGGCAGCCGAGGGCAAGGTTGACTGGGCAGGAGAAAGAGGGCTGGATGTTGAATTATAAGAAGCATTGCTAGGAGGCAAAACGAATTCCTGATTAGGAAAAGACCAGTCATCTGACTTCTGTCCTGAAGAAGCAGGGAATGGCCTTCGATCTTGCTGGCCAGAGATGCGGCCAGCATTAGGGAATATTTGGGACTGCCCAAGTGGCGCGCTGAACGAAGTGTGGCGCATTGTGTCGTCGTATTTCACTGAACCGCTCAAGGACGATTGACCTGGTGTTGAACTCGGGCGAACGATTCCTGAAGGAGGGCTCGTCCAATTATCACCCACGATGTAGGGGCTAGTAGTGATGCCTTGTGAGCGCAAATCAGGGGTGAGAGGAGACGCGAAGGTTGAAGAAATCTGAGAACTAGAAGGAGTAGCGCTAGGAAGAGAAGATGGCGGGTATGGAGAAGACTCTTGGTAATTATAATTGAGATGCGTATCCGCAGTAAGTCTGGGACGAGCAGGAGGATAAGGGGAAGATCTGTAGCGGGTATTGGATGCTGAATCGGAGGAAATACTAGGTAAAGAGGCGCGACGACTTTCGTTGCGGAAAGGATCCTCGAAAGTAGTAAAGATGGATGGAAGCTGGACCTTTGTATTGTCAAGAGTATCAGAGGAAGGTTTATCGTCGGGTTGATTGTTGGAAGGGGGGTCGAAGTTCCAAGACTGGTGGTCGGATATGCCGTGACGAAGTCTATTATCTGGTTGAGGAGAAGTAGATGGGGACAGTTGTTTTTTCTCTGGGTGAGAAGCTATGCTGCTGTCTGTGTCTGGGGCAGATGCGGTGGATGAGGACATTCGTCTTGTAGCAAAGTCAAACTCGGGATGAGATGCACTGGTGAGAGATGGAGAGGGAAGAAAAAGAAAAGAAAAATCAACATCGGAAGCGGAGTTGTTCAAGGCACAAGTGACCCACACGATGGCCGGCGATGGGCAATTTGACAAATCGTCCGGGAAGTAGAGCGAGTTTTTTGGATCGATGCTGTGGACGCGAAGGAAATGAGTACCGGAGAGTAAGTTAAGAGTATAAGAAAGTGAGAGAGAGTATTTAGAGAAGCGGGAGGAGAGAAGGACGTGACAGCCAGATCCTGGTAGATCTTGACATATGGATGACAGGTGTGTATTATGAAAACGGATGACCGAGGAAACAAGCAAAGAGAAAGAAGGATACGTACAGAGAGAGATGGAGCTGGGCGACGTTGTAGGAGGTGATAGCAGTGAGAGAGGAAGGTTTTTGCTCGATCATTTGAGCGGGAGTGAGTTACGAGGTACAAGGGATGGAGGAGCGGGATTTTAAGAGGGAGTCAATCCTACTCGGGAAATTGCAGGAAACATGTAAAATAAAGATCGCTGTGCAAGGCACTAAATTACGCCTGGGAAGGTTAACGTTTGCCGAGTAGGAACCTTTTTTTTTTTTTCTTTTTTCCTTTTCATCTCACCTGCGAAAAGATGGATGCACCCGCGAGGCGTTGTCGGTAGCGAATACGACCTTGGTCGTTCTTCTATCCGTGTTTTATCACTATTTTATCACTGTTTTACCTCTCAAATTCATGGCCCTCATCGGCGTTGCAAAATGGAAGATAACCCGATCCTGTGCCTTTGGTAAATAATTAATCACAGCCTGGATGAATTCACCGCCCAATCAAACTGGATGCATATTTTGTGCACAGCTGCTCCTCCTCGGTCCCGTCATCGTCGAGCTGCCCTCTTTTGTTACGTACTTGAGGTACAGGTTCTGTCATTCCTCCCCGCGCCTGCGATCAGCTCTGCGATCTCACGTCCTTTTCGTGTCCAAGTTGCTGTCACGTACTCAGTTTCGACATCACCATCACCCTCTTCGCACGTAGTACGTCCTTTCTCACTTTCCGTCTCTCCCCGTCGCTCTCGTCACTCCCTGCCTTCCCCCTTGAGCCATCGCAACCGGTATTAACATCATTCCCATATACAAGATCACAAGGTACAATGAACGCCCCATTTAGCTATATTACTACTAGCACCTCCGAGTCGAGCACAAAAGTTTCAGATTGGTCTTGTGAGTTTGCCCTCTTCCCAGGCACATCCGAATATCTTCACACAAACGCGGACCTTCATTCGTTCATCTTCGGCCGCTCGAATAGGGTTCAAACGTTCGCACTGCCCTGCCCAATCCAACAACTCGGCCTTCTACTGAGCGAAGTCCGAGCCTTTTTTTTTCTTTAATTTCAACTCAGTGTTCCAATTTCACCTATGCCAGCCCATCGTGCATCGTGCATCGGGCTAACCTAGCCTAACCTTGTTAGGCCAACACGTCGTTGCCAGGACACTCATCATCGTCATTTCTCCCCACACGGCACTCCCAATTTGGCATCCAGTGGGATATCAGGTTCATATCAGGGCATATCTTGGTACACACAACCGCCTCGACAATTACCAGATCCCCCTGGCTTCCACATCCCACGCAATGTGCCGCCGCATCTCTGCCAGCTTGTCCCACTCAAGCATGGTGCTAGTACATAACGAAAGAGTAAATACAGCCTGATCTAACATAGATCTGCCAAAGCAAGCATAGCCATAACCTGTCAACGTTTCAACTTTTAACTTGGCTATCGGCTTCTCCTCCCGTCCCCAACTTCCCTATGCCCTTAATCTTACTCTTTCCCATGATACCCTGAAGCAGATGATGAGCCTTCGTCCGTTCCTTCTCCGACACCTCAACCCCGTCTAACATCCGGATCCGTGGGCATGCTCTCATAACCAACCCTCGGTACGCGAGCCGGCCGACATAGGCATCATCCGGGAGGTCCCGGCGGAATTTCGAGTCCAGCTCTTGCCATATTGAGGTGTTAACGTGACGTGACGGAATCTTTCATTATGCGTGCCTGATTCTTGATATTATGATGGCGACAATGATGGCGATCTGCAGTCATCTCTCGACTCGCCAATTCCGGGACGTGAAGCGGCTATATCTTTCAGGTGGGTTTGGTAACTCTTGGAGTGAGCTTGAGAACGAATGGCTGGTTCTCTAGGCAACAGACTCAAGGCTGATTTCATTGAGGAGCCCTGTTATAATCTTGTCTACCTCGAGGTTGCCGCGTGTCGGCTAACGTCTCTTCCAAGCGATCTAGGGAGGCTGACTCCTAATCTTCGGGTTCTGAACCTCAACTACAACTTCTTGGAAGAAGTAACCGCATTGGACGGTCTCACGAGACTGAAGAAGCTGACAATGATTGGATCTCGCTTAAAGGGAACCAAACCGCTGATCCGCGTTATACAATGTATGCCTGATGCGGAAATGCTGGATTTCAGGTGAGCACACATCGATGCTTTTCGGCATTTTCCATTCATATCGAACAATGTGATGTGATAATTGCTGATCGTTCGGCCGCATCATGATCACAGGATGAACCCTTGCACACTTGGATGGTATCTTCCGCTTCTCGTGCGAGATGCGCCTGGGGCGTTGCAGCCTTGCGAGAACCAGGACGGATCGAGTGAACGAGAGCGGAATGGCCGCAAGAGGACGGAATATGGATAGACAATACACTCACAAGTCTCGACAACTCTGGTTTCGCATGGACAGGTTTTCCAATTTACCCAGACGTTCGGCCTTCACTAGACCCGGAAGGGAGTTGTTGTCCAGGTATAGCGTGCGCAGATTAGCGTAATGCGCCACATTGAGCTTGTGGAGCCGGTTGTTGCTCGCGCGCAAAATGCGCATCCTCCCCATAGACCCCCCGGGATCAAGATGTTCCAGTAAATTGCCATCTTCGGGCCGCAATGCAGATGCCGGGTCAGCTCAGGTACACATCCATAACGGGAAATCACCCACCAACGTTCAATGCAATCAGTGCAGGCAGGTTCAGTGCTAGCGAGGTGACCCTGACGAGTTGATTGTCACTCAAGTTCAGCATCTCCAGACGCGGCCTGGAGTATACGTAAAATTGCCATCAGGAACTCTGGGAGTGGGAAACTGGAGCGAACCGGGTGCCTCACCATCGGAACAAATTAAAATCAACCTCACCAATGAGATTGCCCTGAAGACTCAGTTTTGTGAGCGCATCCAATTTTTGAAGCCCATCAAGGCTCGTGATTTGGTTCCGATCAGCCCTAAGTTCCCTCAGATGTCGGAGACATTGCAATTCTGTTCGTAACCAGCATTTCAGCTCAACGCAAACAGAATTCCAAACAATTCCAACTTACGGCTCAAAGACTCGATTTCATTATCGCTAATGTCAAGGTTCTCGAGATTCTGCAGGTGACTGTACGAAGTCACGCCTGTCAAGCTTCGTTGGGTCAGCAAGTCAGCGTCATCTTCAATTACATCGATGCACATACATATTGGAGGCGACAGAAAGTGTCCGCACGGAGCCGGGGATACCACTCAACCACGACAGCTGGTTGGAGTTCCTGTCAAAAACGTCAGTCAAATGCTCTGAAGGACCCGAATCGGGAGAAATACCGCACGCCCGCTCAGAAACTTGGACACCGGAGATCTGTTAGCTTTTCGGATGGTAAACGAGATGGGCCGATCAGAGGGCTGAGCGCCAAGCCCCACGACAGCGACGACGATGTTGGGACGAGTGTGTCTTCTCTTGACCCCAGTCAAGGTTCTGGTTGCCTCCCGTCGGCTAGATCTAAACGGATCGCTGAGTTGATGCAGAATCTCGAGAACACGGGTGAGCTTGGAATTTTCCTGGGAGCGACATGCGATAATTGATGCTTTTTTGCAAGTTGATTCGGGAGACTCGCCCACGAGGTCTTCGACCTCTGGCAAGTATTCTGTTGACGAATTGCAGCCGCTGGGTAAACGACGCCCAAGCAGTCAAATGGCCGTTGTTGATTCGAGCGGGAACTCCCGACGAGTATTCTCGATGTCACGGAAGAGTAACATCAGCGATCAAGGCGTTACGAACGCTACTTTCCTAACCGAATGTTCCTTTGGGCTGAGCCACGATCGGCTAGTCCAGGTCATCACAGACGTGCAGCCCTTCGAACCATACTGGGAAGACTTGAACAGCATCGATTTGTCAAGAAAGGCTTTGGATAGCGTGGCGAGGCTCAAGGAGTTCTTGCCTAGACTAGACTCTCTAACGTTGTAGGTTGCAGACACGTTGCGCAGAAATGAGGTATGATATAGGCGTCGTGCTCATGCTCTTGAGCGCCGGTTTAGATGGCATCGGTGTCACGAGGACCGACACTCTGCGAGATGCTGTGATTGGCGTAGTTTCGACTGCGGTGACCAATCGTTGCACAGGCAGGGGCTTCCGGGGCGAGACAGCGGACACATTCGACAGGTCATCTTCCGAATCAAAGACCGGCTGCGAAGGGTGGTGTTCAGCGTCCGCTGCATCGTCGTCAGACTCAAACTCCGAGGTTTCGTCTCCCGCGTCGGTATCGTCTTCCTCTGAAGGAATAATGCGGATCGCAGCGACAGAAGGCCCATCAAAAGTGAAAGACGTCAGATCCACTTCTTCTTGGTCGTTCGTCTCCTCTTCTACCTCCTCAATCCGAGTCATGTCCTGCTTGAAGTCCTCTTCCTCTTCCTCTACTCCTTCCTCCTCCTCCACCGCTGGATCCTGATCTATGATCAACGCACTGGTACTCATCCCCCCTGAATCGTCCTCGCGAAGGCTCTCGATGTCTCGGAAAGGATCCTCACTCTCGGCATCCGTGCCGGCAGTTTGATCCCTCTGGTCATCCGCTTCGGACACCGCCCCCACAGTGGCTTTCATCCACTTCATAAGATCTTTATCATACACCATCTTGCCAACTCGCTGTGGCAGCGAAGGGACATCAGAAGGAGCGATGTGCGTAATGTGAACGGGACCTGCATGCTTCACGAACGATGGGGCACTGCTTGCGGTGATAGTTGTACCAGAAGCTGTGCTGGACGATACAAACCGGTTCAGATCATCATTGTCACCCGAACGGAGCGATGAAGACGGATATGAACGAGGAATTTGCGTTGGAGGCAGTGGCAAGGTAATTGTCGATGACGTGACTCTGATGTGTGGAATGTTGGTATTAGGGGATAGCTCAGCCCTGGTGGCTGCAGAACGCTCGTCCGTCTGCCATGGTACTTCAATGGACATATTGGACATCTCGTGAACGAGGCTGCGCTCGTGATCATCAGAAACGGAACGAGAGAACTTCCGTGGGCTTGGCTGGTGCCTCGACGACGATGGGCGGCGAGGAGATGCAATCTTGGGCGATGTCCGTCGACTCCTTTCTTGAGTCCCTGACCAGGCGCTGTGATGCGATCTATTGTTCACAGCGGCAGCACCGTCTGCTGGATCCTCTTCCGCGAGGGTGAAACGCGAGAGCTCAGTGTCCCCAGAGAAGAGGCGCTTTGAGCCTTTCATGTCGTTTTTGATTTGTTGCATGAGACTCTCAGCTTGCAACCGGATTGCGAGCGAGGAGTGGCCACTGGGCGCAGCTGTAGATGATCCGGTCGTGGTTCTACTCCTCTCAGCGGTGATTGGCACTAGCCCATTCCGATGATCTGATCTATAGTGTTGGTAGCGGTGCCCCTGTCATGAAAAGTGACTTACCACTTGATGATGCCCGTGATGATCTTCTCACATGGGACTTCTCCGTGTTCTGGCTAGCTGGAGACTGTGTAGTGACGGTAGTAGAGATGGTCGAGAAATCTCGAGCTTGCTTAATCTGCTGCATAAGCGAGCGCGATTCGCCGACATAGTCAACTCTCAGTGACGTTGGCCGCGACACAGTAGCCCCTGCCCCTGCCCCTTCGCCATAGAAGTCACTGGGTGGACTGAGTTTTACGCGCTTGATGCTACGGATGGGGGTATCGTCGGAGACGGGGGTTTGCTGTCCATAAAAGGCCGCGCGCTGAAAAAGGCTGGAAGAGGAACCATTACCCTCCGCACTTCCGCCAGAAGGTGTATTATTGACGGCAATGGAGTCCACAATAGCCGAGAGATGATCCCGTGTGAAGGTGTCGTACTGAAGTTGGAATAATCGTAACCTTGGATCTGTCATGGGTGGATTCGCAATGCTATATACATTCCCTGGGGTGCTTTCCGCCTGCGGAAATTTGGGACTGTGGCAGGGAACCGAGAAAGTGAATGGGCTTTCCAAAGACGATGAGCGTGCCCCATGGGTAGAAGAGGGAGGAGCGAGGTGGTCGGTCGAGGACGTCGGCTTAAGACTATCATGATCGACTTGATTCGTCTCCGACTCTGACTGGCTATCGTTTGGAGTGAACGCTTGCGACAAACGAGATGGGATCGCTGGAGCAGCAGTGAAACCCAATGCGGCAGGTTTCTGCGGAGGCGGCGACGGTGGCTCGAACATCTTTTCCAAAGCCAGAGGACTGAAGAAGTCCTTGATGCCACCTTTATTGATCTGTCGGCCTGGTGTCTTCGGAAGAAGTGCTGCCGCTGGCATGTCCTCCCGGATCAAGAATGTACCGCCAGCATTCGGGCTTGTTGGTGACGACAAAGTGTCTTTATCGGTGCTTGGAGTCTGCAGAAAGCCAGGCAGCGGTTCTGTGAGGGAAATGGACTGCGTGCCCAGAGACGCTTCATCCTCATCCTCCTCGACCCATTCTTCTACGAGATCGTCGGTCTGCCACGCCGGACGAGTAGCTTCTAAAACGTTCGTGGCCATCTCCATGTGCGCTAAAGCCGTGTGTTGACCCTAGCAGTTTATGGCGTGTCGTTTTCCCTGTGGGTTAATGATGTTAGTAGTTGCTGTTGCTGGCAGGCAAGTTGTTCAACACGCGCAGACGGCGCGCTCAGAGTTTCCTTCACGTGACCGTGCAGGTTGAGAGGTTGTTGGTGCGGGTGGACCACTATTTTTTATTGTTTGGCTGGACGATCATTGCAAGTACTGTACCACATGGAAGAGCGATGGCAAAATGCTCGCGGCTTTTTGCCAACGCTTTTGCCATCAGATCATTGTTCAAAGTAAGTCTTCGTTTGGGGGTATAATTCGCTGAAGACGTTACCAGTCCAATTTCACACAAATGTAATTCATACACAGTCTCAGCTGCTGTCAAGCTAGGAATGGTTAACTTTAAGTAAGTACAGCTTCATGTACTGGTACGTCGACCCCCTGTCAACAGACAAGCGTTGCTGCAAATCGCAATCGAACGTACATCAACGACCAATTGCCCGAACGATCTTTACAGTCAATTTCACACATCTGTACAACTTCGTCTATGATCGCCTCGGCGTCCACATCATTGAATGCTTTCAAAAATGTCCCCCGCGCAAACAGTTGGAGCCATCCGCGAAGGCCCCCGTCTTTCAGCGGCGTCAACCTTGGAATCAACGATATCGTGTCAACTCGGAAGCCAGCAGTTTTTAGTAGCTGTAAGTGATTGGTCTGATGCATGCCAAGTGAACCTGACTCTTGTGGGCTTACCGTCTGATATTCTTCGATAGTCGGGAAATACCAGGGATCCATGTCCTCTGGATCAAAACCACGTTTCCTGACGGCGTGATGCAGACAACTGCGGACACCTGTGATTTCTGTGAGTACCTCAGGTGACATACGACAGGCGCAGAACTTCACCGATGCAGTTCATATATCCGCCCATCTCGCAAATGAATCGCCCCCCATCTTTCAGGACCCGTTTTAAGCCTTCAAGAACCCCCGCAGGGTTGCGTTTGCACCAATGTAATGCAGCATTACTGAACGCCACATCGAACGACTTCTCCTGGGATACCCCAGGGGGTAATTGAAGGTTTTGGACATCGCAAACGAACGTATTTTTGACACCGTTCCTCGACGCTTTGGATATCTACGAAAGATATATCAGGTTGATGCGCAATTGTTAGAAGAGAAGCACTTACCATATCCTCATTGTAATCTACGCCCAACACGAAACCTTCGGCACCTACCGCAGTTTGAATCTTGACTGTGAGTTCTCCACTTCCGCATCCAATATCTATAACCCGGTCGCCCGGGCTGGCGTTTAGCCAAGATATGATCGGTGCCGTGAATTCATCCGAAAAGACGAAGGATGCCGTCTTAGTGTAATGGTCTGCGGTGTAGTCCACAGTGCCGTTCTGCTCAGGCAATGGATTATGCATGATTGAATGATCACTCTGGGTGCCTCGAATGCGTTGAGAGTGATGCTGCTTTTATGGCCCGAGGGAGATAGTTCATGAGGCTTTGGCATGGCCAGAGGTTTCGGCTTTCCTCCCCTCGGCCGATTTCATCCCAAGCGCCCCATGGAGCCCTAGCACCACGTACTCCTGAGTAAGTCATCCACATGCACATGCGCCCGGCTAGCGGGCCACCTTCCGAGGCAGACTTGAACGGCACTGGAGGCTTACTCTGCAATGCTGGCAGGCTGTAAAAGCCTGAACATGATACAGCACTAGCCTTCCATATACTATCATGACCGGTCAGCTTCATATGTTTACTGATTCGGCTCATAATATTAGATGGGGGTCTCGCGATAATTCACATAATTGTTCCCCCAGCAACGGGCTTTGGCTATGTGCAGAACGACGCGCTGGTCAGCCCGTTGATCGGACAATCCATCCAAATCAGAATACGTTTGACGATCATTGCAGCACACATCATGCACAGTTGTGAGTATCCATATGCAGGTGAACGCCTCTTTCCTTGCTCGGATTAACGTTTGTGTTCTTCCTGAGCTGGTCTTCCATACACACGGGGCATTGCCACGGGGTAACATTCATGCCCTTACTGAATGGAAAATTATCCGGAACAACGTTCCGTAGGAGTATGTTGTTTCAGCCACATCTTCGATCTAGCTTGGATGCATTCCATGGCTAGTATAACGTGTTAGATCGTCTCCCATTCAATAAAGTCATACAGACCAATTCCGGGCAGACAGCATCACTGGAGGAACGTGCTTGGGGGAAACGACTTGAACATGTGTAATCATTTCGTGAGTGCTGTACAACATACCGACTCCCATAAATCATAATAATGTGACCAGGTCCATGGGCTCACACGAATGGGCAATCTTGATCCATGATGCGAAACCCCTTACGGCGGCAGGACACAGTGCTGCTGTTGTTCCATTCCAACGAAGTATCGTTCAGGGGTACCATCTTCCGGGTCATGAGACTAGGGTAGGATATCCGCCGGGCCCCTTTGCGGTAGCCGAACCATTTGCAATTGATCAGATCCCCAAAACGACCTCAGCTGGCAGCCGTTTCAACTACAGGGGACTTACCTGGTACGCGGATTGGATACCACTGACCAGGCCTCATTTGTAGCGATGACGAAAGCAACTGTCCCAGTTCCGACGCAACGAGGGAGGACTTGCCGACCGGCTACCTGAGATCAGAACAGAACACAGGAAAAACGCTCCACGTACTCTGTAGCTCTGGGAAGAAATTGCTAGGAAATCGTGGTGGGAATATGTCGCTACCAGAAAACAACCGGTGATACGGTCGCTGAGCGCTAAATCTTGATGAGAAAATACCAGTTTGCAAGATCAGAAATGTGATGCTTCCACTGTTGTTCTGCTGCCGAAGGACCACCTGAGCCAACCATACGTAAGACAATCGTTTCGGATCCAGCTTCAGCGCTGTTCACTTCTACCAGGAAAATGAGCAATTTTGTTCCCATTACACGGCGGCAAATATTGACGGCAAACACGTGGTTGCCTTACTATGGGATTGGTGAAAGTTGTCAATGGCTCGGAACCGACCGCTACTGGTACTGATGAAGCCTGGAGTAAAGCTTGGCTAAGCTGTGAAACTAAACCCCTTGAGGGAGCTGCCTGTGGGTGTTGATTATGGATGTATAGCGCATATTTTCAGAGACGCGGGATGATTCAGAGCCCGAGAGAACAGTGTCTTCGCATTGGGCATCGAAGCATTAGGGTCGTTCAGAGCACAAAACGGCAATGCTGATTTAGTAGTGGTTTTCGAATTGACGAACACCAAATCGATTCTCCAAAACGTGAGCTATTTCAGCGTGAAGCAGATTTGAGACGTCAAGAATGAGAACAATGATTGAAAACAGTGAATGACACACTACCACCTGATTACTAATACACAACGACAAGTTTACTTGCAGTTGTGGACCTCTTGTTCTACTCCACGCACTCCCATCCAACTGACCCAACACGCGATGCAAGCACCATCTCAAAACCACGCCTACACAATCCTGCGCATAAAGCGAAAGCGCACAGATGAACCTTTAGACGCGTTGGGTATGCATTGGCCACCCAAAATGCTCCCATTTTCAACCACTCGCTTACTCTGCAAGTAGTCGTCGAATCGCGAGTCCGGAGAAAGAAGTCGCGGGGCGGTGTCGATGTCTTTCAGTTTGCGCAGACTGTCGAACATGATGCTTGGGAGGACCAGCAGCTTAGACAGAATCTCCAGGTACGTCGACGAGGGGCTTGTCTTGTTGGGTAATAGTCGATTTAAGACTCTGTTGCAGTCTCAGATCTCGAAACTCGCACAAGACTCGACCGAGCCCGCGAAGGGACAGGCTTCTCCCGTTCCCGAAGCAAATCCTTCGCCAGTACCACCTCACTTTCCACGAGCAGATAATGGAGCACCACGATATGCCATCAAAGTAACCGAGGAAGACCGAGGAACGAAACCCAAAAGACGTCCCACCAGCCCGTACGCCGTCCAGTCTGAAGGTCTACTTCGTGTCTTACCTTGCACTGTCCTAGGCCCAAAGTCCTCTCGTCAAAAGATATCGCCCAGAATGACTTCAAGATGTATGATGCAGTGCTTCAACATCAGGGTTCTTCGCTACCACCTATGGACCCTGAGATGGAGAAATTCTTGCCTATGCTGCAAGATTATCTAACACGTACGCAGGTCTGTTCCCCACACCCATCGAGAGAACTCATAGTCTATCTTGAGTAGTACGCGATACATCCTCTTCAGGCCCTATTTCCAATGCACCACTCAAAGATGGCGCTACAGGCGACGAGTACGTTTGGGACGTATTTTACAGGCGGCCCTACTCGTTGTCTGAGTGGAACTCGTTTGCTGCAAACGTCGGAACGGTGTAGGTGGTTTGTCCAGAAGTGTTAATCACATGCTTGACATGCACACATCTGAATCAGTACTGGTCTGCCTCCATCTGCGTTGGATGACGACCTGTCCGACGACTCTCAGTCCGAGGAAGAGGATGAGGCAGACGAGGACTCCAATGGTTTGTCTTCAGACCCTCCAACATGTACATCGGATTGATGTGCAGTCGACTTCCAACAGCTGAAGAGTATTACAAGAACGATTACCCTGACGAGGAAGATCCAGATAGCGACGACAGCGGTACGCTATATCCCCACATTACACCTCAATCGCACTTAATGATTCGTGCAGACATGTTCCACGACGGCTCCGAAGCCGGAGACCTCGACTCTGATCCCGCCAGTGGCAGCGACCACGACTGGAGATGAGACACCTTCGAAGTTATGGAACATCAAGCAAATATCATCATTACATTTTCCTTCGGACTTGGATTACACATCAAAACATCACGGACATGCCCTCACATTACTATGTCTCATTTCAGTTCATGCTTCATAGATCCTCGGGTTTTCGTAGTCGAATGACATCCTTATATAACGCGAGATTCATCTTCCAATGCTGCCGCCTTCCTTTGCGACCTAAGAAATTTACACAGATGGGCTTTTCTGTAACTCAACCTGAAACGTTTAGCATCGGGCAGACTGTCGATGGCTACGGTTTACAACATACCTCGTCGTCATCACTCCTGCCTACATGGCGCCTCTTTGACACTTTCCCGAGGGTCAGCAACCCGAGGAAGGCTAACGTGCCAAGCGATAAAGCAGCGACAGCAAGCGTCACTCCAGCACCCAAGAATCCGGCCCCGAGAGGACTAATAGGCGACGCTGCAGAGTGAGCTTGTTGGGCAGCGAGCGTCAACGCGCCGCACCCCCTATCCTGCGGGTTCTGGCAGACGCTGCACCAGTCAGCCGTAGTGTTGACAGCTGCGGGCTGCGATGTCGGTGAATCCAGCGTGTAAGTAGTGGTTAAATCGGTGCGATGGGAGCGGTGCTTACAGCCACGGCGTCTATGAACGCGGAGAGGGGCACATCTCCGGTTTGGCTTAGGAAGTTGTAAGTCGTGAACTCGCTATCAGTACCGTTCTTGAAGTTGAAGCGGATCACTGGTTCGCCGCCAGAAGTCGGCTGGCGCACCTCGAAAGCGACCGCAGAAGCGTAGTCCACTAATACCCGCGTCTCAGCCATGGATGCCATGGATGAACAAGGTAAAAGAATTCACCGATTCCGGCAAGCTGCGGGTTAGCAGCCGCGATGCCCGTCATGTTGAAGATCGACAGGAAGGGCTTATAAGCAATAGCTGTGATCATCATCTTCACTGGATTCGTGGTATTGACGATGCCCTCAAAAGCGTTCAGAATCGAAGGGAAAATTGCTTGGCCCGCAACTGAACGAAGAGGTCAGCTACTAGAGTCTGTCGTCCAGGGACAATATAGGATGTCCTTACTGTTCCCGATGTTCGTAACGCTGGGGTCACTGAAGACGTTATATTCATGCCAGTTAGCCAGGGCTCTTGCTTGTTCTAAGAAAGTAGGAGGAAGGGCTTGGGCAAAGGTGGCATTGTGGATGTCGTTGACGTTCATGTAGTCGAAGATCTGATGAACAGTCATGACTTCAAAGCGATTGAGGGACAGTTCAGTTTTAACGTACGTTCCACTGTCAAAAAGTTAAGCCCAGAAGGAACTGAGACACAAAGCCAGAGGATTCATACCATGTTTTGCAGAGCGATCGCCCTACCATCCAAGTAAGGAGGCAGAAGGTCAAGGAACGCCGCACTCTGCTCAGCCATCTGCTGGAACTCCGGAGAGTTGTAAAAGTCGGTTGTATGGGTATTAAACGTCTACAGCAGGTTGAGAACACGGCCGAGGGATCTGGGGTAAAATGGGACCAACATTGCAATCCAGATAGCCTTCCAATGAAACGTCCAAGTTGGGGTCAACAGCGTCGACTTGGTTTCCTCGGTGAGTTATTCTGGTCTCCCAGTCTGTCAGATGGAAACACTCACTCGGGACGGTCTGACGATGGCCGAGTCAACACGTGGGAAGCGACTCCATAGAACGTGATCGACCTACCTGATAGCCACCAAGAGGAGCAACGATCGTCGAGCCATTAGCAAGGGTGATATTGTTGTCGATCGTCACAGGCCAAAGTCCCTGGGTCAATGACACACAAGAATCATAAATCACACCGGATTCACCCCCAAGGTCTGCACGGATGTAGACCTGAGACTGGTTGAACAGGCCGGTGCTCATCCCCGGAATGTACGACGGCGAGGACTCATTCAAGTAGAGCGACCGCAGGTATCCTCCCAGCAGAAATTCTTGTTGCTGCGAGGGATCAGTCAGATGATTGGATGCTTGATTGTTTCGGGAGAAGATAGTATACTTACGTTTCCAAGGGGTGTGATCTGCGTGGCAGTCGCAGTGTATGTAGTAGGGCTTTGATAAAAACCCATCCGATCACCGTGGCGAACGAGGACCACGACGCCCATGATTTCACCATCGGTTTGAGACATGGCCTGGATCGGACGCCTGGTAGAGTGGTAGAGTAGCACGTAGTAGTGTCACTGGGAGGAAAAGAAAGTGGGAGCACTCGGAGTGCCTCCTTGATAACGATCTCCGTGAGGCGGGGTCCCTTAATTAATTAATATCATACCACTTTATTGGATTGGAATATTGTCGGTGATGTGACCCGAAGAATTGATGCATTGGACGGGTATGGGTGAATAGGTGCTCAGTGATGCGGAGAGGAGGGTGTCGAAGATAGGTTATGTCGGAGCAGCCTGGTTAGAACAGGCAAGTACGACGGCAGGTGTCAAACGTCACGGTACCTAGCGAGATAAGTAGCGGAAGTAATGAAGCAACCCCTCGTGCCTTGGCCTCAGTCTGCAGGATGATGCAACTCCGTTATCTGAGCCATTCTGATGTGTTTCCAGAAGTTGCACGCCGAATGAGATCAATATTGTGTATGATATCCCTCTGTGCTTGTCCCCCTTAACTTTGCATCCCTGGCGATTTTGAATCTCAGTTTAGCACAAGTTTAGCACCCATTCACGTAGCCTGCGGTGATTGTGGTATCACATTCATCGAGGGGCCTCTACCAAATCAAGGGTAGTCAGAGGGGCCAAGTGCATCTAGTACAAATGTATGCTAAGGTGAACGAGGAAAGAAAGGGCAAAATCCGAGAATTCGAAGTCGAGGAGGAGAACGCCGTGGGGAAAGGATTCGATGTGTGTGGGAAGGCAGGAGCGCGTGAGCGGACCGAAACTTTCGAAATGTGTGGAGGCTGTCGGCTGCAAACAACACGCAAAGGAATTGAAGCTGCTGGCTAAAAGCAAACACGAAAAGGACCAACACGCGCTGCAAATATAATATATTCCGGGAGAGAAAAAAGCGAGAGAGTTGAGTGGGAGATGCGAGTGGGAGAGAAGAAATAAAGAGTGAAGGAGAACACAAGCGCTCGTACTTACCTAAGTACTAGAATGAGGTGCTTGAACTTGCGAGCTCGTTCTCGGCACAGAACGGCCATGTGTGCAACTACCTGAACCTGAAGGAAGCTTTAATGTTTTGCATCAGCGCACTTGAGCCACAGTGTAGCAGTTCCATATCAGAGATCTAATGGTGACAATTGCACTGTCAAGCCTATCTCGTGTTCGAAGGCGAACTGACACCGCAGTGCTACAAACAAGTAAGCCGATATCCTGTTTGACAGGAACTCACCTCTTCGCCTACGGTCGCGCATCCTGATTCATCTACCACTCTGCCAGTGGAGGAAAGGAAAATGATACGACACCACTACTAGTACCTCGCTGCTGGTCGGCCGATCCCGAGACCATCATCATCATCAACAGGCTTCACTACCCGAATAGAAAACCTATGGAAAACCTTGAAGTTAGTCCAACGTGTTGATCAGTGGCGAAAAGAAGGGGTCCCGTTTGCCACCAGCGAGGACAAGGTGAGGAGTCCATAAGAGCTTTTGTCGGGAAATCTGCTGTCCTTGGCGTGTCCTCCACGGTGCAGGCAAATATCAGCAAACACGTTAACTCTAATATTGCAATAAGTCGCTCATGTCGTTGTAGTTCCTTTGAAAACGATTTACCACTTGATACTTCCAGTGCCATCACCAGCCCAATGCCTTCTGATCCTGCACACGCCCTCAAGCCAGGGTTGCTTTCCCGCGCTCGGACATTCTTTGCTGTCCTCGGTGGACTCTATGTCATCGTCGTGCTGTTGCTAACTGTGCCTTCCATTCAGTCCCGGTGAGCGGGAATGTTTGCCTCGCGTGAAACGATCAGCTCACCTTGGGATCGGAAGCATGATTTATATGAATGACTTGAAATTGCCATGGAACGCACAATTCGATGCACCGGACAAGTACGGCTTGGCACGTAAGTAATTGTCCATCCTGAGTTGTGGTGCTCAGCGTTCGGCGGTTATGATGAGTTGAGCTGGATTATCATACTAACACGATGTATCTCTCAATTTACCTAGCTGGTAAAACGTTCAACTTCAAGCTAGGCACATCAGATAACCATACCCTCGGTGCTTGGTTCATTCTTTCCGACGCCATATACCACACTATACCCTTCCCTCCATCCCCATCTGCGGCGGAACAGACCCTGTCAGAAGCCCTAACATCGCATCCTACCATCATATTTTTCCATGGGAACGCGGCCACTCGTGCTCTACCTGTGCGCATTCAACAATACAGTGCCTTTACCTCGAAGCTATGTGCCAATGTTCTGGCAATAGATTATCGCGGATTCGCAGACAGCCAAGGTTCACCAAGTGAGGACGGGTTATCAACAGACGCTCGCGCTGCTTGGGACTGGCTAATCTCCAATGGGGCGAAGCCCGATGATATTCTCATCATGGGTCACAGCCTGGGCACGGCAGTTGCCTCGGCACTGGCAGTGACTCTGTCTCAAGAAGCCGTTAGATTCAAAGGGTTGGTATTGATGTCCCCCTTCTCATCGATGTATACCCTCGTGGATACGTACAGTGTCTTCGGATTGTTCCCCGTCATGCTCCCGTTGACGATGGTGCCTCATGCTGCTGGTAAGTGTTGATTGGTACTCCGATGTACACCCTGAGCTTATCGACATCACCAGACCTCTACAAGTCGTTCCTTCAGCATAAATTTGATACATTGTCAGTCATTACGGTAAGCTTCGCCATCTTTCTCACCCCTGGCTGAAAGTTGATGTTCTTTTTAGAAAGTCAAAGTGCCTGTGCTGATAGTGCACGCGGAAAACGACTGGGATATCTCTCACACTCATTCAGACGCGATCTTTGATGCGCTTCTTGAACCTTACCTGCCGTCCGTGGACGCACTTCCCAATGAACCCCTCTCGAGGACGAAAGAGCAGTGGAGTACCTACCAAACACAGGTGGCCAAGAAGAGAGAAGTGCGAGAGTCATTGCTGAGCCGAACATATATGCCCAACTTTGGTGTAATGGTCAAGTTTGTAGCGTCCGGGGAGACTATCGTACTTCTGAAGACCCTCACAGGGTCTCACAATGAGGTTGGCACTCTCGAGGGCACACAAGAAGTCATCCGGAACGTGTTTTCGTTTGCGTGATTGGAGTTGGTGGTGATTAACATTCTATAGGTAGTTAATGTACAGTTTGCACTGAATATGGACGGACTTAGTCTCCCCTAGGCAGATCGGTTTAGAGATTAGGAAGACATAGGACGGAGTTTTCGGGGGTCAAACTGCCAGTGGTCTCTCACTCGCACCATCATGCATCAGTGACTCGTCCCATATCAAAGTGGGCGCTTTCAACGCGAGTCTCGGGCCCACCCATAGTAATGGCGTGTGCTCATTGATAGATGCTGTACGCACTG
>KN819339.1:136781-153411 GCA_000827475.1 Paxillus involutus ATCC 200175
AACCCCTCTCGAGGACGAAAGAGCAGTGGAGTACCTACCAAACACAGGTGGCCAAGAAGAGAGAAGTGCGAGAGTCATTGCTGAGCCGAACATATATGCCCAACTTTGGTGTAATGGTCAAGTTTGTAGCGTCCGGGGAGACTATCGTACTTCTGAAGACCCTCACAGGGTCTCACAATGAGGTTGGCACTCTCGAGGGCACACAAGAAGTCATCCGGAACGTGTTTTCGTTTGCGTGATTGGAGTTGGTGGTGATTAACATTCTATAGGTAGTTAATGTACAGTTTGCACTGAATATGGACGGACTTAGTCTCCCCTAGGCAGATCGGTTTAGAGATTAGGAAGACATAGGACGGAGTTTTCGGGGGTCAAACTGCCAGTGGTCTCTCACTCGCACCATCATGCATCAGTGACTCGTCCCATATCAAAGTGGGCGCTTTCAACTCGAGTCTCGGGCCCACCCATAGTAATGGCGTGTGCTCATTGATAGATGCTGTACGCACTGTCAGCAAGCGCTCGAGCGCTTGCTCACTATGCAGGTAGCCTGAGCCTGTTGCTTCCTCTTTCAAGTTACCTGCGATTTTCATAACGATGGACGGGTTATCCGCTGCTGCAACTGTCATACAACTTGCACAAGTGGCCGCCCAAGCTGCCATCGCACTCAATCAATACATAGCGGCCGTCAAAGGCGCCGAATCATCTCGCACGAAGCTCGTCGATCAGATAGCGTTGGTATCTGCTGCGGCAAACGCTGTAGAGAGTGTCGTGCAGAGTTACCCTCCCTCATTGCGAACCCCAGAGCAACAAGCCCTCCTTAAGGAGTGGTTCAGGAGTGATGGTCGCGCGGCTAGGTGCAAGAAAGAACTGGAAGACTTGGTGACCTGGTTGCAGGGTCAACTTGGTAGTAACGGCAATAGACGCAGGGGATGGATCAAAAGAATGGTGTGGCCAGTGGAGGAGAACAAGATAAATGCAGCGATACGATCCATCGAAGGACACATGCCCTACTTCAACACCATCGTATTGCTCGATAATGCGTAAGAGGGAGTTTACTTATAATTCAACGTTTGCTGATCGAGTTTTCAGGAACCTAAACCAAGCAATTGCTCAAGGTCTTTCCAGGGAACGCGAACAGACGAGGAACAACGACACTGCCACTACCAAACGTGAGTTCAGTGGGCGCAATGTTGTGGAGGTGACGCTGAAGGACAAATATTGTCTAGGTGAATTGCTGAATTGGTTTGATGAGGTGGATTGCACTGTCAAACACGAATCTACTCGCGAGCTGCGGCAGAGGACGACGGGCGAGTGGGTATTCAAGGAGCAGCTCTACATCGACTGGCGCAAGTTGTCCGCTAAGTTCCTCTGGTTAGGTGGGAAAGGTGGGTTTGGATGGCAAGAAAGATGGAAAGTTGTCACTGATTCTTGGTTCTCCTCTCTGCTGAATATTTAGCTGGGGCGGGGAAATCCGTGCTAGCGTGCGTAGTCCTCGCGGCTTTACTTTGATCCACACTTATTCTAACAGATCTGGAGTCATCGAAGACGTTCTCAGCGGGTTGGCGGACGATGAGATACTCGCATACTTCTACTGCGACTTTCGAAACCCGCGATGCACAAACACCATGGAGGTCTTACGATCGTTGACCGCACAACTCCTATGGAATTCACAGAGCGAATGGCTGCCTTCATTTTCTGAGTTAATTGTGCGCAAACAGCGAGGCGCCGGACCACCTGCGGACATCGGCACACTGTCTAACCTCCTGAAGCGCGCTGCCGGGTTGTACAAGCGACCCATGATCGTCATTGACGCTTTGGACGAATGCGATGATCTGTCGAAATTGCTTCGTGAAATAGAGAAACTGTACCTTGACGGACATTGTCGTTTGTTCGTAACCAGTCGAACGCTTCATTCCATCAACCGAGCATTTGCGAACTTCCCTTCGATTTCCTTGGATGACAGGGTTGATGCAGTGCGGGACGACATGCACTTCCACATCAGGACAGAACTGGAGTCTCGAGATAGGCTGAAAACCCTCGCACATGATCTGAAGGAGGACATAAAGAGCGTTCTGATGAAGAGAGCTGACGGGATGTACGTTGTGCGACTTCCCTATTTCGGAGCAGGCTTCTCTGATGGCAGGCCTTGTACAGGTTTCGGTGGGTGCAGTGCCAATTGGACAGACTTAACGGGTGCTGGTCGCTCGGTGATGTCCACGCAGTGTTGGACACGCTGCCAGCAACGCTGAACGAGACTTACGAACGAATGCTACAATCAATCGCGAAGCAAGAGTTTGGTGGGCGAGTTGCACAGAGAGCTCTCATATGGCTCGTCACAGCGCTAGCACCCCTGAGGCTCTCGCAGCTCGCGGAGGCAGTGACTACCAGCCGTGACAACCCGGATTTGGATACCACCATCGGGCCGATGCACGAGACCGACATCCTCGAGATCTGCGGCAGTCTTGTGAGCTTCGACAAGAGGACCAAGAGTGTAACCCTATCACATTATAGTGTCAAGGTAGGCCTGGCTCTCCTCTAGTGATTCGGGGAACAATGTACGAGTTCTGTTTTAATTTTTTTAAATACAGGAATACCTAAGTTCGGACTGCAACACCAACAAGACGTACTTCGTCGACCGCCCTCACGCGAGCCTGCAGCTCGCTTCAGTTTCCATCCACTCTATTCTACTTTTCGTCAATCAGCCCGATCTTGACAAGAACAAGGTTTATCTGTGTCAATACGCGATGGGTCATGGTTTTGAACACCTCGCAAACTGTGTCCCCGAACACAACGACCCGCTGCTCGCACTTCTCATAACTCTCCAGAACCACATCTCAATGCACCGTCAGAGCTATATACGCGGTTGGAGGTTCGAAGAATGGATCACAAGGCGATCACAATTGGCTCTGTATATCATCATCCGTTTCGGGCACGCGTCGATGTTACAACACTATCTTGACCATCACTCCGTTCAAGTCACGGAGGGTGACAACCCGCTTGTCTACGCTGCGCTATACTCCGATGTTCCTCGGGTTCAGATGCTACTCGATAGGGGTCTTGATGTTAACATCGAGGCTAGAGTTCCCGGGACTCCTTTTGTACCTGCGTGCACGATGCCACCCTTGATAGCGGCCACACACAACCGGACGTCTGAGTACCAGGAAGAGCTTTTCGAGCTGCTGCTGGCACAGGAATGTACAGTTCCAAGCAATGTCATCCATTCGGTTTTACGAAACCGCAATGGCCTTTGCAAGCCTTCCATCATTCGCATTCTCTTGGAACATGGGGCAGATAGTGCGCTATTAGGCGCTGGTGGGAACAATTGCTTGCATACACTCCTACAGAACTGGAGTCGACGAGATAACTCGAACCTCATACCATCTGAATCTGACGACCTTCTCGAGCTCGTCCATTTATTATTGGGCGCTGGTTGTGATCCTGCCTTGTCGAATGACGAGGGTATCTCACCGTTCCAGCTTGTGATACGGTCCGGTATCCTCCCTCTAGTTCGGTGCCTGATTGAAAAGGGTTTTCGACTGCCACTGGATGCCATCCTTGATGTTCCTCAAGGCTTTGTCACAGACATGTGGCTTCCAATGCTCCAGACGCTCATTGAAAATGGCGCCGCTGTTGACGTCTGGGATGACGATGGATGCAATGCACTTCACCACCTTCTGCGACGTCGCGACCAGTGGCTGCGTTCTTACGAGACGCCAGAGGCGGCATTCAAAATACTGCTCGCAGCAGGATGTGACATTAACCGCCAGAGTCGTGTCGGACGCACCCCAATACATGTAGCTGCTCAAAGGCACACGTTACGTGTTGTGGAGTTCCTCATTGACCAAGGTGCCAAGTTGCCTGCTGACATCGTCAATCATGCCGCACGAGCGCGGATGGATCGGATGACACTGCTTGTCCGTCTGGTAAAGACGCACGGTGCAAGTTGCCAAGCACTGACTGTCGGCGGTAACAACGCGTTCCATTGTCTGCTGGAGTCAGAGAGGCTGTTCGAGCGGGAACCCATGGAGGAATTCTTGTTTCTTCTGGAGAATGGCTGCGACTTCTGCGCCCTTAATTCATCCGGCGTCACACCGTTGGGAACTGCAATCGTGAATGGGTATCTTTCCATCGCTCGAAATTCCCTCGCCAGGGTCGCTCGGCCGCATGCGGATATCACCGGGTCAAACTCTTCGGACGTCGAGGGAAATAGCCTTCTACATCGCCTTTGTTATAAAATTCAATATCGATCCATGTCGGACAACGAGTTCATGGAGAGGGCGAACCTGTTACAAGAAGCAGGATATGACTTAAAGAGGCATGTGAATACGCCGAACAATCAGGGAATCACTCCCTTTTGCATTGCTGCCACATCAGAACGTCGTCGTCCTGCGACTGTTTCGTATCTGCTCGACGCTGGGGCCAAGTTCTCAGCTGTGAACTCCCTTTTTCTGAACAACTTGCAATGGGCGTCACATTTGCCATGGCATCGTGATGCCACAGAAGCTTACGAGCGCGCTCTCGCTAACCCAACAATAACTTTTTCTGATGTCGCCCGAGTCTGCTATCTTCTCACCAACCGTTGGAAGCTACCTCTTCCTATTGCGACAGTCATCGTTGACATGGCAGAGTATTGGGCATGTACAAAGGTTATCAGAAGCAACATCCGGTACACGAGCCATAGTGGTGAGCCAATTGCATTTCCAGTTGCGCCCAACGAGAGTTGGATGCCTCGTCGAGTCACGTTTGCCTACAAGCTTTCCGTTGACATCGGTAAGTATTCACCCCAGTGCTTGTACAGTATTTGACAGCCCACCTGAAGATATCCCGCGCAGTGATGTTAGTTTGTTTCAGCTTTTGATTAAACGCCAAAATGGAGTATACGCCTGGCCAGATACTCTTGAGGCGTGGATGCCAGTTCCAGATGATCCGACCAGGACCGTCTTCGGTGTGTGGAACGACCGTGCAGTTGCGATACAGCTGAACCGGAAACATCGACTGGCAGTCGGGGATCTCCAATCTGGAGATGCGCTGAGCATGGAGCTCTACCAACTCCATCCTCACTGGCATGTGGAGGAACTGGAATTGGAGTTTTTCCAGATTGACATGTACTTTACAATGAGATCCAGGGGTCCGCGAACGCCGCTTGAAAGCGGTTAGAAACATCAGTCCGTGTTCTGGAATCCCATATGAATGTGTAACACCACTGGCCAGTTTGCATATGATCATTTCCACCTGTTGGGAATGGCTCAGTGGCACAAGCCACCAGGTAGTGGCCGAGGTGCGAAGCCACGAATGGAAACCCAGCAAATGTCCCGAGCTAGCCTGAATTCTTCCGCTCTACGAAGTTATGGCACCATGAGCCGTTGTAAGGGGTCCCACATATATTGCGGACGTGGCTAATCATTTCAAACCATATTTTATCTTCGAATGACCTCACACCTGGGCCCTCCCAGGACGACCGACGCACTGCCACTCGGAAGGACTCTACGTCAGGACCAAGTGGAACCACCCCGTGGGAGGTGCAAATAATTCCTCGTGCGAGTCTTCGTAGCAGGCGGTAGATCTTGACAGGTGGGATCATAAACGATTTCGAGCAACAATACATGTGCCTGTGCGACAGCGCTGACACCACCTGGAACTGGGGAGAAGAGTAGACTAGCATATCGTCGGAATGTGTTTAGGGAATGTGTTTAGGGATTGGGTCGTGAAGCGAAAAAAGACGAGGTTGATCACTGTGAATTAATCGTCTGAGCGTGCTTGGAAACGCCGTTGGCGGAATACGGAATGTGCGACTTCGAGGACGTCATCCTTGACATTCTACTCTGAGAGAGAAAGTCTCGAGTTGCTGCATCATACCTGAGTCGATCAGAGGCCTCGCAATGCGGACGAAAGACGCACATCATTGAGATCATCCTACTTTACTCGGAAGTCAAGACTCTACGCTTTGAGAACGAATGTCCTGCTGGATCCGAAGGAGATACAAGTGAGTGAATGGTCGCTTGTCTCATCTAATATTAGTAGGGTAGTAAGTAAGTGTGCGACATACTGTAATACGTACTTGTTCCCATAACGCGCATCTAAGCTTTGCGATGAGACTGCTTATTCGGTTTATGTAGAACGTCACAATACCTGGGTGCCCTTCTGGAGCCTTACCCGCCGCACTTTCCCGTGAACCCCTCTCCTGGACCAAAGAGCAGTAGAGTATACGCAAATTGGCCAGTCAAGAACCTGAAGAGAGAAGTGCGAGAGTCATTGCTGGGCGGAACACCGTACATGCCCAAATTTGGCATAATATACAAGATTGTAGCGCCTGGGGAGACCATCGAGCCATTATGCAAACTCTGACATGACCTATGATACAGAGGGTAAGAAGTCATGCCCTCGGAGCGTGTTTTCGTTGGGGTGAGCTGCCGAGTGGCCAAGCCCAGATTAGTCGGTTATCGACCACGGAATCCCTAGGACGGGGCCATGTACGGCCATATGGTCAAGTCATTGAGCAATGATTAATGAGCGCTGACTCGTCGGAGCGGTTTGACACGACAACACGACTTTTTCCCACAGTGGTTGCTGTCAAGCGCTTGCCAGCCATGTCCGAATATCAGCCTTTAACTTGAACCGTTCGCTCACTACTAGTTACGATAGTCACCCTCGCCAGCGTACTAGCAGCTCTTTCAGCCAACACTTATTCCGGGGGTTGAGGGTTGAGTTCAAGTGACTATGACGCGACCCTAGTGAAACGGCGACCTCGGGCTCTGCAAGCCTCCCCATCGAAGACCTCTCAGAGTCTCAGCCGCCTACAATTGAATCGCTTAGAATGGCAAGGTACGTGGCCTACTGAGTCGTCCCTATAGAACTTTACTCGGCATTAGGGGTCACCCAAGACTATTTAGCTAGTAAATATCAAATGAACCACTCAGCCTCACATCTCCCGAAAAACACACCAGCAAGTTGTGTTAATCATGACAGAGGCGATACCAGAGGGAAACCACCCTCAGAAAGCACAGGCAGAACTCGCAGACCAACAGCACACGCGACGTCGGCCACCGTTACCCCGGACCATTGCTTCGTCTCCGTCCTTCGTCTACCCGGTCCGCTCACTCTTGAGCGGTATACAGCCTGCTGGCAGCGGGTAAGCAGCTGGACAATCGTATCATAGATCTCCTAACAAAAATGTCGCCGCAGAGAAGGATCGAAGCCCTGGGAGTCCGAAGGGGACCCAAGTTTCATAGATACTGGCGACTCAGGAGGTGCTCACCACCCTACTTCGCCCCACTTACCATGGTCTCCATCACATCTAAGGCGGAGTTCTCTACTTCCAGCATCGCTTGTTCATTCAAGGCCGGTTACCACTCTACTTCCTGCAGATCGTCGTGGTGACCAGCCTTCCTCCTCTCACCCCACTGGCGCCTTACCAAGGGCTTTAGTCCACGATCAGCAATCACCCTCTCCCACGTATCATGTTCCAGAACCACCAGGAGAACCCTTCTCACCTCAAGAATCAAATTCAGATTATCCTTGCGAGCTCTCAAGTATCAAGCATCCCGGTCAAGTCTCTGAGGTTGCCACGGCAGCCTTCTCGGACACTACATATCTCATACCACCACCCGCGGACTGTGAAGACGTCAAGAACACAGCACAACCACAGTTTAACTTGTCCGAACTGGGCTATGTACACTTGCTTCCGTTGCCGCCACCCCTTGAACAGGTCAGCGAACGGGGGGGCTCGGCCAGTCCGTCGGTTGTAAAGGCGCAGGTACGATCAACCGCCTCTGATGCTCAGAAGCCAGGATATCGGGATGGTGCCGAACTGAGTCAACAGCTATCCTCGCCTAACTTTTCCGACATGCTCTGTGTCTCAGACCAAGAGCAACGCACAACTACAAGGTACACGCATGTAGAAGGCGAAATTGGTCATCACGTCGTGATCGGACGAAAAGGTGTATTGATGAGATGCGAAGACGAGGTATTTAGATGACTCTAGACCACGAACATATACTAAACACCTTGAAAGCCGATTCGGACACCTGGAGCTGTACAAGGATTTGGTGTTCTTATCGCAGTAGAAGAGGACGAGGAAGCTGGGCTGTTGGTCGTCCGCCAGGTATCAGAGGTACGCGACCAATGTTCCAGTCACAGAAGCCTTTACATACCTGTGCAGAATTCCCCTGTAATCCTGGGTCTGTCTCCCGCGCATCTCTTTTCGCTGCAGTGCTTCACAGACACCTTGCCTGAAGCGCAAGCCGACATCCTCTGGGACAATATTCAGTTTCTAAACGAGCCGCAAGCCACTACGGAAGGCCAAGAAAACAGCCCACATGTCTTTCTTCTGACTGGATGGGGCGAACCAGGAAGTGCAATCTCTGGCGCCCCCGAGAATCGACGTTCATGGACTTGCTGGTGCGCAATACACCGTCCGGTGGAATCGCATTCGAGCACGGCCGATAGCGGGATGGTCATCCTCGAATTTGAACTTGAAAGAGACACCATCAATCCGCTAAATTCAAATAACCCACCATCGCCCATAGGGTCTTTGTCATCGGACAGCCTGCCTGGGAACGACTCCACTGGCAATTCTAGCGACACTGGCGTTTTGAAGGGTAGGGGATATGGCCGTGGTCGTAGCAGAACTACAGCGGTCAGTGTGGTCGATCGATCTCTGTCGGCTTTTGCACCCGAGGACGAAGAAGATGATTGGCGGCCTACCACAGAGGACATCATCGACAGTACAACCAATTATGCGAAACCTATTTCCGCACTAGAACGGTTGCGGCGCTTGTCCACCGTTGCGTCCAAGCCCGCCACAGACGCAAGTCCTGGATCTCGCCCACAAGGGCGGCGAAGGAAGGGGGGTGGCTCGGGCCCAGCTGGTGTGGGTATGATGGACGTCTTTTCGGTTATAGGGCAAATAAACGAGCAACTTGGCGCTACTACGGATCTGGAGACGTGTTTGAAGGTCACTGTCGGTATCCTCAAGGATCTTACACAGTTTCATCGCGTCATGATTTATCAATTCGACGAGGTATGGAACGGAGAAGTGGTAGCAGAGGTGGTGGATTGGCACCAATCTCGAGACTTGTACAAGGGGCTTCATTTTCCAGCCGCCGACATCCCTGCTCAAGTACGTCTCGTTTGCCCTGGTCAACACATTATAATGGGTGCATTACTGAATGTCTTGTAGGCTCGAGAGTTGTACGCAATCAGTACGTGTCGTATCTTTTACTCATATCGCAATAGTTGACGATGCCCGGAAGATACGGTCCGCATGCTGTACGACCGTACACAGACATCTGCTCGTATTGTTGCTCGGAATAAGTCCGACCTCGATGTGCCTTTGGTCCGTTGGCCAATTCTTAGATTGCCTGTTGTGCTGACTTGAGCAGAACATGACGCATTCTTACCTCCGCGCAATGAGTCCTATCCATCTCAAATGTGTGTTCTCTTCGTTGTTATGCAAAAACGCTCCTCTAACCTGCTCCTAGACCTGGAAAACATAGACGTGCGAGCTTCCTTGTCCGTGGTAAGCATGACTTGGAAGCATTGCAGTGTCAAACCCTGACATGAGCAGTCTATCATGGTCTTTGGATCACTGTGGGGTCTAGTGTCATGTCACTCCTACGGCGATCATGGAATGCGAGTCTCGTTTCCTGTACGCCAAATGTTGCGTCTGCTCAGCCACACGATATCTCGCAACATCGAGCGCCTTAGCTACGCGCGACGTCTCCAAATACGTAAACTGGTATGCTCATTTCGAATTTATACAGTTCGCGAACGCTTCCTTATGTTATCATGCCATGCAGATCAACCCGATACCAAGTGAACGCTGTCCCAGTGGCTATGTCGTTTCCAATGCCGACGACCTTCTTAGCCTCTTCGACGCCGACTATGGAGTCCTCGTCATCGGAGAGGGAGCCAAGATTCTTGGGCCTAACTGTCATGGACAAGAGATCCTGGTTGTGGCAGAATACCTTCGCTTGAAACAGTTCGAGTCAGTATCTGGCCCTGTCCTCATGCCTCACCCCACTTATCGAGGATGCTAGCACCATACAGGTCTCACAGGCAGTCATCAGCGACTATCCTGATCTTAAATTATCCACAGGTCTCGCAGTGATTGCTGGTCTGCTTCACGTCCCCCTGTCCGGTCGCGGTAAAGACTTCATAGCGCTACTCCGCAAGGGCCAACCTCGCAGCGTTCGATGGGCAGGTCGACTGAATAAAGGGAAGATGGGAAACCTGGAGCCTCGAAAGTCTTTCAAGACGTGGTCTGAGATCGTCGCAGGTCGCTCTCGTGCTTGGACAGAGGAAGAGGTTGAGACTGCTGGTGTTTTATCACTCGTTTATGGCAAGGTGGGCGTTTACGTTGTGACGCCCATGTCTTCCTCGTTGTTGTTCTAACCCCCTTGCCACAGTTCATCGAAGTTTGGAGACAAAAGGAATCTGCGATGCAGACGACAAATCTCACGAATATCCTACTATCTAACGCCAGTCATGAAGGTCTGTACCGTTCTTGAATCGCTCGTCCGGTTGCTAAAACCTTTGAAGTTCGAACACCTCTTAACCACATCATCAAGTAAGGATCCTCAATTGTTGACTGATAGTAGTCCTGACATGCACGCGTATCAATAGCTATTTGGAAATGGCGATGAATGGGTCTTTGGATGCTGAAACCCGCGAGAACCTCTCAAGGTCACACATCGCTTCAAAGGCGCGTCCCCTTTCTCTCTCCTAATGCGTCATTCTCATAATCCAAGCGTTGGAACAGAATCTTCTATTCTCCATTAACGACTTACTGGTGCTTCTATTGTCACTTTGGTTCTAAGATGCTCTCTTAACAACTTTCCAGGACCTTACCCGCGTAGAAAGTAACAAAGTCTCCGTCGTTGAGCCTTTCGACCTTCGATCTGCCATCGAAGAATGTGTTCGAATATATCGCAATGAAGCAAAGCGCAGAGGTATCGAATTCATCCTCGACGTCAAAGATGGTCCGCAAGGTGTCTTAGGGGACATCACAAAGGTCAAGACTGTCGTCGCCAATCTCACCGCAAATGCATGTACGTCACGTATATGCTTGCCTTTTCTTTCTGCTCTTATCACACTTGCACAGTAAAATATACAACAAAGGGCTCAGTGTCGGTGGAGTGCCACATTCAGAATGAACCCGCCGGTCTCCGTGAGCCGTCCCAGACGGCTGTCGAGATCGTCGTCTCAGACACTGGATGCGGCATCCCTAACGACAAACTCGAGAGCATATTCCGTGAGTTTGAGCAAGTTGAATCTTCAGGAGGCAACAGCGTTGCCATTCCAGGTGTCGGTACGCCCGTTCTTTCGTCATGGTGACAAATATGTTAACTTATCCACCAAATTCGCAGGGCTGGGTCTGGCCGTTGTCGTTAGAATCGTGGAACAACTTCAAGGCCAACTCCGCGTCGACTCCCAGATCGGCGGCGGAAGTCGTTTCTCGTTTCTCATTCCCCTGGAGGTTTCTCGGCCTGTGTTGGAGTCTGGCGGGATATCTCTTTCACCACCACTGCATTCAAGGTCCTCGTCTCTCCAGCTCTGCTCGCGTGCTGTCAGCTCGGGTGGTCTCGACCTTGACAATCTCGTCGAAGCTTTGACTTCCAACCCTATGGGCAGTGCTGCAAGGCGACGGTCACCAGCTGGGTCGTCCGCGCCGCGTATACCTGCACCTCCGCGCGAAAGTTCTCCGTCACGTCTTATCCCGCACGGATCGCCTAAAGTCCCATCCGTTGTGCCCTCGGTGACTGTATCCCTCGATCCTCCAATTCTTCCAACACGTTCGGACACCCAAACTCGAGGAGGTGCGCAAGCCCCGGACCCCAAGCTGAGAGTGCTCATTGTCGAGGTAAGTCACGGTCTTTTTCTGAGAACCGCCAGGTTCACCAATCCCTCTCAGGACAACGATATAAACCGCAAAGTCCTTGAAAAGAGACTGCAAAAGGATGGCCATACCGTCCTGTGGAGCATCAACGGGCAGGAGGGACTGGAAAAGATCGAATCAGACAGGGATTTCGATTGTATTCTCATGGATATCATGTGCGTCTGTGCGTGTACTCGACGCTGGCCTTTGCTGAGACATTTTATAGGATGCCAATCTTGAACGGTTTCGAGTCCACGGAACGCATCCGTGAAGTAGAGTCCAAGACGCCGCTCGGACCCGCCTCCATCCGACGCCCGTCAGTCGAGCTCAATGGTAGAATACCCATCTTCGCCGTCTCTGCTTCGTTGCTCGAACGGCAGCGTGCGGAACTCGTGGGTCGCGGTTTCGATGGCTGGATTTTAAAGCCAATCGACTTTGCTCGACTACGAGTTCTACTCAAAGGTATCACTGATCCTGTACAACGAACACCCAATGTCTACAAACCCGGCTGTGATTGGGAGTTGGGAGGCTGGTTTCAGTGATCCATTCTTGATGTGCAGCTCAAACTTCTCCTGCGGTTGGTAACCGTCACCACGGTTGCCTACATGTGTACCTCTAGTTATATACACCCATCTGATCAGTATGTTCTCGTTTTATCTCATGGAAGCTTCGGGGACTGTCTTCTCGCATCGCACTTACCTTTACACGATCTGTATACATCACCAACCATATACGTCGCTCGCTTCATTGTATCTACTACTCACATCCATCTCTCGAAATCCACATCACTATTCCACCATTATCCAATCTACATAGGCCGCAGTGCAGATCCGTCACTCGCAAACATGCAGGACACGATGAACCTTGCACTTATTCTCCTCTCTTATTCTTATTCTTACCCTCTTCCCGCGTAAGGAGCCCCCGTTGCCCTGGATAAGACGAAGAACGATAAGCAGACCAGCCCAACGCCAGCAGACATGTCTGAGAACAACCCACATGATGTTCACTTCCAACATCGTCACTGAATTCGGGAGACTCGCGACGTGAACGATGGTCTGAGCGACATGGACCACATTGAACGTCGGCTCGTCCACGCGTCGTCCATCGGGTTGTAACGCGCCGAGGGTATGTCCAGCCGTCATGCTGGTATGAGCATTCCCTATGCGTTAAATCAGTCAGACCATTTGCCGATCATCACAGGCAGTCGGATAGGAACGCCAAGCCGCGGCGGGAGGACGCACCAATATCAATTTGGGTCACAGAGATATCAAACGATCGACCCTCGATGGCACTCGATTTCGTCAAACCCGATACCGCGTGCTTGGAGCACGCATAGGCAGCACTATTGGGCCGCGGAACGTGAGCCGCAAGGGAGCCATTGTTGATGATTCTGCCTGAGTAAAAAATATTTAGTGCACTGGCAAAGTAACATCGACCATGCAATATCGAGTTCAAATCATAAAACGGTCCGTGGGGTGTTCGTCGACGGGTTGAATACGCACCTCCTGTAGGTGTTTGTGATTTGAAGATCTTGAAGGCCTCCCGAGTACAGAGGAACGACGCTACGAGGTTCACGTTCACCACGGAAGTGAAGAGCTCAAGAGGCATCTCCTCGATAGGATAGACTTTATCGGATATGCCAGCATTCTGCTCGATCGGTTAATGCTCTGAATCACTAATGGAGAATGGGATCCGACAACATTTCATCTGGGAAGGCTTACATTGAACAATAGGTCCAACCTGCCGAATCTCTCGATTGTCTGGTCAAAGAGGGTCTTCACGAACGCCTCGCTTGTAATGTCCCCATCGACGAGCAGACAGCTCTCGGGATTCGCACAGGCCGCTTTGGTCTCTTCAAGTTGTGTGAGACGACGCGCAGTTAGCGTCAGACTCCAGCCAGCAGCCGACAGTGCGATAGCAGTTTGCCGTCCGATACCTGCGGGTGTTTGGGAGCGTCAGTGACTTCGGTCCGCCACTGTGGTCGAAGGAAGACAAGTATACAGCTTCCACGCTGAGACCAGAACTTGGATCGCTCGTAATGCCTTATAATGTCATGTAAACCCATGTCGAGCTTGGCCTTTGATACAGTGGTACAGAGTCGCATTATCGAAAACGTGAGTCAATGAAATACCCACGATAGAGACTCTTCTCCCGGATGTTCACGAGAATATTTATAGGTGTGATCAAGGGTGTGATGTGTGAAAATTAGTAAAAACTGTAGTCCATGTATGAGTAAGCGATGTGGCACATCGTCTCTCTGCTTTTCCCCACGTCGGGCAAAGCTCGTTTTCCCGTCCGAGACGCCTGGGCACTCGCTCACTTTTCTTCTTTCATCGCATCGTGTGATGCCTCGTCAGACCTGTCAGAAGTCCGAGCAATCCTGCTCATACCATCTTCTTGAGGCAATCCCATTCGATTCCATGCTATTGTTTGAGTAAGTGCTTCGAGCATCCAATGCTCCTCTGAGTCCTATTGTGACGACTCGCGTTCGACTCTCGGTGAGCTCACTAGTGGCTCAGATCCCCATACACATCCTGTATGGTGAAACAAAGCCCGGCGGGGGAGCTGGCCATGTGGTCTGCAGTCCGTGCAGACTCATGTATCAAATCCATAATGTAGGTCTCGAAATACTGATTCGTAGACCCGCCGCTCAGTGAGACGGTATCTGTCCGAGTCACCGGATTAAATATCGAGCAAGTGCATTCAATATATACTTCCAATTAACTTGGACTCGTCTTCAGGTACCCCCCCCTCACTGATCGTTACTCGAGTGGGTACCCTGAGTACTCAGGGCACCCAGGTCGTCACGCTGCTGGCGCCTCGACTCTAATATTAGTATTACATGCCACCCGTGCATTCTATGGCCACCCGAGCCCTCTTTTACTTGCCGCCCGGGCATTTTATGGCCACCTGAGCCTATTTCGCATGCCGCCCGAGCTTTTTATGGCCACCTATGCCTTCTCGTATGCCACCCGTGCATTTCATGACCACCTGGGTCCCTTTCGCATGCCACCTGTGCTGCAGCCCATGCTCTCTAGCTGTGAGTTAGCGGGTGACGAGCAAACCTGACTCCTACTGTTGGGGTCTCAAGCTTCGCTTTCTGCGTCGCCAGACTCCTAACATTTGGGAAGCAGCTCATCTTGACCCACCAGGTTCAGGCCGCGCTTCGGGCCGGAAAACCCTCCAGGTTTTCGCCCAAACCCCAAACACTTCGTCTGGCTTCGTTCTCTCCGTAGCTCACGCAGTTCTGCTCTCTCACACACTCAGCCATTGAGCATCGATATACATGGAGCGTGTATACCGCCGGGCTAAGGTAGTCGGTATCGTTGCCAAGCCTTGGCTCAGTCCGTTCATGGTTCTCGAAGTTCGAAAGAAACACCTCAACTCTTATCACCACCTAACACGTGGTCCACCCTCAGCTTTCACCCGGATCTTCGACTCCAGTCCACAGACTCGTTCTGAGCTTGTCAAAAATGTCACGATTCATCCTGGGAGTACGACCATCATTGGTGCTCACCTCACGCCGCGCACGTATCATATAGAGTCCGTAGGCGGCCTGCGGCTTATAGCGGCTTCCGGAAGACCGCCACCCGGTAGCTCGTCCAACGTTGCGGAGTTACCGCTTCCACGAGTCTGCGTGCTTGTTCTTGTGCTTCCTATCGAAGAACTCTGAGGCGTCGTCGAGCGCAACAATTAGCATCGATATATCTATTGGGGAATCAGGCAAGAACTCACACCGAGGGCGAAGACATCTGCTGCCTCGGAGCGCTCGCTCAGCGTCCGTTCTATCGTCGGACCATCCCATTGTCCTCGGTGCCGTGACGGTAGCTCTGTCAGCGCAACAACCCTTGCGTTCACATTGTCAGGTGGGGGTACAATGGGCGTGTTCAGCAGCAATGTGATGATATCGGTGACTGCAGATAGGATAGGCATTATTAGAGTGTCCTAAGTAACAGGCAGGAATTGAAGTCGTTTTGACTTGCAATCATCGTGTATTTTGATTCAGGCTATATATGTGTGGAGTGTATAGGAACGAGTCGGACTGTCTTCCTCTGGTTTGGGGCCCAGGACTAGGTGGAGTGCAGCATGGCGCAGTAGATGACGTTGTAGTTCCCACGGTGGTCGTCACGTAAAATGTTCTATCTAAATCTATCATTACATAATCTACAATTTATAACAAGAGTCCGCTCGACGATGGATATGATCTGCTTATCCGCTTCAGACTTCAGTGCCTTTAAGTTATCAATCTGTTCCTTTGACGTCTCTCACCGTATTGTATTTTGTATTCTTATGGCCATAGTCCCAGTCATGCTCCTCTAATCGCTCGTGTATCTGTATCGCGAATTCGAAGCTATCGTACAAGCAAGGTTTCTGCCGCCTCACGCGGCAGTTCCCGAGTCTGAATCTATCATTACAATAATCGTAGTATTCTATCCGCAATGAAAGTGCTTCCTATGTCCTATCGTGCACTCCAATAAAAATCAACTATCTGCATACCCTCCGTGGCCAGCATCGTGGGCGTCCGTGGGCATATCCATCTGAAAGAATCTTCTCATCCGCCTCCTGCCTCGTGGTTTGACAATACTCCCGCTCGTGAAGAATCAAGAGAAAGAAGTCGAGAAGCATACGGGCCGAGGAAGGGACGAGTCAATCACGATGCAAATCAGGATGCATCGCGACCGACAAAGGCTCAGAACCCACCCCCTTTAGGGTGGTCCTTCAGAGCATGACCACCGAGTTATTCGTGGTAGCACGAAC
>KN819339.1:188961-202833 GCA_000827475.1 Paxillus involutus ATCC 200175
TTGTATTTTGGATGTTTGGAAAAACCTTGTTGCAATCACCGTCTTTGCAGCGGTATACGGACTATTGTCCGGAGCCTTCATCTCTGTGGTTACGCCTTGCGTAGCCCAAATATCTGATATCCGAGAAATCGGGACACGCATCGGAGCTTTGTACACCCTCATTTCAGTTCCGTAAGTCTTCACCGTCATGTTGATGAGTCTTCCTTTTAATCTCCATTCTTCTTGTCGTCAAGTTCGCTGTTTGGGGGTCCTATCGCTGGGGCACTGTTGCAGCGTCAGCACGACTCATTTACGGCCAGTATTGCGCTTGCAGGCTCGAGCATGATCCTTGGCTCTATGCTGTTACTGGCATCAAAGCTAATGATTAACCGGAGGCTTCTATGCCACGTCTAGCCCGCTGGGAGAGCACGGTGGGAATGACAACATCATGAATATGCAGGAACTCAATGATACTTATACTATGTGTAACATTATTTCCAGAATCACGTGTAAATTTAAGATCGATCAGGATGGCTTCAGTCAGAGGCGAGCTCAATCTGAATCGAGGGACATGGGTCTATGAGATGCATTGCAGATAGAACAATTATAGTGAGCGACGAGGATGGGAAGATACGCTAGCTCGAAATAGACGAGATGAAGAAATAGTGAAGCCCTTGCGAGGAAGATTGAGCTAACCGAAGAATGCCAGGGATTGAAAACAATGAGCGAATAAAGTCAAGCTGAAACTAATGTGCAATGGGGTGGACGCTTCCTCTTATTGGGGTGGTATACAAAACTAGAACGTTTCTTCTTCGTCAGCTGGCACAATACTGTCTGGAACCTCGAAGCCCTCCTGGAAGCCAAGTTAGTGAAGGCGAAGGACTATTCAATAGTTACCATCTACCTCTGTCGAGTACAGAATCTTTTGGATTTCCTTGAATGTGTCATCCTGTTCTGTTCCAGCCCTCTCGAGAGCTTCAGCTTGTTGTTGTACGAGAATTTCAATATCACGAAGCTGGGACCGCACCATGAGCACAAAGAAAAGGCCGTGGCTGGAACTCCATACCTTCGCAAAGTAGAAGTCTCGCTCCTTCTCTAGACCTTCCATGTGGGTAGACATCTCCCGCAGCTGTGCTTGGAGGTTCTGGATCGCTTCATTTGGCTGCGCTGAACCAGCACGATGTCCGCTGATGGGCGTCTTGCCACCAGATCTCCCTCCAACGCCGAGACCTGCACTGCCACTCCTCAGAGGTGCGATCGTGGCTGGTGTATCCGTAGGGGCACCTTTCCTTCGTGCTACTGCGTCATAGCCCTGTCCACCATAGTTGGAGTCCCAGAATCGTTTCATCCATTGCAAAAACTCAAGGTTGTCCCTATACCAAGTCCATGGTCATGACGATAATCGTGGAGCATCAATCGTCGAAATACGCACTGCATTTTACATTTCACGAGCTTCTCGATGAGAATCGGCTATATAGGACCATGAGCCTAGTGCGCGGCATAAATGGAAGATAAACACGCCTTGTCAATCTTCTTGGCTTTGAAGGTATTCTGCAAGACTTTGAAATTCGCGACAAACTCGTACTCGTGTTTCGCGTTCATCTTGACCCGTGCCATTGGGATGTCACCTGGAGAGGGAGTAATTGCGTCAGTACCTCGAGCCAGGATGGCGATCTGTGAGATGATGCCGGAAAGTAGACGCACCGTAGACTGAGTCGAGAATCTGACAGTAGGCAGCGCCGGTACCGCACTGTTCGATCTTGGTGTAGTTTAACTGAAGAAGCTCGTTGACCCAAGCCAGTAAATCTGTACGAGAGACGGCGGCCATGATGAAGTGGTATCGGGCTGGAAGGTCGTAACGAGGAATGAAAAAGAGCGATTGGAAAGGGTCAAACAACAAAATCTCAAACTTTGAAAACAACCGCCACTTCGGCTGTGGTGGCCATCCTCGGCCACACTTTGGACTCATACATCTAATGCTAGCATAAACTGTCTTTTCAGTACCACTTCATCTACATTGGGCCCAAATATTGCTGTTTAGTGGCCGCATTCAACACAGTCTCTGCTAGGACCTTGTGAGAACAGTTGTAATGACGATTTGGATAGCATTTTCAACTCATCTTTTCACCCAGGCCCAATTCACTGGCAAGGCTCAGGCTGGTACGGCGCAGTTTCAAGTTGCAGTGGGTGTATTTTACGTTCTAAGCCTCCCCAAGGCGTTTCGTAAAATCCTAGGCGTACGCTATCCCCCTCTGGCGACTTGAAGCGTGTTCACATTTACTTCCATGTAGCCGAGTGTTTTGCCTTCCGTGCCACTGGGTGTCCGATGGCACCGGTCACCGCGCAAGCCTTCTCGCCCGAAGTATGGAGCCGAATCGTTCGCTGGACACGTCGCAGCGATCTTGTAGCCCTGTGCCTCACGTGCAAGACCCTGCAACGCGAAGCAGAAGTTAAGTTATACGAGGTCATAATGTCTGGAAACATCCAAATTACATCCCGCGCTTGTCAATCCATTGTATCGCAGCCTCGCTTGGGATCATACGTCCGCTCTTTTGGTTTCTTTCAGGATAGTAGGCGCAGTCAACAGGAGATCTCGGAGCAATTCTGGGGTACGCTGCAGCTTGCATTATCCAAGATGCGCTCCCTAGAGTATCTCTTCATCCAAGATCCCTCTTTCGCGAACAGCTGGATCTTGGGTGATATCGCCCATATGCCTTTCCAACTCCTGGAAGCCAAGCTCCTCTTCTATTGGGATGCACATCTCGTCAAGTTCCTGGAAAGCCAAAATAAACTTAAAAATCTACACACGATTGACGGTCCGGCCAACAATGCTTCGTTGCAGCTTGTGGCCGGTAGTCTTTCTGAACTTCGGGTATTTGATGGTCCACTGGCTGCCGCTGAACCCATTGTACTCGTTGCAACGACCCTCACGCATCTTCAAGTCGCATTGGAAAAAAATTCTGAAGCGGACGTTTTGGCACTCATTCCGAAACTTTCTCATGTTACTGCTTCTCTTCGAGCCCTGAGCATACTCCACCTACCAGAAGCTCTTGCTATGGAAGCTTTCCGATCAATTGCAACCACATGTCCTCAACTCCGTCATATTGGAACCATCCCACTCCCATTGCCCTCTAAAAATGTAAGCTTTGCTTTCTCACCCCTTTAATAGTTCGTTATCTAAACGACTTACAGTCAAATCGCTTCCATCGTGCACTGATGGCAGTGAACCAGCTTCGAATATTGGAGGTCGGTGTTACTTCTTGGACTCCTCAACCCACGGGAATACTACAGCGTGTATTTGCAGCTGAAATTCGTATTTACTGCCCTTCAATTGAGTATATCTGTTTTGGGGCAGGAGCTACTCGAACGCTCTGGATGGTCGACGGAAATGACTGGAGTTGCCACTCAGAAACTGGACAGCATTCACAGTTCGACGCACTATGGAAAGCTGGATGAGGTTCACCAAACAGCGATTTCAGCCACAGCTTTACGTAGCACGCGGAAACAATGCAATTCTGAGGTGCGTATGCTGTGCATTTGTACGTTTACTGCCTTTTTACATGCTTCTGTAGATCTGACATGTTCACGACAATTGGGGAACTCGAGTGTATCATAGATACTCCACGGTGTTCCGGTAATTATGTATGAAATGGACCCTCACTGAGTGGGGCATCATCCTTGCACAAGACCTGGCGCTTGCCTCGTGGAATGTCGCATTCAACAACATGCTGGTACTGTGCTGTAAAACACGTGTTCGATACCCAAAACAGCGCGGCACCAGCCATCTTGGCAGAATCGAGTTAAACCTGTCGACACCGCCTTTTCCATTACCCCTTGATTGGGTGTACTGATAGCCCACGCGGGGGTCATCGTGCAAGATTCCCGTCTCATGTTCCGTCAACAGCATCATGGCTTCGGTAATATCCGCTATGGCAATCATTATAGTGCTAGATTCCTGTGAGAGTGTCGCTTTGACGAGCGATTTAAAGGGAGGTGCAATCCGAGTTATATCTCCCCAATAACAAGATCCTCTATGCAGCACCAACGTACACACTCGTCCTCCTCGATGGCGCCATCTGAAAGGTCGATTTCCTCTGGCTCCTCTGCTGCGTCTCCGACAACCACCATTCACTCGCTCCCTTCCATGACGCACTCGCTTGCGGCGCTACCAACAATGTCTTCGGTGCCCAATGACATGCTTCATTACAACTCAGGGGCACACAGTAGAGCAAGGGTATGCCTCTTTCGACGCATAAAAGGGTGTTCACTCATCCCGCTCTTTCAGATGGAGTACGCTCTACAAAAACAAAGGCAACAAGGAGCCCCGCATTCTTCATACGCAGCACTTAGCGTGGGTTTCATCTTTCCTGTTCGTGAGATATGTAACTGATCGCCTTCTCAAAAGGCATATGATGTGCGACGCTCTCCCAGCCCAGGACTGAACGAGGATTCACATATCACAGTTCGAAGACAACAAAACAACAGGGAATACAACGTAAGTTGTTTATTTGCCCCACAACCGAGAATCGCAGGAGCTGATCTGATGATCACATCACTGCCTTCTCAGTCACGCGACCGCAGATGATCGCCTTGTCCTTGTAGCTCTGCCTTCATATCAGCGTTGAGCGCGTCCGATCAGTGGCGGAGCTTTACCTCGGCCCCTATCACTTATATCTCTGGAGGATAATTTGGGAACATACATCAAGGGTTAACTTATATCACTTACTTCTCTGCCTTTGTTCGACCAAAAAACGTTATCGGCGATGCCACTTGTAGATACAACGCACTGTTTAACTAGACTTGGAAGGTTTCATCTGTATCGATCATAGCCACTTTCATATTGGAATGTCACCGGATGTTGTTTAGATAGTTCATGAATGTCGTGGCCACAGGCCTTTGATGAACGAACAGAACGGCTGGCGTAGATCTCACTAGTGAGCATTGTTCAAACGTGTGCCCGCAGTCCTTGATGTCATGGGCAGCACGGCACAATGTGCAGAGAGGCATGAACCTTTGGCTAAGCCAATCGCGTACGCGCGAGATCTCAGCGAGCCCAGGAGAACATGTCAAGGTCTAGGCCACGTTCCAGAAAGAACACGAATAGGGCGCAGTGCTATTTCGGGCTAGTCCGTATGGGGAGTGGAGCATCTGGTCCAATGGGCAGCCAAATACTCGTGATGGGCTACAGGATACAGTGGGGAAGAACTGTCTTCGATCACACCTTGATATGGGAAATGTAGACGCTGGGTCTGGGTAGCGTGTGGGGTAAATCTCCACAGTTCATGCGACTTGAAAGCGGTAGAGGACCACAGAGCAGTCAAGCACAAAACCTCGTGGGCTTTACGAGCCCGCACGCTGACTATGCTAGTAGAGCGGGACGTTTCCAATAGATTGCAATATCGCATGTTGTGCGGGAGGCCAGACCGAGAAAAGACTGAAAACATGTTCTATGAACGCACGGCCAAGTGAGAAATTAAAAGAATTGCCTTTCGGTTTGTTTGATCTGATGCAGTGGGAAGGTTAAGTTCTAGGGGAGAAGAAGGGAGGCATTAGTGTGTGACAGCTGTCAAAGTGGGGCGATTAGGCCACACGGTAAGTTATTGGATCACTGGCCCACAAGGGCCAGCTGTTGCTGTCGATTGCAAAGAGTTGTTAGAAAAGGAAAGCAAGGGATGCATGCCAGTGGAAAATGCAGCTTAGAACTTGCACTAATTCGTGAACATGAACCCCTAAATGGTGACATGATAATTGACGATGCGGTTCTGGGACACCCTCGGATCAACAGGCAGCAAGAGACTTGACCCTGCTACGCCTGAGTCACGCTGCTTGCGTGGAGGCGACAGGACATATATCCATTCCTTGAACATGGAAGCTGCATCGATCCTGAAAAGATGACCATAGCCGCGTTCTAGGCGTCTCTCGGCTTCCCATGTTCAGGGTTAACTTTTCGAAGGTAGGAACAGTGTCGCAATGGATCGAAATGAATGCTCTACATTTTTACTCGTTGGTTATCGATGCATCATCGCTCCGCAGTGTTGAGTGCTGGAACGTTGGTCACTGGGGGGTGCGTTGCGGTCGATATAGTAAATTTGAAACTGATGCCATCGATTGGATCCTGCTGCATTTGCCTGGGCGTCTAGTCTATCAGCTGTACAACCGCCTATTTCAGGCTCGCATGCCCCCGGGCCGTTCGGATTGGCGGGCATGAATTCTGATTGGCAGATGCTCTAGACCCAAAGGGCTTCCTTACCCGGATTCTGGATTCAGAATGCTTTGGATTAGCAGTATGTACTAGTATTGGCCAATAGCAGGTGCGCTGGAAGTTCGAAACTTCTACGTACCAAGAGCCGGGTTCGACCTACTGTGATGCGTTCACAGCTAGAATGCTAATGTTGCACGCAATACGATTTCGTCGAGGATTTTGCAAGCTGATGTGTTGATCCCCTTTGGCACGATCGCTACTAAAGAGTCACACACGGCTACACTGGCGATTGTTTGGCTATAGCCTTAGAAACAAACAAACACCTGCTGGATTTGGATCATCCAGTCAACGTTCACGGTTCTATTCGAATATGGCTCCACTGCTACTATCCAGCTGAACGTGGTTTCCTCAGTGCTAGGAGAGCTCGCGGACCTACATATATTGACTTGGCAATCTTCCATTCGCCTTCGTTGGCTCCACATTCTGACTTGCCATCATGCTCGTACCGTTGACTTTCCCAACTCCTTTGTGCCTGTCTGGACAACCAAACTCCCAGATAAGTGTGACTGAACAAAACTTCACTGATGAGGCATCTTCAAAAGTCACTGCATGGCGTTTGGACCGCGCCTCTCGCCCACTTCGAGTCGCAGCTGGAGGTGAATTTGGTTCCATATATCTCTTCGGGACCCCGACTCCCGGTGAACCGACCACGGAAACCATTCCTCAATCATTTCTTCGTGCGTACTCGCCTGCGCCAACCACGACGGTCCAATCCGGACTTGGTGCCTCTTCTTTACCTTCGTCTCCGGCGTCGCCTTCTCATTCCCGCAGGCACTCTCGTGCCCTTCAGTCGCCTTCATCATTGTCCCTGAATCAGGCCTTGATGAAACCCTCTGCTCGCTCTCGTGTGGTTTCAGGGGTATCACATGAGCAAGTGCAGGCGCCGAGGAACTTTGTCGACTTCGAGGACGAGCCCGAACGGCTTAAAGATTTGCTAAAGAGCAACGCCTTGAATAAACAAACGCGTGAGCGGGGCCTTGTAGATGCAATGCTGCCTAGCTTTGAAAAAGGATCAGTTGTTGAGAGGCAATCACCACTTCCTCCTTCGCCCGCCCTACCACCTTCAAATCTCGGGCCCATCAGCCCTGGATCAAGCAAAGGACGTGTCGACCCGAGATCCCTCCTATCTGCCACAAGTTCTCCGATTATCACTCCCAGGTCCCTCTCTGCACCTCCTTCACCCTATGCTGCTGCTCTCCCAACCATAGATATTGATGAAGACGCCATCACCCTAATTGCCCACGTACTGCCGCCTCGCTGTGGGGTTGGGCACGGCATAACGGATCTCGTTAGCCCAGAGCGGACAGGTTTACTGATCTCCCTGCAGGAATCAGGGTAAGCGCAATAAATTCCCGCGAGGCAATGGCTCATGAATTATTCAGTGACCTGACCGTCTTTGACCATGATGGTGTATGTATTGGAACTGCACAATGCAGAACTGCTGCACATTTACGGAATAATACGTCGCGGTGGGCACGATTGAGGGTAGTTCAAATTGAAGAGGTAAGCGTCAGTCATACATTTGAATGGGTTGTTTTATGTATGGCTCGACTGAAATGCTTTATAAAGAAGGCGTATCTCATCTTAGCTTGCGCCTCATATCGACCTCCTTATTCGTACGTCTTTGGCCTTGCCGATCCAGCCGACGAAACCCCAAAGAAGGAAGCTGATTTCTCTTTGTTTGAACTCCGTGTGGGTGATCCTTACGGTGTCCACCCGGCCTCACTCGAACTGCTCGGCCATTGGCGAGTCAATGGTCAGGCTGAGGCTTCTGAACTACTTCGTAACGAGATAGATGGTATGTATTTTCTCCATGAAGCAAACGTACCGCAGCCCATCTCCCTGATAGGGTCGTTATCCTTTATCTACATCAACAACACGTATCACGTCATCTCCCAGCCTATGACTATCATTGCCGGGTTTGAGGTTCCTGCGAGTGCCCGATGTCTCACTCTTTCTTCCATACACTCTCGTGATGAGCCAAAGTCCCTCACAATTCCCAATCCATTCAAAGCTTTGGGCAGCAAAAGCTCCGAAAATATAGGATCCCCGGATTCTCATAGAGGCGAGATAGTACTCGAGTACTTCGCCCCTAATACCGAATTCTCTCGTCTTCGGTTTGGTCAAGAGTGCGACGCGGGACCAGTGATATTTTCGTCCAACCCTGATGCCTTGCGAGGTCTTTGTGGCCAATATGCAATCAGTACCGCCGGAATGTTTGGGGTTTCTTGGACAGATTCTGAGATTCTTGTGAGTGGAACAGCATGGGTTTTTGCGGTTTTTGGTTGATTGCAGCCTGGATAGACATTTCATCTTCAGACAGACAGAATGCAATCATGCAATTCCTTCGCACTTCCTCTTGAAGACGTTGGCAAGGTTTGGGATGTGCGGTTCGTCGACAGTGAGACGTTTGTGGTATTAGGGGTTCGTCTTCCTTTGTTATTATAACGCATACACACTAAGTTGATGAACCAGAGTACGGCGCGATGGTATAAGTTAGTCTCTGTCGACGCAAATGGTGATCCTACCAGTGATTTAAAAGACGCGAAATTGCAGTAGGTTTCGTCCTGACACACTGGGGTAGGAATATGTTTCTGAGACTCTTTGACATTTCTAGACCAGTGCCCATCCGCACGGTCTCTCTTGGGACACCTATTGCCGTCTCCCTTGTCGGCGCTGGTAACGAGTTGCTCACTCTGCGTCGCACCTCTTCAGGACGTAAGGAGATATCCATACACGCCTCAGTAGCATCGACATCTCCGCCGCGAGAAGCAACGTGTCAAAGACTCTGGCGCACCCACCTGGCCGCGATTCCTCAACAGTCCTATGCCACTCTCACCGCAGTGCTGCCTCTGGAGCTCAACCTAATCATATTAGGCTATAGTAAGCATCGCAACAGCATAAGCAAAAATGAGATCTGACCTTTATTTTGTCAAGCCGACGGCCATGTCCGACATACTTCCTTCTCTGCACTAGCACTGGCTCGCCAAACGTCGCCTTTAGGGTTCTCTCTACCGATTGAGGGTTCATTGTTTCACAGGACCTCCGATATTTCGATTTCTGCATCTATCCAATCATTGCACCTTATCCGCAACGAGCGTTCGGGGGATCGTTTCATTGTTGGAGGGTCAGATGATGGGGGTATTGCCATATGGACACTACAGTACGCTCACGGCTGTCGTCAGAACTTGATTGTTATTTATGCTCTTATCAGAGGCCTAAAACTCTGCGCACGCTTCCTCCAATTTATAGCTCCTTTGCTTCACGTGGTCCAAATACGGCAGCAAGAGGAGAATGCGGGGCCGCTTCGCGGATGTGTACTATGTATCTCCGCAGATGGTACGATAGTAGTTATTGCAGTTGATGGGTTTGAACTGTGAGTTCTTATTGACCAAAAAGTGATTTATTCATGGCTACTATTGATCCAGTCTATATGTCATACCGGGTGCATCCTCACCCCTCTCCCGCATCCGCTGTGGTGGCGGTGAGGGGCACAACTTACTGATGGTCATTTATGTGGATGGCTCTGCGAGACTATGGGATACGAAAACAGGCGAGTTCCGGCGTGCCATGGACAGAGAGAAGGCCAAAGAGGCTCTCAACAGCCCAGGTTGGTTCGAGATGTAAGCCTACCATTCATCGACATCGATACTTGAAATTGGAGTGCTCAATTTTGTCGTAGCCCCGTAGACGATAGGGATACACGCCCATCCACGTCCATATCGACTCTTTCCAGCGGCTTTACTGGTGTAGACTCCAGTAAGTTAACTCTCGCGGAAGGAGCTCGAATATATAACCATGCCACCCCATAAGCTTGCACACTCACAATCGCGCTCGAGCGGTTTATAAAATTCACAGCCGTGGATGCAAAAGCGTCGAGTGCTACGCCAGTCTCGGCTGTGAAGAATTCGCCGCGATCCTCACCCCTGACGCATCTGCGTACCCTCCTTGCTACCCTGTTGACACCCGGACTAAGCCCTGACATCGACGAGGTCTGTGAGACGAAGCTGGGAGTCATCCCCAACTCTGGCAACGTTGGCCATTCATCGTGAGTGCGTTAATACCCAGGATGTGGTCGAGTTATTAAGCACTCTGAAGCGGTCAAGCAACGGCCATATTCTGTCATGAAAATGTCAGGAGTGCATGGTGTATATCGGAAACAGTATCTGCATCGCGCGCCCTCCTTGTTGTGGCAATCCTGAAGACGATGGCTCTCTATGATGGTAGGCTGTCTATGGTGGTCTAATCGGATTGTTTACTCAGCACTTGGTTGCAGAAATCTGCGATGACTGCCAGACCGTGATCATGTTTTACGCCACTTCGCTCGCAACTGTCGTGGGACCTCTTTTCAAGGCGCCCTGCGTTATTCATCTTGCTAGACAATGGTTCGACTCCTCGAGTATGTCCAACCCTGCTTTGTACACCGCCGTAATTCGCTGACTATTCGGCAAAGATGAACTACGCCACGCGGCGAGAATACTATTCGATGCTGGAATTGTCAGGCTTTCCGACGAGGAAAGCGTTGCACTGGTTGATGCGTGGCAACACCACCGTAGGCTACTTAGCCCCTAACTCCGATCTACACTGATTGGTACGAACCAAGTACCGTCCTTGCAGCCATCCGCGGAACAAGATTCCAAGCAATCAGGACTAGCGCTCTTTCTTTGCGGATACATGGCGGTCGAGAAGTACAGTCTCCTTTCAACAAGGTGAGCCAGGACACAGTCTTCCCGACTCTCGATTTACACCCCAAACAGCTCGCTCGTCGACATTTCAAAGTCTATTGCTTTGTATCTGCATGACGATAGTTCCAGTTATCGGGCCCTCGCAATCGACCTCTGCGCAAAGGGGTTCCAGATCTGGCAACACTACGTGGACGCGATGGCAATCCTCCGTGCCCTCTCCGCTCTTGCAACCAGCGCGCGCAAAGAGAACATGCCAATGCAGAACGTGGGTCCTCAAGCGAGACTCGCCGTTCTCCAGATAGCATCGAGCAATACCCCATTGTTCATGACAACGCTCACGCTCGACATATTAAGCCCGAAGACGCTTGAACACCGGAAGAGCGTGATGCAGCTGGTGGCATTTTTGATACGCAAGGTATGCAACGCATTCCAAAAATGTCGGGAAATCCACCTCACCCCAAGTGACAGAAACCACTTATTTTGTACCCCAACCTCCCTAGATTGATGGAAGCAGTCGTCAAGTCCTTGGACCCTAATTCGACATCCAGCCGAGATGCTGTTCTGGACACCGCAACCGAAATCTTTGGTCATGTTGTTAAGACGTAGCGACCATCTTTCCTCCTCTATAGTTGCATTTATGCTGACCCTCGAACAGGTTCCCCACCATCGATTTTCACATGGCCACGCAACGTCTCGCTGTGGGCACCAGCGAAGGGGCGTTCATCATGTATGACCTCAAGACCGCCACACAGCTCTACGTTCTCGAGGGTCACAAGAAGCGTCCTGCGGCGTGTTCCTTCTCGCCAGATGGACGTCGTCTCGTGACCGTCTCGCTCGAGGAGGGCGTGGTGCTCATTTGGAAAGTAGGCTCAAGCTTTACAAGTTTCTTCAAGCCCGGCGCGCCTCCCAGGCAAGGACACAGCGGGTCCCACCCGTACAAGACTCTGCCTTTCAACGTCGGTGACGAAGGCAAGAGCCCATCTTTACCCGGCAGAAAGTCAGAGGTTCTGATCTCCACATTTCTAGCAAACATGACGATTGCAGGAACTCTTGAATGGGTGAGATTCGAGTGGTCATCTGACCGGAGTGTCCGTCTCCGCATACGTGAGAGTACACTGACGTTCAGCGCATGAGCACCGGAGGGTTATTCATATGTCATTGTTTTCATTGCCATCATCGATCATCTCGTGACAAATCTTCATTGCACATGACCAAAAAGTCCATCGACGCCAGTACCCAAGGAGAAACTTTATCTCAGATCATTCATTTTTTTCGCATGCTCAGGCGTAAAGATCGCACGCGTCTGGCCTCAAGGCACACCATTGTGGCTGCAGTGGGATAGCGTTGAGACCACGCTGGACCATCCTGTATCGCACATCCTGTTTTTATGACAAGTTAGGAACGGGGGTTCGCGCATGAATGTGAGGTTTGGCATACATGAAGACGCGGCAACGCCTCAGTCACGTTGAGGGCAGCACCAGTGGGCTGCTTAGCACTCCAGAAGATCTCGGCTGAGGACGCAGCTCGAGGCCACACGATAGAGTCGAGGTTCTGTGGTCCAGATTGTTCAGCCCAGAGGATCTGCTCGCCTATGCACCTATTCAGTCACGCCTTGCACCATGGAGCCCACATTACTCACCTCCGAGGACGAGTTCGTATTGGGCTTCCGTCAGGTTGGCGAGGGGATCGAATGTGTACGACTATGAGAAAACTTTAGATGTGGGTCAGCGGACCAGATTGAATGCCGGTCACCTCGGACCAAGTCTTGAAGGGGTCACACCAGCTGTTTCTATTTTGACGAAATGATTAGAAAGCGTTATCGATCATTCGAGATGCTTACCCGGTCGGATCATCTCCAATCCATTCACCAGCACCACAATCCTTGAATTGTATGTAATGTGAGAACGGGGCATGCAGAGCACAACCTGAAGCATCAAAGGTAAACCCACAAGGTAGAAGTAGTTTGATGGTGCCTGGACGATGCGGAATCCTTTCTCGGCTACGGCAGCAGCATCTTCGGACGAAATCCAGACCCTGGATGCCATAAGCCTGCCAAACCCCGTACCATGTCGCACAGCACTCACATGACGATCGTGTCGTTGGACAAGGTAACATTCCAGTTCAAGACCATCTCTTCCCAGACCACAGGTGTCTTGCCTTGGGCTATAAGCGCTCCATGGGTTGTCTGAGTGAAGTTGTTCAGGGCATCGTTGAGAGTCATGCCAGTAGCGTTGAGTTGCTGCTGGGTGGGGAGATCGTTGGTGTAGCAGTTCGTGTTGAGCTCATCTCCTCCAGTGCTAAAGTAGGATGAAGGAAGGGTTTTTGCAATGCTGCTCAATAGCGACGCGGTGAAGGTCATGACTTCTGGAAGAGCAAAGCGCAATTGGCCAGCGGGAGGCTCGTTGGCGTAAGATGCCCAAGGAGACGCGTCGAAACACGCGACGTAGTCGGGATAGGTAGTACCAATGATAGCGGTGTGTCCAGGGGTATCAATTTCCTGAAGGTTTTTCCGTATAAGCAACCCGTCTACTGGAATTTACCAAAAATGATACGCACCAGCAAGATGTCGATGCCACGCTGCGACAAGTTTAGCAGAGAATATCTCCGTGAGTAAGGAGAAGACATACTGCAGCAGCGTATTCGACGAGGTATTGCACATCACTCTCGCTGTACATCTCCTCAGAAGAGTAGGCACCATTGATGGCAAGCTCGGGGTAGTCTGCGACCATAAGGGGGAAACTTTGACTGTCCGTGATGTGCCAGTGGAAAGTGTTGATCTTGACCCAGCTCATCGCGTCCAAGGTCCTGGTCAAATCCGCGACGGGAAAGCTGCGCAAACGATGTTGTCAGGCTGGTTGTATGAGGGGAGAACCTTGATTGAACGCACAAGTTCCTGGAGGTGTCAAGAGCGAAGCCACGGAAGGGCTACCTTCATGTCAGCTGAAT
>KN819339.1:214238-227174 GCA_000827475.1 Paxillus involutus ATCC 200175
TCTGAGTCGTATACTCGTAGATGTGAGCTGTAACAGGTTTCCCATTCACGATGTTCTGCACTAGTGTCAGCTACGATCCCAAAGTCATCTGCTCACGCGCATACCTTTGCGATCCCATCTTGATATGCACCCATTGCAGCAATGACGCTCAACGTTCGAGAGTTGATCTTTGAACGCCCATCACTGACGATGCAAACCACAACCTTCTTCCATCCATCCTTCCCCCACGTTTTACTTCGATCTCGTTTGCACAAGTGAGCAATATTCTTGATCACACCGTGCATCGACCGGCAGAAGAGCTCCTCGTCTTCGTTGTACATCGTCATGACGATGAAGAGTTCGGTCCGCCGCGGTGGGTCATAATGAACCTGCCTGAGTGTGAACCCAGAGTCCTGGAAGTCGTTCGGGTCGCATGTCGCTGCCGAGTACCGCATATGAGTAAATTCGCGCTCGTTGCGGAGTGCACACATATTAAGCAGTTTTGTCGGGACAGCCGAATCGAGGACAAAGTTACCATGGAACAACTCGACTTTCTTGATAGTCTTGTATCGCCTTGGGACACGTTGGGGAATTCGACCGTACCTAATGTTGATCTCGGCTTGAGGGTCATCCATGGACGCCACTTCTTCATAACCACCTGGAAGTTTTACGTGCTGGTAGGGACTTTCTCTACGGAGAAGTGGCATATCACCCGCGTCCATGTCATTTTCTTCTTCTTGGCCACCAAATGAAGCACTTCCAAAATGTGACTGCGGACGTGTAACAGGTGCCTGAGGCTGTAGGGTTGCATCGTAAGGGTTGTATGATGCACCAATATAGTCGTTAACAGGCTGCGGCGAGGACTGAGCTTTCCCGTGTGTCTGGTATGGATCTTGGAGGGGATACGCGTCGTGAGCAGACGCTGGTGTAAGTGAGGTGGTCTGGGCCTGGGGCGTTAGGAAAGGATCAGGTAAATGATAGGGTGGGTTTGGGTCGTATTGATGGTGTTCGTATTGGGAATCGTATTGGCCGTACTGCGACTGGCGTTGGTCGTAGGGATTTGATGTGGGTTGTGTTGAATAAGGGTTGTATCCGTCGTTGTAGTGACCCCTCTGTGCCTCGTCCGCCTTCGTGTCGTTTGTTCAACGTTCTACACAGAGGCTGAGACTGGCTTACCTCTGAGTACCTCGACATTCTGACGATGGTGAGACGCTCCTTGTGTGTTGGTTGAAAAGTATGAGGAACAAAACCGAAATGACAGTTGCGGATGCGGCAAAGGCGGTTCACGTCAGTGGCTGTGTTGTTACTGCTCAGTGCCAAGCCTTTGTCCCCACGTGTTCCGCGGTTTGTACGACACTTGTGACAAGAAGAGTACTTTTCGCAGTTGCAGCGAACAGCGTTTCACTGCCCTCCCGCTGGAAAGTTAGTATCATTAAATTATATCATTCTCACCGCAATCTCAGGTTTTTCGCTTTCTTCTGAAACTGACATCCCAGCAGGCTGTGCCGGGCCTGCGCATCACACTCAGATCACCTTCCGTCACAGTTGCTGAGGCCATCGATCCGATTCAGTGTGAGGTCTGCGAATTTCGCAAGGCGGTGATCCTTGAAGAAGGAACGACTGTCTTCATTTTATACGGGCTCTCTATGGAAGACTACCTATCCAAACTCGAGGCCGGGACGCGAACTGCCTCTGCTGCCTCTAGCTGTGCTATTGACCACATGACGATAGACAAACTGGCATTCCCGATGACGTACCGAAGTTCATATTCTGTGTGCATACCTATAATCCAAGGATACGAAACCTCCTGGCGGGGGCAAGTGAGCTTGGTAATGGCTATAGCCTTAAAGCAGAGTCGTGCACGGACATGATCTGTAGCCCTGACTTGCAACCTTCGCCTTGAAGGTGAGATATAAATGAATCCGTACTTTCCAAAAAAGCCTGGGCAGGAAGACATTCGACTCTTGCTCCCTCCCCCCGATCTCGAATAACGACGATCCCAGTGTCGCTCACAAAGATGGCTTGGCCGCATTCATTGCTGAAAACGGTATTGCGCGTTTTGTGAGGATAGCGTGAGGATCATCGTGTATAGGAGAGCAGGCAAGCGAGAAAATCCTTCGCCTGGCGAGCGTGCCTGTGGCTTTTAACTTGTTGCAGCCATCGGACGGCTGAGGCAGTGAAGGTGGCTGCAAACCTATCCCTGCCAGTGACGTGTGAAGAGCGAATCAGGGGCGCTGGGCGAAAGTAAGTCCGAAGAATTCAGAAGAAAGTAATTCTTGGCACTGATATGTTACGATATGTTATGATAAACAAGGATGAAATAACAGGAAAAGGGAACCTCGCTATGCGTTTCACCATCACAACGTAGAAGGCGTTTGATAGTTGTCGTGAAGGCTGATGCAGCTCATCCACTGTCAAGTAAATTGACCACATCTTACAGCTTGTAACACAGCATCAGTGCAAGGCTATGCACTGAACCCGGATGGTGATACGAAGTCATGGTGTGCAGGTGACCTCAGCATGTTGGTCGATTTCCGACAATTCTGCAGCAGTCAGCAGTCAGTGGAAGAATTCCGTAGACGATTTATATTCAATCTCACAACTATCTCATGGTCCTCCTCCAACATTACTTCGTGCAGTTCTCCTTGTTCTTACGGAGTTTCTCGACGTAGACAAAAGTGAGGGCAATAAGGTCCAGCGTATCACGTCAGGATGAACATCCAGACAGGGCTTCTTGGGACCGATGATTCCAAGGGAACCCCTGTGGTATCTTGCGACCTCTGTTCGTGATTCCTCGTCCACAATAACTGCGGAGACAAATGAGCACTCGAACATGCTACCAAAGAAGCCATACTGATCACCACTACGTTGAACAGCATGTCCCATCTATACGGGCGACCATCTGGCCCGGTAAATGTACGTTTCCTGTGAGAGGTCTAAGTGTCAGTTTCAACCAAGTCCGGGTGAGTAAGAGCACCAACCGTCCAGTTATCCCATGTCGAGGGAGGAAGTCATTATATTGCATTTCTTGATCATTGATGCGGGACGTCGATGATCGGAACAAACGCCGTTCTATTTCACCCATAACACCGAAATCGGCATGCATGTTCATTGGGTCTGTGGTGGGCCTGATCTTCTGGATCGTACATAGCTATGGTCCCCATTCCTTTGAGTTTGAATGGATGAGAAGTTTTGTATAACACTTGACCACTTTCATTGGTCATGACGGCGTTCCGCACTGACTCGGAGGATAGAGTGAGCTGCATGTGGTAAACTTGATGTCTGGGTTTGGGTTTGCTATCGACCGCGCCAGCTTTTATGAGGTGTCCCGTGAGGCATTGTGTTGTTTTCCCGATTCTTTGGAACTTATGTTTCGAAGACCATGACTGTGTTCTTCCAAGGGAAAGTCGATATAACATACCCTGACAGCCCTGGCACAGGAAAACGTTGCCAGCGGGAGGACCAGAAGGGCAATGTTTCTTTGCAGCAAAACGTGCAATCCATGAGTAGGGGACACACAGATGAGGAGCCTCGCAGATTAAATTATTAAACGATGAACGTTCGGTGAAGCTAAGCTTGAAGCTTGAACTTCGTTGCAACGTTGAAGTTTTGAAGTCACTTGAAGAGGAGCGGCTGGGAAATTGGTGCCTGAGTGCTTGTACATGCATTATAACGGTAGCCTTCGGCAACACAATCACTTTTGACATTTTCCCAAAAGCTAATTGGGGTACAGCAGACTGAATTCCAAAGTTTACCAACCTCCACAACACCCGATTCCGTCCGACATTTATCATTTCTACCACAGCACGGCGACAATGGTGTGGCAAATGAGTTGGCGGTTTTGTCACCGATTCATATTTCTTTTTTTTAGGATGTTATCGTCGCTGGGCAAACGGGTGTCGGAAAAAGCTCTCTTATTAACATGATCATGGGTGTTGAAGACGGTTCATTCCACTGCGCCAAAGTGTCGACCGATGTCCGACCATGCACAGAAAAGACCGCTATCTATACAACGATGTTGGAAGGGAACAGTTTGCAATGTCACCTCTGGGACACTCGGGGCTTTGATGAAGTGTTGGATGGTGCGACTTTCATGGAGAAGGCGGTCAGTTGGCTTCGCGGATCCCAATGCGACCGCGAGCTGAAGAACGTTTGTGGAGCACGTACTGGCAAGCTTGATGGAGGACACGCAGTGACTCTCCTCATCTGGTGTATCTCCGCATCGAAAATAACTGTCCCAGTCCACTGGCAGCAATTTTACAAAGCTTACGTCAACTTCTGTAGGAGAAAGGTCAAGCCAGTGGTGGTGATTACTCAAATGAACCCCAAGGCTGAAATCGCCTCAAACTGGAAGGAAATATGTGAAAAGCAGCTCCTAGGGTTGGGCATAACTGGTGATCTATTGGTGAGGGTGCGGATACACAGAGGTCCCTCCTCCACCGAATACAAAGAGGATTCTCAGGCCGTTAGAGGCCTCATCTCCCGAGCTGCTCGTAGTCCCTGAATAGGTTGAATGTAGATTCCAACTTCAAGTCCTAAAGTTGGAATTTGTTCCATCCCTCAGATATTCATATGTGAGCAGATAGCAAAATATGTCACATTCTGGACGTACGTGCAGTCCCAATTTGACTCCCAAACTACCCGCTAAAAATCAGGCACAGACATATCTAGGCATCTACGGACATAGCCAGCTTTCAATGGGCATGAAATAGGATCAATTCATCAATTCATCACGTCCCAGTCAGGGCATATTATATTTGACTGAATAATTTCTTTACAGAGAATCAAACCCTAGCATGGTGGTCTTCAGGGGAGGTTGACTTGTTTGCGTGTGCCGTTCCCTTGCCTTTAGCGAAGCTTCATGAAGCAATCCCTTCGAGGCGAAAAAGTCAAACGGGAAACATAAGCTATCGTGGTCAAAAGAGATAACGCAATACCGTACCCCAGAGCCAGCGATCTGACGCCTCAAGAGACGTTTCTCCTGCTAAGCTGTATCTGAGGTTGTGACCACAGGTTTCTGCATTCTAACATAGAACCCCGCCGGATCCTTCGGGAGACACCCCAGCCTTCGACTGCTCTGCGGCCTCCTCTCGTGCTGTTTCAGTGCCATCTGAGTGGTGTTTGCAGCATGACCGTCTGCGACTTGAGAAGACTCAGGCATATTTGGCCGCATGTTCCGTATCCTGTCCGTGGTCAGGGTGTTAGCGCAGCCAAGAGGAGCAGCGAGGGCTTACCGTCAACAGGCTGTACACCTTAGATGAGTTAACTTTAGACGCAAGGTCCGTAATTGCGTGCGGTGAGGGAATTATGAAGACTTGACATTAGGATTGATGCTGAGTTGGTATACAAGGGGTGTGGTGGGTGGGGTCGTGTTGCTTAGCACCATCAAGCGAGGAACGACGTCAACCGGGATCAGCTGAAAGATTTCCTTAGATTAGGTTGGACCGAAGTGATGAGCAGATGATATGAAAATCGTCGACGGAACAGAAGTCCTCTGATTGACGCTGAAAAAACGTGTGATGAGCATGGCACACATGCAGGAACTCCGGTTGAGGAAGATGGGCTCGATGTGCTGCAAGTCAGAAACTAACCTTCTCACTACTTCTCCCCTCGCCATCTACCTCACACACTCTTCTTCCGACCGACACGATGACAACTATTCGGGACGTGGCTCTCGCTCAGCCCCCCTCGGCCCACGCACCTGATGGTAGTGGCCGGCAAAATCCCAATGAACGGGAGCAACCCGTTACACCTCTACAACCGCTCCACATCCTCGACGGCCACACTGCGCGGGTATACAGACTTGCGTCTATCCCAAACAACAATCTCTTCGTCAGCGGATCATGGGACGGCAATTGTAGGGTGTGGAGTGCAAAGGATGGCGAGGTAGTAGGCAAGAAGATGGTCCATGGGAAGAGCGTGTATGCGATTGTTGTATCGAGGGATGGAAAGACGATGGCAAGCGGAGGAAGTGATGGTAGAATTGTTGTGTGGGACCTCGAAAGTAGAGAGAAGATCATCGAGTGGAAGACACCGTCGAACATCATGGCGTTGTCCCTTGCCATGTCACAAGACTCACGAACACTGGCCAGCGGACATAACAATGGCACTGTCATGCTATGGAGCGCATCGACAGGTGATCATATTGCTGGCCCATACAAACTTCACGATGATATCGTTGATGCTGTGGCGTTCTCTATGGATGACTCTCAAATTGCCAGTGCGAGCTATTACTCTTCTCACATCCGCGTGACATACCGTGACAGTCACTCTTTGGGGGAGGATGTCACTCCACCTTTCGAAGCGCACGTCAACGGGATTCAGTCGCTAGTTTGGTTGCCGAATTCTGGCCAACTCATTTCTGCATCCAGAGACAAGACGATCAAATATTGGGACACCTCAAATGACTCGCTATTAATTGCCACGAGTCATGGCCATTCTGTCTATGCCTTAGCAATATCATCTGATGGCAACCTACTGGCATCGGCGTCGTGGGACGGAACTACCAGACTCTGGAACACATCCACCCACAAGCAAATTGGTGCTGCCCTCCGACACCCGACGTCTCTTTATTCTGTTGCCCTTTCATCCGATGGCCATTACCTTGCCGCTGCAGGGGAGGATGCTAAGGTGTACATCTGGAACCTCAAGGATACAGAGGACATAGCTGAGGTTGTTGGCGAGAAGGTATGTCCCGGCTATCGCAAACACCACAGTGCTGATCCTTGTGTAGCCTAAGGACAACAAGGCTACAAAAGAGGCTGCGAAGGATGGCGGTGAAAGAGAACAAGAGGAGCTGGAGATGAAGGATGCTGCAAATGGCGGTGAAGGAGAACGAGCGGAACAGGAGCCAGCCGACGCTAGTGACGGGCCCAGCTTGTTGGATGTTAGGCCCCCCTTTATTGTGCTACTAAACTCACACTGACTTGCAACGTATAGTTATCCGCAACCTATCCCCAAAACATGTCAAGGGACATAGCCCAAGTCCCTTACTACGCTCCTGCGGGTGCATTCATCGCTGACATGGAGGTATGTTCCGTATTTACCCAGCTAGTAATCTGTCACGAATTCCATCACCTCGTAGGAGTCGCCCGTTGGCGCAGACAAAGGAAAGGGGAAGACGGAAGACGTGACGTCAGCGGACGAACCAGACTCTCACGAGCAACGCCACCTATTCGACGCCTTCAACAAGGAGATATTTAAGTCATTCAGAGCCGTCGGGGATTCGTTCAAACCCCCCAGCGTTCGCACCCAAGAGCCTGTTCCCGCACATGAGAAACTTTTGGCGGCACTAGGGCAGCCCGCCGATGTGCCGGAATCGTCGCCAGCACAGAGCGAGCAGCCACCAGACGACCCAGTGACCTCTCCAAACACATCGTCCATTCGCAGTTCAGGTGCAGGTCCCAGCGGTCATCCTTCGTGGCCATTCCTCTGGTGGCAGTCACGATTATCATCGCCCGTACTTCAAGTCACCCCAGTTGCCGCCGGCCGCGCAAGACTAGTGCGTTTCCTTTCACGATCACTGTCGCTCGCGTGCAGTTTACTCATATATTTCACCCTTTAACATGTACCTTACAGTTGTTTACGGGCAGGCAGCCGCCGGACCAGCCAGCCAGAGAACTTCCTCAATCATTGCAACCAGATGACCCCAAAGACAAGTGGTGGCACAAGTACATGCTGAGAAAGCAAAAAGAACACTTGGCACGGCGTCAAAAGCTCACGGCCACCTCGCCAGGGTCACCAACTCGTGACACATCTCCGCTCCCCCAGGATCCATCATTGCTGCCAACGGCAGATGCAGACACGGCTTCGTCGTCACAACCGAGTGCTCAGCCCGCACAGACGGCTACGTCTGTTTAACTGGCGGTTCAGTATCAGCCTTCACAAACTCGGCGGCCCCGTTTAGAAGTCTCGCTTACGGAGTGCGGCATGTTTTGTCTGTGGTTCTGGCGCTCGGAACCACGCTGGGGGCGATGAATATCTGCCGTGAACATTTTGTTGACTCTTGTCTCTCAGGTTATTTCAGTGTCGGGTTTTCTTGGTATATTTACACAACTGTACGACAACATTCAGCATCTTATATCTGCACCTTCGTAGGCCTAATGGCGAGTTCATCGAGGATTTCCGAGACTTTATAAGCATCGTTTGGCGATGTCACATCGGGACAGGCAACCCGTGTCTGGTCAGTATGTGGTGAGCATCTGTTAATTTGTTCTGTCGAACGAAGGGAGGATGCATATCTCTCCACCGTCGTCGGTTACGCGTTCTGGCCGTGCAACGGGCCTTCGTTTACCCGAGGCAAGTTTATATTTTGCATTCAACCAAGTACGCGTCTTCAACCCAACGAAAGGTATAGAACGGGTCTAAATCGGTCATCCAGAGTCCACGCGTGCCCCGACACTTTGATACGGATAATTGTACTCGTAAAATTTACGCGTGTTACATCTCTCCAACAGCATTGGGCTAGTCCCACACGGACCGCCAAGCGTGACATGGTGTTTCTCCTCAAAAAAGTTGGCAGAGTAACTTGGGCAGAGTTTGGTCCGTTAGAGTCCTTTCCGTCCGATAAACATCGAGGTCCATTCCCAAACATTGCCGTTCGTGTTGAACGTAGTTGACAAGAATTCGACACGACGTTTGATGTGCTACATATTGGCACTGGCACTGGGGGTAAAAATTCTTGAAAACCTGCGGTGACTTGTTTCGCATAGAAAAGGGACGAGAAAAGGAGGCCGTCACAAACGTGAAAAAGGTCGGCCTGCATGTACAGTTGATGAAACCCATGTTGGTGCCACGTTGCCAACTTCGTATGTAAGATGAGTCAGAGCTCGGGCTCGGTGGGGAGGCAACCACCTTTTGTTTTGAAATAGTTAGTGCTGCAGCTATATGCACTGCGTAGAGCCACCGCATCTGGGGGAGACGCAAGACGAGAACCACTCAACAGTTGTGCCATAAGAATAGAGCAAGATTAGTACGAACCTCCATACCCTCGCCTGGCTCAGAGGTAAACCGACTTTCTTATTGTCCTGGCAAGATGCCAAGAACTGTCATTTCGTCCTGAGCTACTTGGCCTCAACGACACGGTGGGCTGGCATTGTCCCAGACAACTTAAGGATATCCATGGTACTGGCCTGATGACCAAGGAAAATGGTTAGGGCACCGAGTGTCGTGGTGGGCGTATTGGGTGAAAGAATGGTAAAGTTACATCGTTCAGCGAACGAAAATGCTCAATCTGACTGTCCTGCAAAATGACAGTCCTGCATTTCGGCAAGACAGTCTCAATTTTCGGCACAATGGCAAAGCTGTGGCACGACAGCCACCCCACACGATCAGACTCGGGCATATTTGGCCACATGTTCCGTATCCCGTCCGTGGTCAGGATGTTAGCGCAGTCAAAAGGAGCAGCGAGGGCTTAGTGCTTAGCGTCGACGGCCTGTAAACCTTAGATGAGTTAATTTTAGACACAAGGTCTGTAATCACGTGCGGTGAGTGAGTTAGGAAGACTTAACATTACAATTGAGGCTAAGTTGGTATACAAAAGGTGTGATGGGTGCCAGTGGGATCATGCTGATGGGCCTAGCACCATCAAGCGAAGAACGACGTCAACGGAGATCAGCTGAAAGATCTCCTCAGATGAGGTTGGGCCAAAGTGATGAATGGACATGAAAATCGTCGACGGCACAGAAGAACTCTGATTGCTGAAAACACGTGTGATGAGCATGGCACACATGCAGGAACTCCGGTTGGCGAGGATGAGCACGACGCACTACAGGTCTGAAACTGACCCTCTCGCTACTTCTCCCCTCGCCATTTACCTCACGCACTCTTCCGACCGGCGATGGCAACAATGTCAACCATTCGGGACGTGGGGCATGGGCAGAGCGATGCTGAGCTACAACCTGATGGTGACCGGGAGGATCCTGATGGACGGGAGGAGCCGGTTATACCTCCACAGCCGCTCCACATCCTCCAGGGCCACACCGGGCAAATATGGAGACTCGCATCTATCCCAGACAGCAACCTCTTTGTCACTGGATCGGGCGACGGCAGTTGTAGGGTGTGGAATGCAAAGGATGGCGGCGAAGTAGGCAAGGAGATGATTCATGGGGAGTGGGTCAATGGGATTGTCGTATCTCAGGATGGAAAGACAATGGCGAGCGGAGGAAATGATGGTAGAATTGTTGTATGGTCCCTTGAAAGCAGAGAGAAGGTCGTCGAGTGGAAGACACCGTCGAACGTATGGTCCCTCGCCATCTCACAAGACTCACAGACCCTCGTCAGTGGACATCTCGATAGCACCGTCATGCTATGGAACACATTGACAGGCAATCACATTGCTGGTCCATACGAACTTCACAATGGTGGCGTTGATGCTGTGTCGTTCTCTGCGGATGACTCCCAAATTGCCAGTGCAAGTTATTGGTCTTCCCACTTCCGTATGACATGCGGTCGCTCTGGGGTGGCTATCATCCCACCTTTCAAAGCTCACGACGACGGGATTTGGTCGCTGGTTTGGTTGCCGAATGGTCAACTCATTTCTGCATCCAGAGACAACACAATCAAATATTGGGACACCTCCAATGGCTCGCCATTAATAGCCACGAGTCATGGCCACACTGATGCTGTCTTCGCCTTGGCAATATCATCTAATGGCAAACTGCTCGCATCGACGTCGCGGGACCGAACTGCCAGACTGTGGAACACGTCCACCCACGAGCAAATCGGTGCTGCCCTCCAACACCCGACTTTCCTTTTATCTGTTGCCCTTTCCTCCGATGGCCGTTACCTTGCTGCCGCAGGTCAGGATCACGAGGTGTACATTTGGAATCTCGAAGATATAGAGGAGGTAGCCAAGATCATTGCGGAGAAGGTATGCCCCGGCTATTACAAAAATAAAATACGGTGCTAATCATTGTGAAGGACGACGCTAGCGACGGGCCCAGCTGGTTGGATGTCAGGACCCCTCATTGTTTCACTGAACCCGCACTGACTTGCAACATGTAGCTACCCGCAACCCAACCCCAAAACGTGTCCGGGGACGTTGCCGAAATCCCTTACTACGATCGTGAGGGCGCGTTCTTCGCTAGTATGGATGTATGTTGCACTATCTGCCCAGTTACAAACAACTAATCTATCACGTATTCGCTCTCTTCATAGGAGTTGCCCATTGGCACAGAAAAAGGAAAAGCGAAGGAGGAAGACGTGACATCAGCAGACGAACCGGACTCTCACGAGCAACCCAGACTATTCGGCCACCTCAACAAGAAGATATTCAAGGCATTCAGAGCCGCCGGGAAACCGTCCAACCCCCCCACCGATCGCACCCAAGAGTCTGTTACCGCACGCAGGAGACTTATTACGGCATTGAAGCAGCCCGCCGCTATGCCGGAATCGTCGCTAGCACAGATCGAGCAGCCAACGGGGGAACCGGCGACTTCCCGAGACACATTGTCCATTCGCAGTTCAGGTGCAGGTCACAGTGGTCGTCCTTCGCGACCCTCTTTCTGGCGGCAGTCACGGTCATCGTCACCCCCACTTCAAGTCGCCACAGTTGCTGCCGGCCGCGCGAGGCGGGTACGTTTCTTTTCACGATCGCTGTTGCCCCATGTACAGCTTACTGATATATTCCACCCTTTAACGTTTCAACTTCATAGTTGCTTGCGGGCAGGCAGCCGCCGGACCCGCCAGCCAAAAAACTTCCTCATTCGGTGAAACCTGATGACCCTAAGAACAAGCCGTGGCACAACTACTTGCTGAAAAAGCAAAACGAACACTTGGAACGGCGTCAACAATTCAAGGCCACCTCGTCCGGGTCACCAACTCATCACACACCTCCGTCCCGGGATCCATTGTCGCTACCAGCGGTACATGCAGGCACAACTTCGACGTCGCAACAGGGTGCCCACCACGCACAGCAGCCCACATCTGCTCAACCGACGATTCAGTCGTATCGCACACAAACTCCGCGACCTCCTTCGGAAATCTCGCTTACGGGGTGCGACATGTTTTGTCTGTGGTTCTGGCGCTCAGAACCACGCTGGAGGCGATGAATATCTCCCAACACTCTTCGTTTAAGTTGACTAGGCTTATATATCAAACCATTATAAATCTCGCGCCACTGTACGAAAGCTGCACCTTCTTAAACCTATATATCTCGGAAGGTTCGAGGACGACCATAAACACCCAGCATGGTGGCAGCCGCTGCCACATCCCAGTTCGTGATTCAGCAGTAAATATCACAATCGAGCAAGGAGAGAATAACTGATAATTACGCTATGTGTGAGACCCTAGGGCCAAACACTTTGCAGCCAAACTCGATGGTCCCCAGGCCTTCTGTCCCCTAGCATCCACATCACGAATTAGATTGTCAGAGCGTACAAGTCCATAAGTAAGTCCATAATCATACTCCCAAGCTTACGACGGCCCGGGGGTGCATAAACTGATAACCATTTGAACCACCCTAGGGACCTCCGCCTGAAGCTGATGCTCTCTTTCGCCTTGTCTCCTTGTCCATGCGTAATTTCTCCACATAAATGAAAGAAAGGATGACGAGATCCAACATATGTTCTGCCTGAGGTGCGACCTCCAGGCACGCCTTCCTCTTCTTCCCTATGATACCGAGGGTAGCTCGATGGTATCGCGCGATCTCGGTGCGTGAGTTGTCGTCGAGAGAAAGCTACGAGACTGATCAGAAAACACTAAGTACAGGGAGGACTGTACGACTCACGACGACGACCCTGTTGTGCATATCCCATCGGTAATGTCGACCGTCAGGCCCAGTGAACGTCCGTTTCCTACATTCCGATGCACGTGAGTATGACTCTGTTGAAGGTGAGATAAAAATGAATGCGTACTTTCCAAAAAGGCCATGCCTCGGCAGGAAGACGTTCGACTCTAGTTCCTTCCCCCCGATCTTGAATATCGACGATCCCCAACAATGCCAATCAATCTGCCCCA
>KN819339.1:235413-258016 GCA_000827475.1 Paxillus involutus ATCC 200175
ACTCTCGCATTGCCAGTGGGAGCTTTTACTCCGGTGACATCCGTGTGACATACAGTCACTCCGGGGAGGACGTCATTCCACCTTTCAAAGCTCACAACGGCGGGATTCCGTCGTTGGTTTGGTTGCCCAATGGCCAACTCGTTTCTGCATCATGGGACAACAAAATCAAATTCTGGGACACCTCCGATGGCTCGCTATTAATAGCCACCAGTCTTGGCCATACTCGTTCTGTCAATGCCTTGGCAACTTCATGTGATGGCAAACTGCTCGCATCCGTGTCGTCGGACCAAACTGCCAGACTCTGGAGCACGACAACGCACGAGCAAATTGGTCCTGCCCTCCAACACCCGACTTCCCTTTATTCTGCTGCCCTTTCCTCCAATGGTCATTACCTTGCCGCTGCAGACAAAGATGGAAAGGTGTACATCTGGAATCTCGTGGATGTAGAGGAGCTGGCTGAGATCATTGCGGTCCTGGAGAAGGTATGCCCTGGCCATCACAACGACTGCAGTGCTAATCCTCGTGTAGCCTGATGACAACGATGCTGCGAAGGACGATGCTAGCGATGGGCCCAGCTGGTTGGACGTCAGGACCCCCTTCATTGTCCTACTGAACCCACACTGACTTGCAACGTGTAGCTACCTGCAACCCATTACCCAGACATCTCAGGGGACATTGCTGAAGTCTCGCACTACGCCCCTGGAGGTGCATTCTTCGCTGATACGGAGGTACGATTTTATTGTCTACCCAGCTACAAACAACTAATCTGTCCCGCATTCCCTCTCTTCGTAGGAGTTGCCTGTTGCAGCAGACAAAGGAAAGGCGAAGGCGGAAGACGTGATGTCAGGGGACGAACTGCAGTCTCAAAAACGGCAACGACTGTTCGGTGGCTTCAAGAGGGAGATATTGAAGCCATTCAAAGCTGTTGGGAAATCGTTCAAATCATCCACCGACCATGCACGAGAGCACGTCCCCGCACGTGGGAGACTTATTGCGGCATTGAAGCAGCCCGCCGCCGCGCAGGAATCGCCGCCAGCACAAATCGAACAGCCAGTGGACGAACCAATTACTCCCCGGGACACATCGTCAATTCGCAGTTCAGGTGCAGGTCCCACTGGTGATCCTTCGCGACCATCTCTCTGGCGGCAGTCGCGATCATTATCACCCGCACTTCAGGTCACCACAGTGGCTGCCGGCCGCGCGAGACGAGTGCGTTTTATTCACGATCACCGTCGCTCATATGCGGCTTGCTGATATATTCACCCTTTAACATTTTAATCTTATAGGTGCTTGCAGGCATACAGCCACCGGACCCGCCAGCCAAAAAACTCCCTCATTCGGTGACACCTGATGATCCTAAGAACAAGCCATGGCACAAGTACTTGCTGAGAAAGCAAAATGAACACTTGGCGCGGCGTCAAAAGCTTACGGCCACCTCGTCCGGATCACCAACTCATGTCGCACCTCCACCCCAGCATCCGTCGCTGCCGGCAGCTCCGACGTCATCGACGTCGCAACAGGGTTCTCAGCGCCCACAGTCGCCCACATCTGCTCAACCGGGGGTCCAGTCTCAACGTACACGAAGTGGACGACCCCCTTCGGAAATCTCGCTTACGGAGTGCGACATGCTTTGCCTGTGGTTCTGGCGCTCGGAACCACGGTGGAGGAGATGAATATTTGCCTTGAACGTCTCTTCTCTGAGATCATGCACCGTCGGGTTTCCTTCGTAGCATGTACGCAGCTGTACAACCACATTCAACATCCTACTATATATATGTGTGCCTTCGTCATATCTAATGGCGGTTCGTTGGGGATTTCCAGCAACTTTCTAAGCATGGTTCAGCGATGTCACATCAGGACGAACACCTCCGTCTCGCGGTTTGTGGTAACAATCTGTTCATTGAATTCGTCGGACATTGCGCGTACTGTTGTTGTACTCCGGCCACTAATTTAGGGTCTAGCAGTACAACGGTGATTCGTTTGTCCCGGGGGATTTTTACACTTTGCATTCATGTCTCCCCTCGCCACATCTCCTCCACTCTCTGACAACCATTCCAGTCTTCCACCGATACGATGTCAACGATCTGGGAGGCAGCAGAAAACCCAACTATCTGCCGCGTGAATGCGAGGAACCCGTTGTTCCTTTATGGCACTACACGTCAAGCAGGGCCACCCCAACTAGATGTGGAGCTCCGTGTCTGCTATCCCCGACAGCGACCTCTTCGTCAGTGGATCAGGTGGTCGCAGCTGTAGGGTACGGAGCGCAAGCACCGTGGCGTCGAGGTAGGCAGAGAGATGGCTCATGGGGACAGGGTGCGGTAGCCAGTAAATGGTATTAGGGTGCAATGATTGCGGAAATGTCATTACCCTGAACTTTGGTCCAGCCGTGCTAGTAGCAGAATGATTACGCTTGCCTCATTATTTAATAGGTTTCGAATGTTCTTTCACAGAAGGAAATTGGCGGTACACGTTCACCACTTTAGGGTTTGCAGCCTGAGAGACCTTGGCTTCTGGAAATTCTCATACAGCAAGTATATGCCAAGGTGGCGCGCAGTGGCTGCTCTATGGACTGCGGAGCGAGCTGCTCAGACACCATGGAAACAGGGTTACAGATAGGCTGACGCGCACTCACCGGGCCAAGCTGCATCTCAATAGCAAATCAAGGGGGCAAAAGCAAGTCCACAGAACTCAGAAGAAAGAGTAACTCTTGGCACTGCTATGATACGCTAAACAAGGATGAAATAACAGGAAAAGGAAACCTCGCTGTACGTTTCACCATCAGAATGTAGAAGACATTTGATATTCGTCGTGAAGCGGCTGATGTCGGCTCGTCCACTGTCAAGTAAATTGACCACATCTTACAGCTTGTAACACAGCGTCAACGAGAGGCTATCCACTGAACCCAGATGGTGATACGAAGCCATTGTGTACAGGTGAGCTCAGCATGTTGGTCGGTTCCCGGCAATTCTGCAGCAGTCAGCAGTCAGTGGAAGAATTCCGTAGACGAATTATATTCAATCTCACAACTATCTCATAGTCCGCCTCCACCATTACTTCGTGCAGCTCTCTCCTTGTTCTTGCGGAGTTTCTCAACGTAGACAAAAGTAAGGACAATCAAGTCCAGCATGTGCATGACGTCAGGATGGACATCCAGACAGGGCTTCTTCTTGGGACCGATGATTCCAAGGGAACCCCTGTGGTATCTTGCAACCTCGGTTCGTGATTCCTCGTCCCGCGATAACTGCGGAGACAAATGAGTGCTCGAACATGCTACCAAAGAAGCCACACTAACCACCACCACGTTGAAAAGCATGTCCCATCTATACGGGCGACCATCTGGCCCGGTAAATGTACGTTTCCTGTGAGAGGTCTAAGTGTCAGTCTCAACCAAGTCCGGGTGAGTAAGAGCACCAACCGTCCAGTTATCCCATGTCGAGGAAGGAAGTCGTTAGACTGCATCTCTCGACCATTGATGCGGAACGTCGACGATCCGAACAAACGCCACTCTATTTCACCCATAACACCGAATTCGTCATGCATGTCCATTGGGTCTGTGTTGGGCCTGATCTTCTGGATGGTAGTGGTCCCCATTCTTTTAAGTTTGAATGGATGAGAAGTTTTGTATAACACTTGACCACTTTCATTGGTCATGACGGCGTTCCGCACTAACTCGGAGGATAGAGTGAGCTGCATGTTACAGTGGTAAACTCAGGATGTCTGTTGCTATCGACCGCGCCAGCTTTTATGAGGTGTCCCATGAGGCGTTGTGTTGTTTCCCTGATTTTTTAGAACTCACGTTTTGAGGATCATGGCTGTGTCCTTCCAAAGGAAAGTCGCCAGTGTTCCCTGACAGCCTGCCAGCACAGGAAAACGTTGGGAAGACCAGAAAGGCAAGGTTTCTTTTCAACAGAGGACGGATGGACCAAGATGGACCACTGGTGATGCACCGTCGAAGTCGGAGTCAAGAGGAATCGGAAATTGGCGTTAAAACGTGCCTGATTACTGCCAAGGTCGCTTGTTCCACCCAATAACGACGGTGTATGAAGACTCGTATCATGAGCCCACTGTGAGTACCACATTGGACATAACTCTCCCTCACGATCTTTAAATCAAGCCTTCTTTCCGATCAGGCTAAGTTACTTAGTTTCACTGGGTTTCTCCAGGGTTGGTGACCACACCGACTTCATCCCTCTGCATAGGATATTAGCGAATGGACTCACCGGTTGATTCATTCCAGTGTGGCCGAAGGCATTGCAAGGCTATGAGTCTGTGAGTCATTACTGAAGTACCGGTTGGCAGTGACAGGTCATGTACTACCATGGATCTCGCCCCAAACCAGTTTTGACTCTATGCTTTCTCCTTCCTCGACAAATTCTCCCGAGCTGCTGTCCGATCTCATGTCCATGCTCACTGTGAAGCGCTCACCGCACACAGACGACTACAATTCAGCGCAAACTCGGTCAACCCCTTCGGAAATCTTGCTTATGGAATGCGACAAGTTTTATCGGTGGATCCTGCGCGGGGAACCATGCTGGAGGCGATGACTACCTGGCATGAACCCCTCGTTCACTCGTCTCTCAGATCATTCGGTTCCGCGTTCGCTTGGTAGTGTTTACGCAACCGTACGACAACATTCATATATCCTATTTCTGCAATGGACCTTCATGGACCTGTATACTCACGGCGACTTTAAATTCTTTGAAGATTTCCAGTAACTTTCCAAGCATAGTCTGGCGAGTCTCATCGAGACGAACACTTTATCTGGTTTGCACGTGGCGAGCATCGGTTTATCGGTTCTGTCGAACTGTTGGGGGGATGCATACTGCTCCACTCGGACGCGTGCAACGGTGATTCGTTTGCCCGAAGCAATTTTATATCTTGATTTCAATCAAATCCATGTCTTCAACCGCACGAAACGAATATGACGAATCTAAATTAGTCGTATCCAAAACAGTCGGTAGGGTAGCCTGGGAAGGATTCAGTCCGGTGGAGTCCTCCGTAGTCGCTAAGAAGTCGAAGTCCATTCCCAAACACCGCCGTTCGAAGTCTACTGAACACTTCCAAACATGCAGTGTACAGGTGAGAAGTCGATATCGCATCATTCTGTCTACGAAACCGTCAGACACGTCCAGTACCTTGGGTAGCCACTCACTTCGAGAGCAACTAGCGATAGCATCGCACACATCTGAGTGTCACCCTGTGTAACCAATTTTCTCAGCCTTCTGACTCGACTCTGAGTGAAGGGGTAACTGGCCTGATCAGCATACTCTTCGAGAGCGCCTACTAGCCTGCATGTCGTAGTTGATATTCTTCTGCAGTGGTTGCGACCTCCCTCCAAGTGGTCATCCCTGCCAAATTTGCAGGCTCTGTTTCCCCACCAGAGTCTTGCTCCAACTCGTTCACAGCGACATCATTGTCTTGATCACGGATGGATGCAACGATGACAGCCTGGATGCTGCCCTGACTGCCCTTCCTAGTGACCGCTCCATCGTGCTGAGAAGATACTGGAGTATCACTGGGAGATGAGAATGGGAGATAGCAGAGAAGCAGCAAGCGACACGGCCTTGGAGCTACGACTCCGACTGTTCAGCCACCTCGCGTTCTACTTTTCCCTCGACCTCGTTACGGAATGGGATTTCACTCTGACAGTCCGATATCTGGCATCTGGGTCTGACTTTCAGCACGCTCCTCGTCGGTGGAAACTGGAGAAGGGCTGGCTTCATCGTCCTCGTCGCGTCTTTGCGTTCTTCTTCGTCGTCCTCTGTCATGCGCTGTTGGCCCGCGAGCCTCGACAACGGACTTGGATGTATAGGCCCCGCTCTTCCCAAGCTCAAACTTCTGGTGTTGGACATTTATCGGTCTCACGGGTACTGATACGACTTCCGCATGATCAACCTCACTGGCGTGGCTGTCCCCAACACGGTCACGAGCGGCTCCTTCCAAGGAATCGGAATCGGAATCGGAATCGTCGAATGCACCCTCTCCAACGTGCCGGAGGCTCTTGTTGCACGCTTGGGCTCTCGATGTGCGTAGTTGGAACTGAAGAAGCACGACTGTAAATTGAGGGTCTGCATACATGAGATTGAGCGAATGAGGTGGTCGAAATGAGTATGGACATCCTTCTCGGTGTTATATTCGCTGGGGTCATTGTAGTTGTGGGGTATGTGCCAGCGTACTAGTAGGATGGACAGGACAGGGAGATAATGCCGTCGAGGGTGCAAGGGTCAAATTGCGCAACTTTGGGGGCGGCTCTACTGGTGGGGGGAGTTGAACATCGGAATGGTGTCATTGATGCTTACGGCGTTCGTTAGGTGCAGAGGCGGAAGGGCTGGTGCTGTTGTTCGGTGCGGGATGTGGTCGGAACCGTGACATGATAGAATTTCCGTTGCGGAATAAATCATATGCGCGATGAGCTCACACGTCGTCGTAGAGTACTCCCCCACTTTCGATTTTTGTTGACCAGGCCTCGGGCATTGGAGCGGCGACCGAGATGAACGTTGTGCATTCAGGGGCTTTCTAACGTTGACCTTAGATAAGTTAACTTTAGACGCAGGGTCCGTATTTACATACGGCGGGGGACTTGGGGAGACTTGCCAGTGGCATTATGATTGAGGATGAGTTGGTGTAGTGGGTGGGATCGTCTCAATGCTTAGCACCGTCACGCGACCCGGAGGAACGACGTCAAGCGGGATGAGCTGAAGGATCTCCCGCAATTAGGGTGGGGCGGAAGTGATAAACGGATGATGTGGAAATCGTTGACGGGTCAGAAGACCTCGGATTAGCGCTGAAAACCGTGAGATGAGCATGACACATGAATGTTTGAACTCCAGTTGGGGATGATGGGCACTCGGAGGTCCTGCAAGTCAGAAACTAACCCTCTCACTACTACTTCTCCCCTTGACATCTTCCTCACACACTCTTCTCCCGAGCGACGCGATGATAACCATTAGGGACGTGCCAGTGGAGAGAGGCTTCGGTCATGAGCGTCGCGGTGCGCAGAAGAGAGCTGAGATGGAGGGCGTTATACGGATACTCGCATCTATTCCAGACAGCAACCTCTTTGTCAGTGGTTCATACGATGGCAGTTATAGGGTGTGGGATGCAAAGGATGGCGGCGAGGTAGGCAAAAAGATGGTTCACAAGGGAAGGATTCATGTGATTGTTGTATCCAGGGATGGAAAGACGATGGCGAGCGGAGGAAGTGATGGTATTGTTGTGTGGCACCTTGAGAACAGAGAGAAGATCATCGAGTGGAAGACATTGTCTATCGTATGGTCCCTCGCCATGTCACAAGACTCACACACACTCGCAAGCGGACATCATGATGGCACCGTCATGTCATGGAACGCATTGACAGGCGGTCGCATTGTTGGGCCATTAAAACTTCATGATGGTGACGTTGATGCTTTGTCGTTCTCTGCGGATGACTCTCAGATTGCCAGTGTGGGCTTTGATGGTTACATCTGCATGACATATAGTCACTCTGGGGAAGATGTCATTCCACCTTTCAAAGCTCACGACCAGGGGATTCGGTCGCTGGTTCAGTTCCTTAGTAATGGCCAATTCATTACGGCATCCGATGACAAGACAATCAAATATTGGGACACCTCCAACTTGAATGCCTCGCCATTGATAGCCACGAGTCATGGCCATGCTGGTTATGTCAGTGCCTTGGCAATATCATCTGATGGCAAACTGCTCGCATCAGCTTCGTCGGATCAAACTGCCAGAGTCTGGAACCCATCTACCCATGAGCAAATTAACACTGCTCTCCAACACCCGACCCCCCTCCGCTCTCGTTGCCCTTTCCTTCGACGGACATTACCTTTCCACTGCAGGGGGGGATGGCAAGGTGTACATCTGGAACCTCAAGGATGTAGAGGTAGTCAAGATCATTGAGGTATGCCCCGGCTATCAAGAAAGGTATGGTGCTAATCGTGTGTAGCCTAACCACAACGATGCTGCGAAGGACGACGCTAGCGACGGGCCCAGTTGGTTGGATGTCAGCGCCACCCTCGTTCTCCTACTGAACATGTACTGACTTTCACCGTATAGCTACCCGCAACCTGTCACCCAGACATGTCAAGGGACATTGCCGAGGTGTCACACCACACTCCTGGGGGTGCATTCTTCGCTGATAAGGAGGTACGTTGTATTATATACCCAGGTACAAACAACTAATATGACATGTATTCCCTCTCTTCGTAGGAGTTGCCCGTTGGAACAGACAAAGGAAAGATGAAGGCGGAAGACGTGACATCAGCAGACGGACCAGACTCGAGTGAGCGACGCCTACTACTCAGTGGCCTCAACCAGAAGATATTCCAACCATTCAGAGCGCTTGTCAAATCGTCCAAACCCCCCACCGATCGCGCGGAAGAGCCTGTTCCATTACGTGGGAGAATCATTGCCGTATTGATGCAGCCCGCTGCTGCGCCGGAATCGTCGCCAGCTCTGATCGAACGGTCAGCGGGCGAACTGGTGACTTCCCGGTCGTCGATTCACAGCTCAGGTGCAGGTCCCAGTGGTCATCCTTCCCAGCCATCGTTCTGGCGGCAGCCACAATCATCATCACCCGCACTTGACTGGCAGGTCACCACAGTGGCTGCCGGCCGCGCAAGACGAGTGGGTTTCGTTCACGATCTCTGTCGCTGACATGCGGCTTACTGATATATTCACCCTATAACATTTTGATCTTATAGGTGCTTGCAGGCATACAGCGGCCGGACCCGCCAGCCAAAAAACTTCCTCATTCGGTGAAACCTGATGACCCCAAGAACAAGCCATGCCACAAGTACTTGCTGAGAAAGCAAAATGAACACTTGGCACGGCGTCAAAAGCTCACGCCCACTTCCCCCGGGTCACCAACTCGTGACACACCTCTGCCCCAAGATCCGTCGCTGCTGCAAGCGGCAGGTGCAGGTACGGCTTCGATGTCACAACCGAGTGCTCACCCAGCACAGACAACCACGTCTATTCAACCAACGGCTCAGTCTCAGCGTACACAAACTAGGCGACCCCCTTCAGAAATCTCGCTTACGGAATGTGACATGTGTTGTCTGTGGTTCTGGCGCTCGGAACCACACTGGGGGCGTGAATATATGTCATGAACCTCTCGTTCACTCGTCTCTCAGGTCATTCTCGGTGTCGCGTTTTGTTGGGAGTATTCACACCACTGTATAACAATATCCAGTATCCTATATCTGTACTATTTCATTTCGTAGAGCTACACATCTAATGGGAACTTCGTCGAGGATTTCCGGTAACTTTGCAAGAATAGTTTGATGACATATCAGGACGAACACCTTTGTCTGGTTCGTACGTGGTGGGCATCTGTTTCTTGCTTCTGTCGAACGTCGGGGGGACGCATTCTCAGCACTGGGCTCGGTTACGCATTCTAGCAGTGCAATAGTGCTTCGTTTGTCCGAGGCAATTTGTATTCAACAAAGTACACACCTTCGACCGCACGAAACGTGTAGAACGAATCAGATCAGTCATACCAAGGCATCGCCCAGAGTCCACGCGTGCCCCAACGCTCCGATACGGAGAATGACGCGGACAGAAGTTATTCGTGGCATCGCCTCTCGACAGCCTTGCGATAGTCGCAGACGCTTCTCCTTCTGAGTTGACTCGTCTGAGGTAGACACCGAGGGTTTCTGCATACTACGATTGGAAAAAAGGGGAACGAAACGATGAGAGGGGTGGGTACATTGAACCTGCCGGATCATTGGGACGCACCCAACCTTCCATTGCTTTGCAGCCTCATCTCGAGCTGCGTCGATCCCGCCCGTCCGAGCCTTGTTGCAGCGTGATCGACTGCGTCAGAGAAATAAAGATCGGCCGTGGGCAAATTTGGCCGCATGTTTCGTATCCTATCCATGGTCAGGATGTCAGGCCAGCCAAGCGAGGAAGTAGTGAAGGCTTACCGTCGACAGCTGTAGACCTTAGATACGTTGACTTTAGATGCAAGGAGAAGACTTCACAACACGGTTGAGGCTGAGTGGGGTCTACAAGGTGGGTCTTGGGCGAGATCGTGTTAACCATTGGCACGGTCACGCGTAGGAACTGGAGAGCATCGACGTCATCCGGGAGCAGCTCGAAGGACCTCGACATATATGGTGGCACCGAAGTGTGATGAACGGATGATATGAAAATCGTCGATGGCACAAAAGACCCGGGATTAGCGCTGAAAAAGCGTGTGATAAGCATGGCACAGGAACTCTGGTTGGTAGATGGGCACAACGCACTGCAAAGTCTGAAACTAACCTTCTCACTGCTTCTCCCCTCGCTATCTACCTCACAGTGTGTGTCTTATTCCGATGGACACCTCGATAACTATGCGTGCCGAGCGAGATCTTGATGGTGACCGGGAGAATCCTGATGAACAGGAGGAACCCGTTACACCTAATCTACAACCGCTGCACGTCCTTGAGGGTCACACGGACAGTGCACGATGGCTTGCGTCTATCTCAAACTGCGACCTCTTTGTCAGTGGATCAGACGATGGTAGCTGTACGGTGTGGAATGCAAAGGATGGCTGCGAGGTAGGCAAGAAGATGGTTCACGGGGGAAAGGTATATGCGATTGTCGTATCCAGGGATGGAAAGACGATGGCGAGCGGAGGAAACGATGGCAGAGTTGTTGTGTGGAGTCTTGACAGCAGAGAGAAGATCATCGAGTGGGACACAGAATCGGAACACGTGTGGTCCCTCGCGATGTCACAAGACTCACACACCCTCGTCAGCGGACATGGCGATGGTATCATCATGCAATGGAACGCATCGACAGGCGATCGCATCGCAGGGCCATACAAATTTCACGATCATGATGTCAGTACCGTGTCGTTCTCTGCGGATGACTCTCGCATTGCCAGTGGGAGCTATCTCTCTGGTGACATCCGTGTGACATACAGTCACTCTGGGGAGGATGTCATTCCACCTTTCAAAGCTCACGACGAGGGGATTTGGTCGTTGGTTTGGTTGCCCAATGGCCAACTCATTTCTGCATCCAGGGACAACAAAATCAAATTCTGGGACACCTCCGATGGCTCGCTATTAATAGCCACCAGTCTTGGCCATACTCATTCTGTCAATGCCTTGGCAACTTCATGTGATGGCAAACTGCTTGCATCAGCATTGGATGACGGAACTGCCAGACTCTGGAGCACATCTACACATGAGCAAATTGGTCCTGCCCTCAAACACCCGACTGATCTTTTGTCTGTTGCCCTTTCCTCCAATGGCCATTACCTTGCCGCTGCAGGCGACAATAGAAAGGTGTACATCTGGAATCTCATGGATATAAAGGAGCTAGCTGAGATCATTGCACGCAAGGGGCCCAGCTTGTTGGATGTCAGGACCTCCCTCATTGTCATACTGAACCCGCACTGACTTGCAACCTATATTAGCTACCCGCAATCCTTCCCCCTGACGCCGCCAAAGCCCCTTACTACGCTCGTGAGGGTGGATTCTGGACCGGGCTCGATGTACGTTGCATCATCTGCACAGCTACAAACAACTAATCTGTCACGCATTCTCTCCGTAGAACTCGCGCGTTGGTGCAGACAGAGGAAAGGCGAAGGCGGAAGACGTGGAATTAAAGGACGAACTGGACTCTCACGAGCGACGCCGACTATTCGGTGCCTTCAACAAGAAGATATTCAAGCCCCTCAGAGCCATCGGGAGTTTGTCCAAACCCCCCACCGATCTCACGCAAGATCCCGCTCCCGCACGTAAGAGACTTATTGCAGCATTGAAGCTACCCGCACCTGCGTTCAAATCGTCGCTAGCACAGATCGAGCAGCCAGCGGGCGAAGCGACGACTTCCGGGGACACATCGTCCATTCACAGTTCCGGTGCAGGTCCCAGCGGTCATCCTTCGCGGCCATCTTTCTGGCGGCAGTCACGATCATCACCCGTACTTCAAGTCACTACAGTTGCCGCCGGCCGCGCAAGACCAGTGCGTCTCATTCACTATCACGGTTACTGATGTGCAGCTTGCTGATATATTCCACCCTTTGATGTTTTAACTCTTATAGTTACTTGCGGGCAGGCAACCACCGGACCCGCCAACCAGAAGGCTTCCTCATTCGTTGAAACCTGATGACCCTAAGAACAAGCCGTGGCACAACTACCTGCTGAAGAAGCAAACCGAACACCGGGCACAGCATCAAAAGCCCATGGCCACCTCACCCAGGTCACCAACTCGTGACACACCTCCCCAGGATCGATCGCCAGCGCCAACGGCAGATGCAGGCACTTCGACGCCACAACCGAGTGCTCAGTCAGCACCGACGACGTCTGCTGAACCGGCGGATCAATCTCAGCATACAAAAACTCGGCGACCCCCTTCGGAAATCTCGCTTACGGGGTGCGACATGTTTTGTCTGTGGTTCTGGCGCTCGGAACCACGCTGGGGGCGATGAATATTTGCCTTGAACGTTTCGTTGACTCTTCTCTGAGATTATGCAGTGTCGGGTTTCCTTCGTAGTATGTACGCAGCTGTACAACCACATTCAACATCCTACCATATCTGTACCTTCGCGGACTTATATAGCTAATGGCGGTTCGTTGGGGATTTCCAGTGACTTTCTAAGCATGGTTTGGCGATGTCACATCAGGACAAACAATTTTGTCTTGTCGGTTCGTGGTGAGCCTATCTGTTCATTGATTATGTTGCTCCACTGCGGTCTAGTGGTGCAACGGTGCTTCGTTTGCTCAAGGCATTGTTGTACCCTGCATTCAACAAAGTACATGTCTCCACCCCCTGACAACCACTTCAGTCTCTTTCTTCGACCGACACGATGTCAACGATCTGAGGGGCAGCAGAAAACCCAACCGTCTGCCGCGTGAATGTGAGGAACCCGTTGCTCCTCTATGGCACTACACGTCAGGGCCACCCCAACTAGATGTGGAGCTTTGCGCCTACTATCCCCGACAGCGACCTCTTTGTCAGTGGATCAGGTGGTCGCAGCTGTAGGGTACGGAGCGCAAGCACTGTGGCGTCGAGGTAGGCAGAGAGATGGCTCATGGGGACAGGGTGCGGTACCCAGTAAAGCCGGTGGCGAAAAAACGGTAGAAACGTTGTGTAAACCCTTGATAGCACAGAGAAGACCTTCGAGTGGTGCACACCGGATAGCTGTGTCCACTCCATCGGTGTGTCGCAAGACCCCAACAGGCGTCTGTGTGAGTCGAGCACCATGTTGCGATGTCGAACAGATGGCCGAATTTGTGGCCGACCGCGGCGGTATCTGACATCTTGGTGACCCTGTCGAAGGGGCCGTGGCCATCTGAAGCGGAGTAGTTGCTAGATATTTATTCTTCGTGAGCAAGCGTTGTTACCCAAGGCAACGTACTTCATTGACACCGGCGGCAGCAACTGCGTGAAGTGAATCGGACAGCTTCGAGGTCCCATATCGCTTCTTTTGCCATCGCCGTTCCCTGAGAAGACAGAGAAAACCAAGAAAGATAAGTTTTCGTGGACAGATGAAATGATACACTGCCGTACCTCCGTCCCATCCGAGAATCTACCATCTGGCGCGCAAATAGTATATCCATCTTAAGTTGACATACCTGGGAGGATGAATGGACAATGTATGGTAAGTTTGAGCCAGGTCGAGCAAGACGACGAGAGGTGCTTACAGTGGTCCGGCTAGATAGTTCGGGAGCATCTCTGGTTTTCAGCTGCTCGGCGGAGTCATCTCGCCGACATCTGTCCGAGTCGTCTAAGGTCTTGAAAGCGTGGTCGTCTGCGACGCCGAAGACTGATCTAACGATCTGATCATCGGCCCCGGCCGGATCGTACTAGCTAGTAGTATCATCTCAGCGTCACCATATATTCGTGCTGGGGGGACTGAATTTCTAATAACAAGTTCAAGTTTTCGATGACTTCCTAAGCCATGAGGTTCCCTCTTAACTCGGAGGAACGGTCTGAGAGAAACCGATACGTTTCAGAGGTTTGCTTTTGGAGAAGCGACTCAACTACTGGCATTCTGAGGTCGAAGGTTCAAAACTCAGCTTATGTAAGCCGTGTTCAACATGCATGTCAATTAGTACGGTCACTGGCAGTCAGCTTGTAACTCAACATACTACATTTCGCTGTAATTCTTCCAGACCACGCCAGCACAATTAACGGGCCTACTGATGTCGAACGGAATGCCAATTCGGTTGCTCAAGTGGTTGTGCACGATGGCCCGAGCAACTGTTTTGCAACCCTTAGTCCGCGTGGTCATCCTCCTCCGTGTTGCAGGTCCACTGGGTGTCTCGAAACTTGCACGCAGCTGCTTCAAGTCATGGGCGCCCTACTTTTCAACTTGGCGCAACGAGTCATCTACGATTTCTGCAGCTACTGCTTCTCTCGCCCCACCGTCTTCGCCGACCACGTACTCATCGACATCGCTTGTTTCAACACATCAGCTACAGGCTCTAGGACAACCTCACGCACACAGCCAACCACAGTCACCGTTGCCTAGTGCCGCCGTGACTGGCGCCAGTGGTCCATCCGGGTACTCTACCGCTCGCTCTGGCACTCCTTTAAATCCGATTCCTGTTGCACCAGAACAAATACCAAGACATGAACGACGACAACCCATGTGCGGTCTCATCCGGGTTATCTCACTGTGGCGTCGCTGAATTACTTTCTTTTGTTTTATGCCTTGTTTGAAGAGAGAGAAGGCACAACGAAACGAACATTAAAGCTGGACAAATCGACTACGTAGAGTACGCGAACTCTAACCTGCCTCAAATACAAACTCGATTCTAAGATGTTTTACTGCAGTAAGGCGCCAGCCGGGTGGGAGCGAGTTGTGCATTCTGAAGGAGCATGCTATTTCTTCAATGCGACCAAGGTGTGCTTGGTATCAGAAACTCGATGCGCTCGTCATGTTCAGAGTATGATTGGCACCCCACAGCAGGTCTTCACAGACATAGATCTTACCCGGTCAGGGACCCTCGCCAAAATTGAGGAATACATCAATCACTTGAGGGATAAGGAGTGTCGGGTGCTTCAAATCCCACCCTTACCTCGTACACAACTCGTGATACACTTGGACGTTGAGGGACAATGGTGCTATTATTTCGTCAACCACGACAGCCGTGTATTATTCTGGGTTGATGATTTCAATGCAACTGCCCTGTTGGACGATTTACGAGGTGTGGTTGCAAACAGTCATATCAGTGAGTCAGAGAAGTAAAATCTGGTGCTCGACTCCCCTGAATTCAGCGAGGCAGGGTACGCTATCGAGGTGCAGTACTGGTGCGTTAATCACATATGCATCCTTCTATCAAAAAATCATTGTTATTGTTAGGCTGCACTGCGAGCAATTTCCCAACTGTATCCCCTTGTCTAAAGCTCACGTCAAGGAGGTCTGGGGAATAGTTGCTCACGCCTGTGCAGGTTGATCTTCTTCACTCTCGGTGGCATCGTTAGTGAAGATATTCTATAGATCGCATGACATCCGAGTCGTCACTGTCGACACTTGACGAGGATCAACTTGGGAAAATCCTCAGTCTCGTACCATACCTTCAGGGTAACTCTCTGTCTTTGCACTGTCAACCCAAATAGCTCAGGTTGAGTTTGCTAGCGAGCGTCGATACAGTTGATGACTATGCTTTGTGGGTTGTAGGTGAGTGTACATCACTCATTGAGCTCCTGCCGACTTTCTCAGATCCCTCTTAGCTCGTGTGATGGGCAACTTCGGTTGTTAATCTTCGCCTCACAAATTGTACCGTAACTGACTTTAATTTCAGCCAGGGTGAAGTTTTACAATTTCTATGGGCAGCTGGGAGCGCGACTAGACGCAGACCAGTCTGTTTATGTTAAGGACGGTAACGAATCAGGGGGAAATTCATTCCTTTTCGTTTTGTTGGATTTCCTCCTCTTCCGTGCGCCTTCTGCACGCATCGAAGAACTCCAAATTATTTGGGTCGACAATATCATCAACTATATACGCTGGAGAAGCTTCGCAAGCAGATTAAACACTGAATGGAGTGGTTTCACAATATACGTGAGTGCTTGGATCAGATTAGTTGTTTGGTTCGTCACAACTGACCGGTACATGACTATATTGTAGTCCACTGTGATGTTGGCAGTGGATGTCGGTTTCCTTGCTGTGCCCAATGTACAGTTACAGCCTGCGGCCACGGTTGCAACCTACGTCTCTCTACTGAGCGTCGTTGGCTCCTTACTATCATCTCTGCTGCTTGCGAGGCAAAGCGGTTCGCAGGAGGACTCTGCGATGGGGGCTGTACGTTCTTCAACATGATTTCTTTCTGAATCTCGACATCGTTACTGACAGCTCCAAGGCAACGTTTATGGATAGGATGACTTGCTTGGGAGTGGGGTGTAAGGCTCTTGGGGTCATGTTCAGTTTACCCTTTGCGCTCCTGATCTGGGCGTAAGTCTGTGTTTTCACGTGTGATCATTGCTCTGACTGTTTTACACAGAATGATATTCTTCCTTGTGGCATTCTTCCATGTCATTTTCCAGTCGGCCAACGCAGTCACCCTCAGTGTCATGATTCCTGGCGCGGTTTTGGTGGCGATTTTGACATTATTGCCCGTTTGGTGGGGACACACATGGTGGCGACAGATGTTCAAGTTCTAGGTTGTCGTACAGGGTATTTGGAGTGTTCACTTTATAGTCTCCTGTGCATGACCATACTGCAACTTTGGATGGAAGCGTGCGTGATCACCATGAGTGTACTGAAGGCACCGAGGAATTGGGCGGCGTAGCAGATGTAAGCACGTCTTAGCGAAGGGGTCGCTTTCAATCGGCAAGTGGGAAACATTTCCGTGGTGACATAGCCAACGTAGTTGAGCCTCTTACAGTCCAGGGCAATTCCTCTTCGTAGAAAACTTGTCAGCCAACAAAGCTGCTAACGTCCATATCTCGTAGTTCAGCTGGAACGGTTCATCATATTGACGTCTACATCTCACCGGTGTACATGACCCACTAGCTCGACGTCCAAGGCTCCCCCTGATTGTCATTACTTCTCCCAACGGCAGCCCAACAGAAGTGCCCACATCCAGCCGCACACAGATGTCCCGCCATACTTCTTTCTCCAGGTCTATCCAATGGTCCCGCCCGTCCTTCCCCAGCCTCGTGCTCACTGACTTGATCTCTCTGGAGCTGTCGACCTCGTGCCATCAAGGGAATCGGAAGCTCAACCATGGGTCTTTCCATGTAGTACCGTCGATAGCACTCCTGGTGGCCTCCGTGCGAACATACTGAGCATTGGAAGAGGAGCGTGCGGACAGGAAGATGGCTGGAAAGTCCACCTACGAATCAGGATTCGTGCCGCGCAAGCACATTCGAACTACGTACCATATCGCACATCTCACCACAGCCTCTTTGCAGGAAGCGCATATCGCATGAGTTCCTTTCACGAGTTCCTTTCGAGAACGGACGGCTATCACCGCTTTTCGACACTTTCCGCATGTGGTATAGATGATGGTCTCCAGCTAATCAATACAAGCAGCTTAGCGCGGATAAACACAGACTTGTTTCAAGGTACGTACCCTCGTGGTCTCTTGGACTTGCTCGACTTGTGCGTACCTCCGAAGGTATGCTGCAGAAGTGTGAAACCGATATCGCATCAACATATCTATGAAACCAGTCAGATGCGCGTGGTAACGTGGCAGTAGTCACCCACCAATATAAGCTTCGACGAACTGTATCATTCGTCCGAGCCCGATCTCAAGCTCTTCGGGAGCAACCAGCGATAGCATCGCACACATCTGAACGTCACCCTACGTAGCCAATTTTCTGAGTCTTCGGACTCGACTCTGAGTGTGGGGATAACCGACCTGATCAGCATATTCCTCGAGAGTGTCTCGGAGTGCCTGCCAGCCTGCAAGTCGTAGTTGATGTTCTTCTTCAGTGGTTGCGATCTTTCTCCCGGTGCTCATCTCAGCCCAACTTGCAGGCTCTATGTCCCTACAAGACTCTTCCTGAAAATCATTCACAGCGACATCGCTATCTTGATCACGGACGGATACAGCGATGACAGTCTGGATGCTGCTCTGACTGCCTTCCCTAGGGACCGTCCCATCATGCTGAGAAGGGACTGGGGTACCACTGGGAGACGAGAACGTAGGAGATAGCAAGGGAGCAGCGAGCGACGCAACCGTGGAGCTACGACTCCGACTTTTCAGTCGCCTCGCGTTCGAGTTTTTCCTCGACCTCGACCTCGTCATCGAATGAGCTTTCACTCTGACAGGCCGATGTCCCGCATCTGGATCTGACTCCTCCTCAGTACGCTCCCCGTCGGTGTCCGTGGAAACTGGAGAAGGACTCGCTTCGTCGTCCTCGTCACGTCCTTTGTGTTCTTCTTCCTCGTCCTCTGTCCAGCGCTGTTGGCCCGCGAGCCTCGACAACGGACTTGGATGTGCAGGCCCTGCTCTTCCACAGCTCAAGCTTCTGGTTTGGGGCATTATCGGTCTCGCAGGTACTGAGACAACTTCCGCATGATCGATCTCACTGGCGTGGCTGTCCCCAACACCGTCGCTCGTGGCTCCTTCCGAGGAATCGGAATCGTCGAGCGCACCCTCTCCCACGTGTCGAAGGCTCTTCTCGCTTACGCTTGCAGCGCTTGGGCTCTCGCTGTGCGTACTTGGAACTGCAGATGCACGATTATACATCGAAGGTCTTCGTGCGTGAGAATGAGCGAGTGAAGCCGTCGGAACGAGTATGGACGGCCTTCTGGGTGTCATATTCGCCGGGGTCATTGTAGTTGTGGGGGGAAGTGCGGGAATTGGGGGGAGAGAGACGGGGAGATGCCGTGGAGATGATGCCGTCGAGGATGCAGGGGTCAGATTGCGCGAGTTTGGGGGCGGCTTTACTGGTGGGGGTGGTTGAACGTCGGAACGATGCCGTTTATGTTTACGTTCTTCGTTGGGTGCAGACGCAGAAGTGCTCGTGCTGTTGTTCGATTTGGAACGTGGTTGAAGTTGTGACTTGATAGGATGACTGTTGCGGGATTGAGACGGGGAGCGAAGTGGTGATTGTGTCAAGTGAGGGGGCTGGGCGACAGAATCTGCGGACGTTGCGCGATTTGATGTTGGTTTTGAGGTCGACCCAGAGGCATGTGAACTTGAACTTTCGACTGAAGGGATAAAAGTGGGTGACGAGATGGAGTGGAGGAGTGGCATTGGTTGGATAGCCTTTGCTACCGTTGGTAGCGAAGCGGTGATCGATTCTGGGATGATATCTATCAAGAGAGAACCCAGTAGAATCCATGCCTGGGCAACATGAAAGCTGCCGGCATGCAAAGCAATCTAGGAAATCGGACGAGATTATTCATGTTAGTTCGTGGGAGGGTCGATTAAGCAGGATATATTCACCTCCGCGTTCAAAGAACACACATCCTTCCTTTGTGTTGGTTGTTCGGGAACGACGTAACCCTTGGCAAGTCTCATGAACAGATCTGGTCCAGTTTCTTCGGATGGTGATGCACGAACATATGTGCCCATATTCTGTAGGCATGGGACGCGAGTCTTATCGCCTAATGCCTTGGGTTTCAGCTTTCGCTCAGGAAGTAAGGAGCGCTTCTCCGGATGGCTACCGACAAGAGATAATGAGTTTTATGCGTCATGTCGATGAAGTGTGCAAGAGCTCACATATCATCGTAGGGCACCTCCCACTTTCCCTTTTTGTCGGCCACGAAAGCAAGCGCCCCGTCGGGACCATCGACAGCATTCCAAGATAACGAAACTCTTGATACAGAATCAATAGGCCGAGTGGATTGTCTAAGGTCGACCTGAGCAAACGTCCCGGAAGAATGCTGAACCAGGAGCGCATGGGAATCACGGAATGCAGCGTCTACACATAGCTTCACCATGGGCGTACCGCAAATAGACGGCACAAACGAATACATACCAGTCACTCCGCCTTCGGAGACGCTCGCATCGACTGTCCATTTGGCGATGTACCCGCGACGAACGTCCCAAATTTCGACGAGATCCCCACCCAAACCAGACCGACCCTCCTTATCTTTGGCCTCAGGTCCTGGAGCAGCGGCCGAGATAAAGGCTGGTACAGCGTTCTGCATTCGAGGGCTTGCTAACAGCTCTGCGCCACTCCCACTCCCCAATTCCGCATTCGAGACCAAGGCAAGTTCGCAGGGGTATTCGGGCCGCCAAAAGACGCGGCGGACTGGATAAGAGGGATGAAGTACATATGTTGGTTTATGCGCAATGTGTGATTCATCGCTCGATTCGGGGAGATCCCAAATCTTTCGACCGTTAGGCATCATACGCGTGACGTACAGCACGAAATGTGCACACCTTCACTGTATGGTCAAGGCCACCGCTCACGATCCAACTCCTGTCCATCAGTGCGCCGGCACCGTCCGCGCGCCGGTATGGTCCTGGCGTGCCACACCAGTCCAGAGCTAGGATTGTGCCTGCATGAGCAACAGGCAACCGATCAAGCTGGCCACGTTGGCCCATTTTCAGGTTCCAACGGTATATGGAACCATTGTCCAGACCGACTACAGCTTGCAACGGGTGTGAGAGGGACGGCGAAAAGACGAGGGACCGAACTGAGGTTGGATGATAAATCTTCATCACGGAACGAGCCATATCCCGCAAATCCTAGAAAAGGTCGGCACGACAAGTAAATAAGTGGGAGTAACGGCATACCCAGAGGCGCATATCACCATCTGCAGAGCCAGTGATACAACAGTACGGAAGCACCGAGGAACACGAGAGTTTGTGGATCGAGCGGATATGATCCTTTGTCTTTCTCTCTATGGACAAGTTAGCCTTGAAAGTAGACGCTGAGGGGCACCTACCATACTTCGTATTACCAGACTTATTCAAATCCCACATGATGAGATCGCCGTTCCTAGCGCTTGTCAGTATCTTGTTATTGTGGTCTGTCGATGTGTTGGCAAAGTGGGTTACTACTGAGCGTGAGCACGTACTTCCGCTACACCATGCAACGTCGGTGCTTGCACTGTCAATCTTGAGGCCACTTCCATCCCAGAGGTTCCGTGACGAATCGATACGATGTCCGCCACGCCCAACAGCTGATTTGTGCTGTGTGAGTGTCTCGTCTGAGTCTGACAAACGCAGGATGCGGAGAGCTAGGAGTCGCGCCGTTAACTCATTAAAACGGAAAACGAGCGATGGGGACCAACATTCTCTTCCTGCAACCACACACCTTACACCATCTTCACTTTTCGCCATTGTACCTCCTCCGCTGGTTGTTGCGCGATGTAACTGTACATTGCGAGTAGGCCCATGATATCCATGCTTACGCGAGTCCGAGAACAGGTCACCAGTGAAGCCTTTTAAAGGGGTCGGCGTAACTCCGTTGAACGTCGAGGAACGCCTGTGAATTGTAGTCTGCATGCTCGTCGTCCGAGTCGTCGCCGCAGTAGGCCACTGAGTGCCCAAAGGAACGCGACCGTGTTATTGCCGTTTTCAGTTGACTTGGCCGTGCGAAGAAATTCGTGAAATTCGTCCTTGCCACAGAGAGAAACGCAATACATATAATCTCAAGAACGATGGGCTCCAGAGTCCAAATCGAGTACCTACCCACATATTTGCCCGATTTCAACCAGTTGAGCAAAGCTTTCTCTTTCCCAAATTTTGTGTGCCCCTGCTATCCACATTCCGCCTGCTCCATGCGACGTACTAGTAGCGGGTACAAATGTTACTCATGCTGTCTAGTGATGTTCTTCGACGCAGTCCACTCGATTACATACGCCTCAGCAAGTGAGAGCATTTTACCATCACACTGACTATCAGCATATCAGCCAAGTCGTCTTTTCTAGTTCGGGAATGCCACCTCATACCAGTGCTAGTGAAGCCTCGTTCCGTCTGCATCGAGGTCGACCGCCGCCGCTTCGACAAGGTCTTACGTCGTGACTCGTCTCCATGTTGGGTTCTGTGGCCTATTCTGATCTTGGTCGGTGCCTCACGATTCGGTACACACCGACTGCAATCCACCCCTAGCTTTCATATCTATCTCTGCCATTGAATATCCGGAATTCGCGCCCCTGTTCTACTATCCAACCTTCCACACTAGCGTGTTCTTGTTGGTTTCACTAACCCAGTGGATGGTGCTCAGTTCCTCACGCCCACGATTGGCGATTGGTACGCTCGGAAGCGGCAATTCCGCTCTCTCCTTTGTATCCCCCTGCCATTCGATAGTCAAGCTGTCCTCCACTTCACCTCAGCGATGCGGCCACTTGATACAGGAGCGGAGTGTAGTGCCTGTATATCATTGCGAGCATGATAACCCTGTCGGTGAGTGACTCACGACTGATTCGCCCCATCGAGATTTTGCGACCATACTAGCTCGATTCATGGATACTCCTTCAACAAGTCCAAGCGCCCCTGTGATGTTCCGAAGAACTTATCCCACAGCAACGGCCCTATCAAGCACTTGCCATAGTGACTTACCTCTGCATGTACCTCAACACTCATGACTTCGCATCGATGCACACTTTGGTCATTACACCAGTCTTTCCACAGCTCCGTCGGATACGTTATCGACGCCGCCCGTGTACGAGTGGACACAAGATTCCGAGTATGCTACATATACGCACAGTGATGGAGGTGAAAAACATGTTAGCAGCTATGTGCTCAATATATAG
>KN819339.1:258082-268624 GCA_000827475.1 Paxillus involutus ATCC 200175
TAGACAACCCTGCGTCCGACATCCATTGTAATTACATGTTGAGGGGCTTGCGCGATTCCGCGGGGTCGATTGCGACCAACAAGCATACCGTTCCATAGAGCCTTTCTAAACAGGGGTCCTCTGAGTTGTCGTCGCATCGGCTCCCAAAAGGGGTCTCAACCCCCACGGAGGACATGGGCCAGATCTCCAAAACCTGAGTAGGGGGTTGTCAATAAAATGGCGCGAAAAAGGAGTATTCTTCGCCTTCGGCAAGTTTGTCGAGGGCCAGTGGAGGACGCCCAAGGATCTCGACACCCTCGACTTGGTCTATAGTCAAGTCGTCCAGAGCTTCCATCAAGATGTATATGATACTATCCTCTGCAAACCTTTCCCCCTGCAACTTGCTAACAGTGAGCAAATTGAAGCCCCCCTCGTACGCTATATTTTGATAAAGGAGCTTCAGTGAATACCGGAGGTTCAGCTCGTCGCAAACGTCAGCAAGGACCTAGTCTGGTCCTTTCAATTGGTCGAGCAACGAGTCGATCACCTCGCGGTCGCTGTAGACGTACTCGTGCTGAAGACCGAATCCCAAGTAACCGCCGTTTGGCAGTCTGGTTTTGTCGTTGACAAGTTTGACCAAAGCCTCCTTCAATGTCCAGTGGACTGGACTAGGGAAGTGTGAAGATTTGGCATGCGGAGTCGTGTAGTAGAGGTTGTAAGTGAGCGTCACTCGATAACCAGATGTCACGGGCAAGGCCTCGTGCTCGACATCACCGGAGAACGCGATGAAGCAGATCGATGGCTTGGTGGCTGCTGCAAACTTGTCTGCGAAATCGATAGTCCACTCTTTGTCACTCTCGATTGTGCACTCTTGGTCACTATCGATGATCCAATTTTTCCCACTCTTGTGTAGTACAATCTGACCACCCTCGTGTCGAGTGGGGAGGACAACGACCGGCGAACCGACCACTCCCTCCTCTTGTGAGGTGTATTTGTAGGGGTTGAAATAATCACCCTTGCCTAAGGCGCGAATTTTCGTCGGAACACCAGAAATACGAACATAAACAACTCACCATAGACGCTCAACCCGCAGAACTCCATCTCGACGCCGTGATTGCGAGTGAACCATTCCTGGACAATCTCTTCGTGGATCCCAAGGCTACGAGGATCGAAGAGAGTAGAGAAAGCAGTGAGATCCATAGTTCTTGCTTTCCCAAACGTTTCATCGACGACATCCGCCCCATTCTGGCGGAAGGTTGCTGGTTCGCATGTTTGATAGAGCATTTCCAGCTCTTGCTCTCCGGCATTCGAAAAATTGAGGCGGCTATCGATGATTCATTGGATTTTTTTTCATATTATGAGTTCTAGGGGCTCTCACCGATGAGTATTACCTTGACTATAATAAAGCAACAATTGATGGTCTGGAACGGTACATCCGCCGCTGTGGAACGGAACACGGCTGTGCAACGCTTTTGATAGCGCCTGTACTTTGGGGTCGTAACAAAAATGCATAGACAAATGAAAGATGTGAGTGTCACGCCGCGCACCGTCACGTCGCGTCTTTTGATGCGCAAGAACACGTGGCCCAGCAGCTGTGGATATCGATCCCATACTACGACATCGGACGCAGGACATGTCTATTACCTCGTCGAGCCGGACACTGCCAAATCATCCGACTCGGTCCATCGAGTCGTCCCCTAGACAAGTCACCAGTTTCTCACCCCTCACTAATGAGGGGGTGCGGCGGGCAGAGACACAAGACCCATGTCAATCGCGACGAGGTAGGTGCATAATTTGAAGGTAGGTAATAGGGGGATCATCGTCGACCATAGGAGCTAAGCGCTGGGATGCAAGTGCTGCCTTGGATACTTGTGACTTAATGGGGAATGCAGTGTTGCTTTTCGGCAGTGGGGGTGTTGATTTTTACTTCACGTGACCGTGACGCGTCCAACATGCACCCCTTGAACATATATAAGGAACGCCCATTCCCCTCAGTCGGCTATCCGTCCCTCCATTCTCGCGAATACTCTTACTACAGCTCACTCTCTCCCAATCACTCTCAATACCATCCTCATCACCATCATGTTACCCTTCGCCATCATTTTCGGCGTCATGCTCATTGTTCAACAGTTCACTTATACCGTCGTGCCTCGCCGCCTCACTCGACGACTTGGCATCGGAGGAACCGCTCCCCCTCTCATAGACGGCATCATTCATGGTCTCTTCGTCGCATCTATGATGGAATCCCCGATAGACTTCGACCCTCGAGCCCGTCGCATCCACGGCAGCAGTCAACGACGTCATCGTCGGCACTGCGTTGGTACTATACGCACTCTTCGATGAAGTCGAGATCCGTTGGATCCCTTCGCCGAAGCCCCTCCAGATCGCAGATCGCGCCTTCGATTGGGAGGAGGATTTGAAGCGGAACCCGGAACGTTACCTCGACGACATCGTGCCATGTCCTCGTGACACGCCGGAAGACTTCTTTTGCAGGAGATGGCAGATCGGGGCCTCCGGCGCGCTCAAGACGTACGGGCCTCATGTTCCCGGCTGGTTGAGGGTGAAGTGGGAGATGCAAGGCCAGGGTGCGCAATCCTCCGGGAAGCCAAAGACGGGGTCGAACCCAGGCTCGGACGACAGCAAGGCACGTCGGGCGCATCCTCGTTTTGAATTGCCCATTCGCAGCGCCTACGTGGACATCGTCGCTCTCCTTCTGCAATGCCTCGCGTTCCAGTACCTACACGAGTGGTTTTTGGACAATTCGGCGGACGACGTGGAACGGCGAACGTGGATACCGATCTGGATTTGTGCGCTAGTCAGCGCCGCGATCACGCTCGCCACATTTTCGATTGTTCCGCCGTCAGATTTCTCTAGTATCGTAAGTACTTCTGACTAGTCCTTACGTTCTCAACGCTCGTTTATCGCTTGCAGCCTGTCAGTGTCGCGGTCCCCGCGGCGGCATACTGCTGCTGCGCCCTAGTATCCTTGATCGTCACCAGTGACGACACGGACTAGGAGTTCTCGTTAGCGTCGGACTGGGCCCCACATTACTATCCTCGACCTCCACATCACTATTCTTCGCCTTCGACCAGACACCTTCGACTGCACGACTTTGAAATTCTCTCGCTACACCCCGACGTTCAAGATCGCCGCTGAAGACCATCCGAAGCAACCCCTCAACGTTCTTCTGCATTCATCCAATACCTCCTCCCGACTTTCCCCGGAACAATATGGGCTCCCTTACGACTCCCTCGAGCGTAGTATGTGCCCTCTCGATGTGGCGCCGCCATACGCTCGAGCCGATTCGTGATCGGACGTCTCTGTTCCAACCATTCCCCACATTCGTAGCAAATCTTCCGGTGTCTCTTCAGCAACGATATTCAACGTCAATTCATGATCGTAACGCAATTCCGTCTTTGTCGTCAATCTGATGTCATCATATATGCGCGTCGGTTTGTGTTTCGCGGGTTTTCTTTCCATTTGTCTATTTCGACTTGGATTTGTATCCCGTCTTCCCTTCTTTTCTTCGCCTCGGATTTGTATCCTCTGTTCCTTCCTTTTCATCGCCTCGGGTCTGTATTTTCTTTTGTCTCCGCCCTCCCTCTCGACTTTGTGTCGCCTCAATGAGGCTTGGATCTGTATATCCTGCCGTCGGTGAGATGGCTATTTCTTGCCTCCCCCGTTCCTTTTCTTTACGTCGCCTTGCCTTTGTAGCCCTGTTTCGGGCTTGTACCGCCTCAATGAGGCTTAGATATGTATTCCTTGTCTCCTGTCTCCCCTCTTTACATCGCCTTGGACTCGGATTTGTATCTTATGCCTCGACTGTGTATCGCCTCCTATCTCTCCTGTATCCTTACAAAAGCATGCAATATATGTAGTTTTCCCAGAAACGTGAAAACGTACGCGCATGCCATGGCTTTGACTGAAGCGTCGACGTCATAACCTGCAACTTCACAACTACCTCACCCTGCAGAGGTTTTCATGTTTTAATACACTCCAAACCTATGGTGGGAAGCCCACAATTGCCACTATACAGTAACTTATATATTCTGTCGCATCCATGAGAACGTGACAACAAAGGGACAGTTTGAAAGCATACCTACTTTGGGCGGCCCGATTTGGGTTCACTTGGGGATGGATGGATGTTGATTCCACTTCGTCGAGTATCTCTTCAAGGCCAAACAGTGTTTCCCTCTCACCGCGGCCCCTCAGATTCTGGAAGGTGTCCGAACTGCCCTTTCCCAAAGCTCAAGACGAGTAAGGAGAGCGGCCACATTTTCTTCCGAGAACGTCGGCTGTAGGTCACAGGACTCCGACGAGGATAGAGAACGCCGCCAGACTAGTTCATCAACCGTGTCGAGGAAGTGTAGGGCACGAGTAATGGAAGTGATGTCGTGTTGTGCAGTTCCATTTCGAGAAGGTGCACTGAGTTGGTAAGATGGAGAATTGGCAGTAGTCGGAAGAATCGAGACAGGATCAGTGAGAGACGAGAGAGTCGTTGGTGAGAGGTTCAACATGCGAGATAGGACCTGTTCATAGGTCATTGTTAGACACGTATTTGAAACGGACGGGGAACATGAGTATTTACAGTCAGTGCGCGCTTTGCTTCATTCCCTGTGAGATGTGCGATTTCGGAGGGCACATCTGAGGATGGTGGTAGTGGAGGCGATCCGATCCCATGCTGCATTTGAGACCCGTCCTCTCGTAGATGAGGGGGTTCAGCATGTCCGTCTCCTTTATGAAGTGGACCAGTGGACTTCGTTCTCTCAGCATCTGTAGTATTTCTAGAAGATCCAGCTTGCACCCATGTTCCAGTTCCGAGACCCTTGGACACCAAAGCCTGAAGTCCGTCGTATTGCTGACGAAGAGAGTGAACTTCTGCATGCGCGCTTGTGAGCGCTGTGTTCAGCTCGTTGAATGAGAGGGGTTGATATGGCAGCACTGGTGGTGTGTCCTCCTGAAGATAGGTAGTTAGTACCTTCGGAAGTGTCTCGAAGGAGATAGGTGCCGTTGAACACTAGGTACGGACCTTGGATCCCATCCCGTTTGCTGGAATTCCAGACCAGAGTTGGTCTCCAAACGTTGAGGTGCGATGATGGGCAGTGTCGCGACGATTCGCTCGCTGCGGGGAATAAGAGTTCGAGCGTGATAGGGTAATTGCCAGTGGAGAAGTGCTTCGCTGCGCATGAGTTTCGACATCATTGTCGTCGCCATCCACACTACGCCCGCTCTTTGTTGCCAATACTGTACGTCCCATGCGAGCATCATCTTCAGGGAAAGGCTTTGAGGCAGCGGTTATACCAGCGGCGCCATGAATCTCATGTTGGGCTGCAAACATCAATCGGATTTTATCAAAGTCAAGTTTCCCCGATGAATCTCTCAATGTCACATTCGGTTGTGCACGAGTACGGGTTTCAGGAATCGCTGAGTCGTCTTCAATACTATCGGATGCAAGGAGGTCTATGAGAGCCTCGAAAGCTTCACTAGAGACAGTACTTTGTGTTTGTGGTGTTGGTATCGAGTTGGACATTACGTGTAAGTTGCGTTTGGTCTTGGGCAATCGGCTAGCGCTCCGAGTCAACTCGTTCAACGTCCACGATGTAGTCAGTGGAGGCTCCCAGTCACTAACTCACCGCACACGTGGACAAATGACTCGAAGGTTATTGTCCTTCAATATCGATTGAAGCGATGATCCGGCTCTCAGATAGGTAACCAGCAGTCAGTCATGGTCGATATCACTCGTATATCCTGGCCAGACCGAGCCTTCGCACCTCAATTTTGAAATCATCAAGTTACCACATTCCCCGCCCAACACGAGGCCTCTTAGGCTCCCCTCACCTTTACGCGAAAGGAAAGTTTGTGCCAGCTTAGCCTCGCCGTACATTAGCCTCGCTGTATATCACCTTCCAGGCCCGTGGTAGGTGATCGTTATCGACCGCGACCCTCAAATTTCAATAAATTAGAGCCACGCCACATGTGCTACATATAAAAATCCCAGAGACGCGATGCTTGCCAGTGGATTTCTGCACCATGTCTCTTTGGGACGATCCCGACGTGCAAACGCTGAGAAACGCGTTCACCGACCGTGTCCCGTTCCACAGTGGCATATGCACCGTTCCAGACCGCCAACTAATGCTTTATTATAGCCAAGATGATATTCATCGGTGAGAGTGCCCCTGTCAGAACACCTATTATGAAGGATCCAACGCATCATTTGTAGCCGCCTCGATTTCTCGAAAGCCGGAGAGAAGGAGCTGGAAGTGCTCTATCGTACATGCAAACCAGCAACTTTTGGCCGGAATGGAGAGAACGTCTTCGACGAAACATATAGGAAAGCAGGAAAGATGGATCTCACTGCTTTCTCCACTCTCTTCGATCCTCGCAGTCTGGGGATTCACGACCAGATTATCCAGGGATTGTTCACTCGCGATCGCGGCGTTGAGATGGAATTGTACAAGCTGAATGTCTATGGTGAGTGGTTTGTGACCGTATTTCTTCAGATTCTAATGAAGATTTGCGCCCTAGGGAAGGACGATTTCTTCAAGCCCCACAAAGACACCCCACGGGGGGAGGGAATGGTCGGATCGCTGGTCATTGTCCTGCCCACTCAACACGAGGGTGGTCAGTTCGTACTACGCAATGGTCGCGAAGAGTGGGCCATCGATTTCACAGACAAGTTTGCCGCAGCCACCGAACCATCGATCTGCTTCATCACGTTCTTCGGTGATGTCGAGCACGAGGTCTTACCCGTCACGTCGGGTTATCGGGTGACGCTCACCTACAACCTCTACTATGACACTCCTCACGCCACATCTTTCCACTTCCCAAGTCCAGCCCACCTGACGTTGAAGGAAGCTTTGGCCAAACTTGTCAATGACAAAAGCAAACTGCCAAACGGCGGTTATTTGGGATTTGGTCTTCAGCACGAGTACGTCTACAGCGGTCACAAGTTGCTCGACTCGTTGCTCGACCAGTTTAAAGGACCAGACCAGGTCCTTGCCGATGTTTGTGAGGAGCTGGGCCTCCGATATTCACTGAGGCTTCTTTATGAACGCAATCCCTTCAATTTGCTCACTGTCGGGCAGTTGCAAGGGAAAAGATCGGCAGGGATGGGTTCCGAGGATGCTCTGATGGAGGCTCTGGAGGACTTCACTATAGACCAAGTCGAGGGTGTCGAGCTCCTTGGGTACCGACGACCACCTCTCCACCTACTTGCAGAAGAAGAATATTCTTCTTCTTTCGCGCCACTTTATCGTCAACCCCCTACTCAGGTTTTGGAGATCTGGCCTATGTCCTCGGTGGGGATCAGGACCCCCTTTGCGGTTTACGGTAACGAGCCCTGGTTAGGGGAATTCTATGGAAAGGCATGCATGTTGATCGCAATTGACCCCGCGGAGTCCCGCAAGCCCCTTGGCATGTAACGTGCCCAGACAAACTTACTAGTACCTATGCGGGGGCGTGTGTTACGCAGGTTTAAATGTAAAACCGAGTTCCCCCAAGAGTTCTGCAGAGATCTCAATTTCGGTGAAGAAGGTACTTATTCTTCAGGATCGTATGACCATTCCACAGTAAACGCACCACTAATGTCCCCAGACTACCACGATCACCAACTTTTTACTACAGGTACTCGCAAATTCACATCTTGCTGCCAATCTGTTCTTCTCAGATAGCGGTCTACCAGTTCTTTCTGGATATGCAGGTCACGTGTTTCAGTATGTAAGTAATCCAAAATCCCCTGGATTTCAGGAGACGCACTGATGTTATACTCCTGTCTTTGATCTGTACAACCATGTCTCGCCAGGTCTACGCTAAAGTGGCACAAGCTTTGCGCAACCGTACCCCGTTTCACAGCGGTATATGTACCGTTCCAGACCATCAACTATCACTTTATTATAGCCAAGGTGGTATTACTCATCGGTGAGAGCGCCCCTGTCAGAATTTATAGCATGAAAAAAATCAATGCATCTCTATAGCCGCCTTGATTTTTCGAAAGCCGGAGAGGATGAGCTAGAAGCGCTCTATCGTACATGCAAACCAGCGACTTTTGGTCGGAATGGAGAGAACGTCCTCGACGGAACATATAGGAAAGCAGGAAAGATGGATCTCACTGCTTTCTCCACTCTCTTCGATCCTCGCAGTCGATTACCCAAGGATTGTTTACTTGCGATCGCGGCGTTGAAATGGAGTTGTACAAGCTGAATGTCGATGGTGAGCGGTTTTTGATCGTAGTATTTCTTGGGATGCTAACGAAGCTTCTCGCCCCAGGGAAGGACGATTTCTTCAAGCCCCACAAAGACACACCACGGAGGATTGGAATGGTCGGGTCGCTGGTCGTTGTCCTGCCCACTCAACACGAGGGTGGTCAGTTCGTACTGCGCAAGGATCGCAAAGAATGGACCATCGATTTCGCAGAAAAGTTCGCAGCAGCCACCGAACCATCAATCTGCTTCGTCGCCTTCTTTGGTGATGTCGAGCACGAGGTCTTGCCTGTAACGTCGGGTTATCGGGTGACGCTCACTTACAACCTCTACTACGAAACCCCGCACGCCACATCTTCATACTTTCCCAGTCCAGTCCACCGGGATTTGAAGGAAGCTTTGGTCGAGCTTGTCAATGACAAAGCCCAACTACCAAACGGCGGTTACTTGTGATTCGGTCTTCAGCACGAGTACGCCTGCAGCAGTCACAAATTTACTGGCTCGCTTGTCCACCAGTTGAAAGGACCAGACCAGATCCTTGCTGACGTTTGTGACGAGTTGAACCTCCGGTATTCCCTGAAACTGCTTTATAAGGGTATATGCGGTGACGACTTTGATTTGCTCACTGTCGACCAGTTGCAGGTGGATGACCCAGTAGAGTGCGAAAGCGAAGAAACCTTGTGGGATGCTCTGCACGACTTGACTATAGACGACGCGGAGGGTATTGAGATCCTTGGGCGTTGTCGAGTGGATTTCCGCGAACTCGAACAAAGCACACTAAACTTTTTGTCGGCATATTACCGACGCCCCCCTACTCAGGTTTTGGAGCTCTGGCCTATGTCCTCGGTGGGGGTTGAGACCCCCTATGTGGGCTACGGTAACGAGGCCTCGTTAGACATGTTTTATGGAACGGCATGCATGATGGTCGCAATCGACCCCGCGGAATCACGCAAGATCCTTAACGTGTAATTAGGATAATGGTTGAAAGTTAGGCATGACACTCTGTACCAGGTTTCTATCAGATCCAGACTTCTCAAAATACAAAATCGATCAGATTGTAGTTCACCGGAGAGGTACAGGGGAAAATGGTGAAGAATGAATGAGCTTTTGCTGGTTTCAGAGTCATGGAAAGCTCGGTAGACAGAAGGGCAAGGTGAACGGAAACGCGGCTGGCATATAGGTAGGTTGAATAACAAGTTGGTGAATATCTTACGAATAAACTGGAATCCGCTTGGGAGGGAGAATTACGCCCTGAGAATGTCAGCACGTCCGAGTTGACGAATGGTAACAAGTCCACCTAATGGGAATACATCTTGCAACTGGACTGCGTGCATTACGACGAGGGATATGTCACTGAACTGTGGCAGTCGATACCGTCATGCTGAGTGAATTTCTTAGGAAATGCCGACATAGTGGTTGAAGCGCTTCACCAAGATGCTCTCCAAAAGAGTTCAAATTTCGTCCATGGTGGGTTATACACGAGGTTGCGTGCAGAGAGCTTCGAGGCGCAGCCAGTCGGTGGTATCGTCCAATACGAAGTAATGCCACGAAGTATCGCCGAATCGGTGGACCAGGAACTTGATCGTTCACATAGCGAAGTGTGGGGACCTCTAGTGCCACCAAATATCGATTCGCCAGAGGTAACACTTCTGCATCAGAAATTGGACGGCACACTGAGATAAGGGCAAAAGTGTGGTTTTACCATACAAACCATATCACTAGGGAGGTTTTATTTCTCTGAAAATCGCATTAGTAAAGATGCTAAATATTTCTCGGGTGCCTGGATGATCATGATTCATGAGTGCATGGCTTATGCTTAGTCAGAGCCTTCTACTTTACTGCCGTTTTCACGTGAGTTGAGCCGTGGGAAAAATCGAATCAAAAATCACTCCCACCTTGGTCGTCTCGTACCACGCCGACGACTCATCACAACGTCTCGGAAACTATGCCATTCGACTCGGAACGCCTAAAAGAACATACCTAGAGTGGTCCGACCTGGAAAATCGAAAATCTCGGAGATCGGGATTTGGGGGCCCTCGGGGCTTGGGTACCGCCCTGTTGTTTGTGTACCGAGGTCAGAGGACTGTGCGTCTGCCATCTTATATCTTGCGGCTGAGCCCTATAGATGATCTGACATCCGATCTGTATTGAATGCACCCGTCTCATCTGAGAACGTGATGCTGCCAGAAAGTACGTCCTGCGCGCTTCTTCCCGCGTTCCGTGTCCTGACAAGTAGACGTCCAGGGCCAACAGTGTAGACGTCGACATGGCCGAAGACGCTTCCCCAACCGCTTCCCCAAAGCACGTCATCGACCAAATCGACGAAACCCAACCAACCCTGTCTGCCACGCTTAAGAAGCGCAAT
>KN819339.1:276336-287754 GCA_000827475.1 Paxillus involutus ATCC 200175
GGAGGACTTTGAAAAGCTCGAGAAAGCTGCGACAGCGCACCCACCACAGCGTGTCGTGAACCCAAGCAAGGGCTGGGGCCTGTCCTTTGACGTATTCGATGGACAGTAAACGAACCAACTAGATTCTCTGCAAGTTCGCGGTCAGGGCATTAAAGGCCACCGAAAACTTGAACATCATTGTATCGTTGGAGAATGTGGTCACCCGACGGAGTCCGGATAGATGTCGTGTTTCTTTTTTTATTTTTATTTGCCTGTTTAGCGTTTTCAACATCGATATTAATATTGGTGTTGCCTCGCTTTTAAGTTTCATCTCTTCTGGTTATGAATGAAAAGTTCATCCAAATGGTTGACCTCTGGAAGGGTGCTTGTTTGGCAACGGCTTGTGATCCAAACAACCTTCAGAAGCTCTCGCTGGAGTCGTGGAAAAGTGAATCCGGAAGTGCTTCTTCGCGCTGCACAACCGCGTGAAAAGGCTAGGGCAATCGCTAACGTACCCAATGATCGCAATTTTACCACCAAGACGTGCCAGTCTTGCTTCCCAACCCAGCACAGTTCAAAAGCGATGGTACTCGGTCCAGGTACCAAGCTGAAGAAACGCGGTGCACCCTTGCTGTGCCTGGAAGCTATCTACTAGGTTTCGAAGTTAGCACGAAATATTCAAGTTCTTACTAGTACTTCGAGATCATATATTGCATGCTTTTGTAAAGATACAGGAGAAATAGGAGGCAATACAAAGTCGAGGACAAGAAGGTTGCCACAAGATACAAATCCGAGTCGAAGGCGATGTAAAGAAAAGGAGACGGGAGACAAGAAATGGCCATCTGACGGACAGGAAGAAATACACATCTAAGCCTCATGGGCGATATAAACTCGAGACCGGTGATACAAAGACGACGGATATAAAACCAAGGCGATGTAAAGAAATGAAGATTGGAGACATCTGACAGGTGGCGGGATATACAAATTCAAGCCTCATTGAGGCGATGCAAACTCGAGACCGGGGTACAAAGAGAAGACAAATCCAAGGCAATGAAACGAAGAGGAGATGGGATACAAGTCCGAGGAGAAGGAAAAGGGAAGGCGGGATATAAACCCAAGGCCAAATATAAAGGGAAAGAATCCAAGGCTCCATCTCACCGACTGCAGGATATACAGATCCAAACCTCATTGAGACGATAAAGAGTCGAGAGGAAGGGCGCAGAGACAAAAATACAATCCGAGGCGACGAAAAGAAGGCAAGACGGGGAACAAATCCAAGTCCAAATAGACAAATGGAAAGAAAACCAGCTAAACACAAACCGACGCGCATATATGATGACATGGAGTTGACGACAAAGACGGAGTTGCGTTACGATTGACGTTGAATATCGTTGCTGAAGAGACACCCGAAGGGTTACCACGAACGTGGGGAATGGTTGGAACAGAGACGTCCGATCACGAATCGGCTCGAGCGTATGGCGGCGCCACATCGAGAGGGCACATACTACGCTCGAGGGAGTCGTGAGGGAGCCCATATTGCTCCGAGGAAACTCGGGAGGAGGTATTGGATGAATGGGGAAGAACGTTGAGGCGTTGCTTCGGATGGTCTTCAGCGGTGATCTTGAACGTCGAGGTGTAACGAGAGAAAGTCAAAGTCGTGCAGCCGAAGGTGTCTGGTCGAAGGCGCGTGGTCGAAGGTATGTCGTCGAAGGCGAAGAATAGTGATGTAGAAGTCGAGGATAGTAATGTGGGGCCGAGTCCGAAGTGAACGAGAACTCCTAGTCCGTATCGCCACGAGTGACGATCAAGGACACTAGGGCGCAGCAGCAGTATGCCGCCGCGGGGACCGCGACACTGACAGGCTGCAAGCGATAAATGAGTGTCGAGAACATAAAGACTAGTGAGGAGAAGTACTCACGATACTAGAGAAATCTGACGGCGGGACAATCGAAAATATGGCGAGCGTGATCGCGGCGCTGAACAGGGCACAAATCCAGGTCGGTATCCACGTTTGCCGTTCCACGTCGTCCGCCGAATTGTCCAAAAACCATTCGTGTAGGTACTGGAACGTGAGGCATTGCAGAAGGAGAGCGACGATGTTCACGTAGGCGTTGCGAATGGGCAATTCGAGACGAGGATGCGCCCGACGTGCCTTGCTGTCGTCCGAGCCTGGGTTCGACGCCGCCTTTGACTTGCCGGAGGATTGCGCACGCTGGCGTTCCATCTCCCACTTCACCCTCAACCAGCCGGGAACATGAGGTCCGTACGTCTTGAGCGCGCCGGAGGCCCCGATCTGCCATCTCCTGCAAAAGAAGTCTTCCGGCACGTCGCGAGGACATGGCACGATGTCGTCGAGGTAACGTTCCGGGTTCCGCTTCAAATCCTCCTCCCAATCGAAGGCGCGATCTGCGATCTGGAGGGGCTTCGGCGAAGGGATCCAACGGATCTCGACTTCATCGAAGAGTGCGTATAGTACCAACGCAGTGCCGACGATGACGTCGTTTACTGCTGCAGTGGATGCAACGGGCTCGAGGTTGGGCGGGTCGAAGTCTGTCGGGGATTCCATCATAGATGCGACGAAGAGACCATGAATGATGCCGTCTATGAGAGGGGGGGCGGTTCCTCCGATGCCAAGTCGTCGAGTGAGACGGCGAGGCACGACGGTATAGGTGAATTGTTGAACAATGAGCATGACACCGAAAATAATGGCGAAGGGTAACATGATGGTGATGAGGATGGTATTGAGAGTGGTTGGGAGAGAATGAACTATAGTAAGGGTATTCGCGAGGAATGGGGGACGGATAGCTGACTGAGGGGAATGGATCTGGCAGCGTTCCTTATATATCTTGATGGGGGCGTGTGTTGGAATATTTGACAGGATCAACGGACGCGTCGCGGTCACGTGAAGTAGAAATCAACACTGCCACTGTCCAGTGTGAATTCCAAAAAGTACCTTGATACTGCCTCAAAAAAAGTAAGTTGTGATCGAATACCCGAGTCCACAGTTCTGGGGTTTTCCAACCGTGGTTCCTTCGGTAACAATTTACGCCATATCGATATCGCACTCGCCGCAGCGTGTCGTGCAGGCAAGCCAGGACTGGGGGCTGTTCTTTGACGTGTTGCGTGTGGATAGACATCTACATAGTATAGTTCATGATTAGTGCATAAGGCCACCAAAAACGCGGTTGTATGAAGTCAGCCAACGGACAGATGTCGTGTATGTATAGCGTTCACCGTTTAACGTCGATAAAAATCCTGGGATTGCCTTGCTGTTTTATTTCCTGGAAGTTGGCCGGAATTTCAGATGCTTGTTGAGTCTGCGACTCCACATTGGGTTGCTTGGCAAAGGCTTCTGATCCAAACAACCTTCTTGCCAACTTTGTCCAAAAGTTGAAGACAACCTACTCAGAATCATATACGGCGTTACAATGACCTTCCAACAACCACACCCTGACGCTCCTTGCCTGCGTTATCCGGAGAACATTGGACTTCACGCAAATGTGACGATCGAGGTTGCAGCAAACATGCTTGGTCGCGCTGCACAACTATCACTGAATGTACCTTACTCATGGACTTTTATTGACAAGCCTGTTGGTGCGTAAACACGGAACCAAAACTTGAGCATCGTTAAATTCTCGCAAAAATCCCACTTTTGCCTTTACAGAAGGCCAATCCGTGCTCATTTTCCTCCCCAACCCCGCACAATTCCCAAACGATGGTGTTCGGTACCAAGATCAAGAAACGCGGTACGCGGTGCCTGCGCCCGGAAACCGTGTGTGTGCCATTCCTCCCAAAGCTATCAAGTCATGTCATCTAATCTTTAACGACTTTTAGGAGATGGAAGTTATGGAAATAAAATACGGTTTCGTACCCAACTCCCAGGACACCAGCGCTTGGCGAGTCCGACGACGATACCGCCTCGTGAAAGGCGGTCACCCTCACGTTACACTCGTGCATTACAGCCGTGGACCTGCGATCCGTGAGTCTAGGTTCTGTCAACATCTTGCCTATCTCGAGCGCCACGCAAACGTTCGTTCATATTCTCACTCCCATCTTGCGTGTGGATTTTCAAACTCTTCCTGCACGGGGTGGTTCTATTATTACACATTTAAAGGTTCCTTCCCCGCATAATTGCTTCCTGACCCTGATTGACCCGTAGAGATCGTTCCTTCGCTGCTTAACTCGTCCGTACGACAATACCCGTTGCGTCCAATTACCGAGCCGCCCATGTATGTCATGGGCGACAAAGCTGGGCAAAAGGCCTATCCGCCTGGCGCTGGTCCCCCTCCACCCCAGGGCCCAATGGGGATGAACCCTCAAGCGATGGGGATGAACCAGCAAGGAATGAATCCTCAGGTGATGGGTATGAGTCCCCAGACGATGGGTATGAACCCCCAAGCCATAATTGCGCAGCAAAACAACAATATGGAGGCACTTGAGAGACGGCGGGAGCGAGAGCGTGCACGTGAGCGGAGCGGGAGCATGGGAGTAGTGCGTTTCCTGTCTTTTCCTCCTTGGATGTGTGTTGAGATGATTGGCGATTGTAGCAGCGGCCTGGTCCCCCTCGACTGGACGACGATGACTCTGCAGGTGGGGGAAGCCTTTGCTCTTGCGCGTTTACTGTCTGAACGTTGCGGGTTAGATGAATTCGAGGTGATATCGACACGGACACTCGCGCTTACGAGGTATAGACGCAATCACGAACTCATGGAAGAGGTTTTCAAACAAGCTTCCTTCGGTGAGTATCACCACCCAGTTTACCATTCTTGACCACTCACGCTTTCCCTAGGCAACGTGATAACCTCAAGCCCCCGTCCGGCATACTCAATCTTCGACAAGGCTGAACTCAACACAAAAATGGTGAGTGGATTGCAGCGTCGCCCTGGTCATCGGTAACGCTCTTCGACACGATGGCTGATCATCGGATAGGCCAAATTGCAGGAAGAGGTCGAGGCGCTCCAAGCACAAGCTGCAGAACGGAAAGCTCGACGATCGGCAGCTGAGGATGTTATTGTGGGCAGTGGTCCTACGCCTATGGAGGTAGCTTCATGACACCCCTTGTGTACTTGCGTAGCCTTCGCACAGCTCACTGTTCTCCTTGTGAGGAATGATATAACGATGGCAAGCAGGTAATGGGGGAGTGTGCGTTATCGCTCATGCCATTGCTTGAGCGGTCAGAGTCTCTTTCTGCAGCACGGCGCTGCGCATCAAAACACGAAAATCTCTCCACAGCAAGGTAGATGTAAAGTTGCAGGTTACGACGTTGATGCTTCCTTCGAAGCCATGGCATGCGTGTACGTTCACTTCAAGTTCTGGAAAACTGCATATATTGCATGCTTTTGTAATGATACAGGGAGGCGATACACAGTCGAGACACATAAGATACAAATCCGAGTCCAAGGCGATGTAAAGAAGGGAGACGGGAGACAAGAAATACACATCTAAGCCCCATTGAGGCGGTACAAGTCCGAAACAGAGGGCCACAAAGGCAAGACAGGATACAAATCCAAGGCGATATAAAGAAAAGAAATCTCGGAGACAGGAAATAGCCATCTCACCGACGGCAGAATATACAAATCCAAGCCTCATCGAGGCGACACAAAGTCAAGAGGGGCGGAGAGACAAAAGAAAATACAATCCGATGCGATGCGATGAAAGGAAAGGAACAGACGATACAAATCCGAGGCGAAGAAAAGAAGGCAAGACGGGATACAAATACAAGTCGAAATAGACAAAGGGAAAGACGACCAGCGAAACACAAACCAACGCGCATATATGATGACATCGCATTGATGACAAAGACGGAATTGCGCTACGATTGACGTTGAATATCGTTGCTGAAGAGACACCCAAAGTTTTGGCACGAACGGGGAGATGGTTGGAACAGAAACGTCCGATCACGAATCGGCTCGAGCGTATGGTGGCGCCACATCGAGAGGGCACGTAGTACGCTCGAGGGAGTCGTGAGGGAGTCCATGTTCCGAGGAAAGTCGGGAAGAGGAATTGGATGATTGGGGAAGAACGTTGAGGCGTTGCTTCGGATGGTCTTCAGCGGTGATCTTGAGCGTCGAGGTGTAACGAGAGAAATTCAAAGTCGTGCAGTCGAAGGTGTCTGGTCGAAGGCGCGTGGTCGAAGGCATGTCGTCGAAGGCGAAAAATAGTGATGTAGAAGCCGAGGATAGTAATGTGGGGTCGAGTCCGAAGCTAACGAAAACTCCTAGTCCGTGTCGTCACGAGTGACGATCAAGGACACTAGGGCGCAACAGCAGTATGCCGTCGCGGGGACTGCGACACTAACGGGCTGCAATCGATAAATGAGTGTCGAGAACATAAAAACTAGTGAGGAGAAGTACTCACGATACTAGAGAAATCTGACGGCGGGACAATCGCAAAGATGGTGAGCGTGATCGCGGCGCTGAACAGGGCACAAATCCAGGTCGGTATCCACGTTTGCCGTTCCACGTCGTTCGCCGAATTGTCCAAAAACCACTCGTGTAGGTACTGGAACGCGAGGCATTGTAGAAGGAGAGTGACCATGTCCACGTAGGCGCTGCGAATGGGCAATTCGAAACGAGGATGCGCCCGACGTGGCTTGCTGTCGTCCGAGCCTGACTTCGACGCCTTCTTTGGCTTCCCGGACGATTGCGCACGCTGGCGTTCCATCTCCCACTTCACCCTCAACCAGCCGGGAACATAAGGTCCGTACGTCTTGAGCGCGCCGGAGGCCCCGATCTGCCATCTCCTGCAAAAGAAGTCTTCCGGCGTGTCACGAGGACATGGCACGATGTCGTCGAGGTAACGTTCCGGGTTCCGCTTCAAATCCTCCTCCCAATCGAAGGCGCGATCTGCGATCTGGAGGGGCTTCGGCGAAGGGATCCAACGGATCTCGACTTCATCGAAGAGTGCGTATAGTACCAACGCAGTGCCAACGATGACGTCGTTGACCGCTGCAGTGGATGCGACAGGCTCGAGGTTGGGCGGGTCGAAGTCTATCGGGGATTCCATCATAGATGCGACGAAGAGACCATGGATGATGCCGTCTATGAAAGGGGGAGCGGTTCCTCCGATTCCGAGTCGTCGAGTGAGGCGGCGAGGCACGACGGTATAGGTGAACTGTTGAACAATGAGCATGACGCCGAAAATAATGGCGAAGGGTAACATGATGGTGATGGGGATGGTGTTGAGAGTGGGGAGAGAGTGAGGTGTAATGAGAGTATTCGCGATAATGGAAGGATGGGTAACTGACTGAGGGGAATGGATCTGGCAGCGTTCTTTATATATCTTGATGGGGGCGTGTGTTGGTATGTTTGACGGGATCAACGGACGCGTCGCGGTCACGTGAAGTAAAAATCAACACCACCACTGCCCTGCATTCCAACATGGTTGTACCTTGAGGTCCGAGGGGTGTGTTCGATTGAGTACCCAAGGCAGCACTTGTGTGATTTTCTACCTGTAATGCAGAAAACCGTCGCCGATATTCCCTGATGAGTGGTAACTCATAATTCCCAACGACTTTCCCTCTTAAGGACATGCCCCCATCCTAGGGGCGTCGTGCGGTGACTAGTGCGCGACACAGTATTGTGTAGTGCAAAAGCACTTGCTCATCTCCTGTGGTCGTAATCTGTGGGGGTGTGACGACGACGACGACGGTCCTCCTATCGCGAACTTTCAAATCATGATCAGCACTTACCTCGTTGATCGAGGTCCTCAACTTGATTTCTCGACCCACAAGGCGAACCTTCGTTGCATAAAAGCAGAACCTCAATACAACACGACTGGATCAAATGAGTGAGTGGTGCTACCCTACGGCGTAAATTATAGCTGCACGATGGTATCCAGTAGTACAAGGTGTGAGTAAACAGCCAAGATAATATAAATAGGTCCCCAAATGGTATCCACGCTGACAACTAGCAGAAACACCAATGGAAAGGGCAAGACAAGAAATGATGTGATATGAGAAGTATGGATATAGAAAGAGTTAGAAGTACAGAGATGCAACGATATGTACTCCAGAGTCCTAAAATGTGCATAGGAAACGCAGGTACACGCAGTAAAACTCACAGATACGTCAAATAGGCATGCTTGGGCCAGCGCGAAGTGGCAGGCGGGAATAAGATTCAAAAATGCGGACGAGCAGCGCTATCGGGTTCGTAGCCCACGCTGCGACTTCTGGTACCGTTCTTGCGGGCATTAATGGGGATCGGTGTGGCACTGGGCTCCCTGAGGAAGGTGCCACCGGTTCCCGGAGACTCTGCAAGTCTGAAAGAGGGAGGGTCTTCCTTGACGCGTGCTCGAGATCTTCGGGGCCAAGCGGACGGAGCTGGAGGAGTACTCTCAGCTCGTTTGCTGCGCTGTGATTCCGCTTGGTTTTGTATGGCTCGCAGCTTCTCTTCTGCATGCGACGATGTACCATTCCATTGCGTGGATGCTTCTGCAATGGTAGTCAATCCCAAGGCAGACGCCCACCGTGCAGTGCTATCCAAGATATCCGTTCCTGAGTATAAATCTCTTCCACTGCAAGGTTCGCGACCAAAATCAGATCGTGCTGTAGACGCCTCCAAGGAAGGAGCAAAGCGGTTGGTTGGTTGAGCATCTGCTTTCTTCAGTCTACGACCTCGTTCGATGAATGATCGCGGAGAGGGGAATGGTGACCCGCCAATCTCCAGCGGTGTTGTCGAAGAAAGGAGCGTTGATGCGCTCAACACGGAGCTACTGAGATCGTCACACCCTGGTGGAAGGGGTGAGCGCGTAATTGGTGGTCTAGATACGCTTCGGCTGGTGCTTCGTGTCGAGAGCGAACTAGCGGTCGTGGCAGATGCACGAGAGAGGGATCTGTTGGGGCACGCTGATGGTACGGAATCGAATAGAGAATTGCGAATGTGACACGGACGTGAACGGGAGGGCGACCTGGAACGTGACGATGGGGATGGGTGGTTGGGGTAAACTACGAAGTCAAATTCATCCTCATGTGCTACAGAAGATGTCTCGTCAACTTCTCCCCAACCTATGTCCCATGCCATCTCATCCACCATTGCGATAGTCCAGCGATTGTGAACGTCACGCTCAAGACAACCTCTCAACACACGATCCGCTCCGCGACCAATGCCAGATGGTATGTCGTACACACCTAGGAGGAAGACATGAGCAGAAGCTGTGCAGAAGGACACCTTTCCTTACCACGAAGAATTTTCATGGTCAACCTAGGCTCAAATGGGTCAGAAAAAGGTAGTCGACCGGTGAGCAGTGCATAAAGCAAACATCCCAATGCCCACACGTCTTGTGCTGGGTGGGGACCGTTATGTTTGCCGGAAGTTTGGGGCGACAGGAGTTCTGGAGCGGCATACGGCAATGAGCCCGGTTGGAACACGTAAGCTGGATGGACGGGAGCGGGGGAGTTGTCGCCAACGGGGGTCGACGTGCGGTGACGTCGAGGGCCGTGGCGTAAGATGGACACATGGGCTTGTGGCGTAACCTTGGCTTGCCGCCTCGTATGAGAGATGGTGGAGCGATGTCGATGAACAGCTCCTGAATGATCTTCTAGGTCTTCGTCATCGGACTCTCCCATTTTGCGAGTTAAACCGAAGTCGCAGATCCGACAAACACCCATCTCGTCTACCAGCACGTTTTCCAGTTTGATGTCCCTATGGACATATCCGGCAACTTCGTGGAGGTATCGTACACCCCTCACGACCTGGCGAAACATCATGCCCGCGTCATCGTGAGGTAAAGCAGGGGTACCGTCCCGTCTGAGGATATCAAAGAGCGAACCGGCGGGGCAAAGGAGTGTGACAAAGAAATCGGCATAAGGAGTGTGTTCAACGGAGAATAATGGAAGAATATGTTCATGGCTAAGGGATGACCAGACTTCGGTTTCATGATCGAGACGCTTCCTAGCTAGAGTTGCGTCGCTTTGCCTTGAAAGGTCAGATCGCCTAACGATCTTGATTGCAACAACCCCACCAGATGGTGACGAAGCACGCCTGATGGTAGAAAAGCCGCCACAACCTATGATCGAGCCGAGTACATAGTTGGCGACAGTCTCACCCTCGTCATCGGGTAGATGCATGGACTGCATGGGAGGGCTGAAAGCGGCCAAAAACGATGCAGCGGGTGACAGTTGGAATTCGTCATCATGAGGGAATGGCTGCTGTACTGGGGAACTTGATGCGCTCCACGGTTCGACCTGAAGCAGCCTTTGTGATGCCTCCTGATCAAGATCCGTGCGAGAGGGGCCAGCTACTGCACTGTCGACGGTATGGCTGGGATGTCTCGAATTTTTCGAGGGGGTCCGCCATGGCGTTGGAAGTCCCTGTAAGCACAACTCGGCTGCCAGCGACTGGGAAAGCAGAGGGTGGGTTGATTGATGAGGCTCCATGACCACAGGAGCTGAGTTCGGCATAGAGAAACAGAGAAAAAAAAAGAAAGGAGAAACAAGTAAGCTGTTAGGTTTGACTGGAAATACAAGATCCTGAAAATCTCGGGTGAAAATTGAGCGAGGTAAGCGGAAGGGAGAGATGTGGGGTAAGGAAAACGAGAGAAACGTAAATGAGGAAACGAAGCTCAGAATAAGGTGTTGCCCGTGAGAGTATGCTTCCTTTTCTGTCCCTCGGTGCGGAACGCCAGGACTTCCGCATGCATGACTCAAATGGCAGTGGCGTTGTTGCTGACGAATCAAGGTTCGATCCGACTCGATCCGTTAATCTGACAGTTCGAATCAATCCGTTTCAACGGACTGATTGACGACAATCTGGCATAGTCCATGTTGAAACTAGACACCGTTAACCTCAGTCGTACTGTAGCGTAACTGACTTTGGATTACCTAGACACCGTTAACTACACAATGTTAGTTATGTACGGCGTGCGGTATACGGAGAATAGACTTACCCTCAGTCGTACTGTAGCGTAACTGACTGAGGGATAAGGTAGCGTGGGATGGGTACTATATACGGTTGTTGACATTCCAACTGTCGCGAGTTGCCGCTCCAACAGTCCATTCCCACAGCTTGCGGTAGTCCGAGTCCTGCATCTGCAAGGTCGTCGAGTAACGTTACTGTTGCACTACACTTTGCAAGTCTCCCATTGGCTGAACAAGCCTTAGCGACTCCCAAGCGAGGCTTAGCGGGCCATGTACCTGTACCATACCTAAAGTGGGTCAACTTCCAAACATTTATGAGCTTTTTCGCGATTTCAGATTGTTGATGTGGTCCGAGTGTTCGATCCGACTCGATCTATAGCTCGAACCGATGCGTTTCAACGGACGGATTGATCCACTATAACACGGGGATGAGATCAGTCAAAGTCCATTCCCACGGCTTGTAGCGGCAGTCAAGCATGTACATATCGTCATCATCTTTGCATCAACTCAGAAGGTCTGCAATTGCCGTCTCGTCCTCACAGGCTCACTTGTCAGTTGGTTTGTTCGGCTCTGCTCCTGCTTGC
>KN819339.1:293798-304101 GCA_000827475.1 Paxillus involutus ATCC 200175
TATCCGCACCTTCCCTATAACGTGGTCCCGGACTCGGACGACCCGATCGAGTAGCAGTTTCCTCGCCTCCTCGCACGATGAACCAGGGCGACCACGGTGCTTCTTCCGTGGCTTGGCCAGCGCCCGAATCACCGTCTGGACAAGCCCATGTACTACTTTGTACTAGAGCACACTAGCGGGCACGAAGACCCGATTGTACCCTATCTCCGACAGCTTCGTCCTTCCTTGCGGAGATTATAATGTCAAGTACATACAGGTGAGGACACTCTAACTCCCAAGACCGTCGTGTGAGAGCGTTTATTGCTGTGGCCTGTAGGAGTGCTCTTTGTACTGGCGGTGCAATAGCTATGCAGCGCACATCGTCGCAAGGTGGCACTAACCTGCCCGAGGTATGGAATTCCCAGGAGACCTTCACAAGCTCCACTTCCCCACTGCATTTTTTGTCTCATCCATTCCAAAGCACTCGAGTACATATATACGCTTCTTGGTCCAAAATGCTGAAAGCATACTCTATTTCATGTTTCATTATCCAAGAACTCGAGGGTATGGTAGTAAAAACACAATGAACCTGAACGCAGAAACGAACGTGCACTGCACTCGGTTGGATGGTATCCACGCGTCACCCGCGAATAAGTCCAACGAGGCAGGTAGGTATGTGGGTTCGTAATGTCCATTGCGAAAGAAAGGGGGGGGGAGAGACAATGTTGAATCAGAAAACAAAGCGTGTGGGAGTGATCGTGAGTTGCGTCTATAGGAATCTGAAAGACGACGGTTGGTGGCGTGGCCACAAGGAGCAGATGGTAATGGAATTTGTCCTAACTCGGTGCAAAAAGAGAATCCATTATTAGACACTTTTCGCAATCATCCTCCTTCGTCAGAGTAGCAGCGATGCGACTGCCAGCCCTGAGATCACCGTGAAGACACCCGTCAAACTTGCAACCTCCCATCTGCGCTCGCCAGCGTTCGCAATGAGGACGATAGCATTTGATGTGGGTGGCGTGACATTACGCAAGAGTTGTGTGGGGAGCATGTTGGGCGAAGCAGACACCTGCCATTGTGGGGGTAATGGGGTGCCGTCCCATTGGTAGAGCTGGAGGGTGTACCCTTTCACCGGATCTTGGTAGATAGTCCAGATTGTATAGAGCTCGGTGTCGTTGTAGTTCTCCATGAAGTTGGACGTCGCTGCGCACGGATCTTGAATTTGTTGGTAGCCATCTCCAAAGGGCGTCATGATTATGGATCCATTAGCAAGGAGTTGATATGTTCCGTGACACCAGTTCATGACACCAGTTATGCAAGTGGGCGAAGGGCCTGCAAAGAAGCAACGCTTAAGTCAACATGCTCGAACCGCAAGACGGTCGTTTTACCATTCCCTGTCATTCGATACCGCGCGATCTCGTAGAAACCGTCACCAGTACTGAGCGTAAGTTAGCTAGGTGTGTATATGATGCAATAAAGGTGGACCCACAATGAATAGGACATGCCAGTCGTTGGTGGGTAGGTAAACGACTCGTTGGCTGGCTGTGCGAAGCCCTGTGTATAACGTGGTGAGTCACACTGGGCTTGACCACCTTGCAGACGAACTGACCGCGCCCGTGATGACGTTCTGACTCCCTGATGCCCAAGTGCCGACGAGGGATGTCACATTACCTTGACCAAGAGTAGGCACTGCCAGCAAGAGCAAAAGAAGCGAAAAGACAATCATCAAGATTTAGAGGAAGATTTGAAGGGGAGGTAGGACGTCGGTCGAGTTTCAGAGATAGTGAGGGAGCAAAGGTAGGTGCTTTGCTGACACGGCGGTGACACAAACGTTGGAAACCGTGACGACGAAGGCCTGAGAAGGGAGTGGTGTGTTTGCTTTTGTTTGCTCCACCTTTTGATTCCAACCGTAGTTCCAACACCTCTTTACAGCTGGATCATATCATCGTGAGGTTAACGTTAATACCATTTTATAAACTCTTCAAGCACGCGAGATCCCATGGATACGAAGCATGTCAACACTGACGGTCTGCAGTTCGCGGCGCATTGCGGTTCTTGGCCAGACACCGAACAACCCCCGCCACAAAGGACAGTTACTGGACCTTACTAGCGCTAGCCAGTCTTTCTGTACCCGTTTTACAACGCCATATACAAGCGTACAGTAGCATGGGCCTTATCGCCTGAATTGTTCGCTTGATTAATATAACGACGGCCCATCACCGTTTCCTCATGTAATGAGTGTGATCGATATTTGATCGAGGAGTCGTGCTGTAGCCTATGAGTTTGTTGGGTCGCTAGCATTGTCTGCCTGGAGAAACATTTTCTGCTAAATATCAAGTGGTAGGCTTAACTAGACCACCAGTGACCACGATCCAAATCCTGTTCCCGCGAGACATGGCAGGTCATCAAAAAACGTGTCTATTCATAACAAAGGAACGGCTGTCCATGGGCTACTTAATCTTTCTTCAGTTCCCTCCTCACCACGAACACGCGTTGGCCATCGTCCGTTGCTGTTAGCTCCTGCACGCCTCTAACGCCCTCCAATCCATGCAGACCACGACCCTTGGCAAGTACAACGTACATTTCAAGACCATCACCGACCTGACGAGCTAAATTTAGCACACAAATATGACAAGGACAACAATAAGAGGGCGCGGGTATACCTCAATGTGACGCTCAGTTGCGCCAGTAAATGAATCGATGACTATGGACAGAACTGTTTGAAGAGGGAGATGTGCCGGATGCGACGTGTTGGGTGCAGGTCGCTGATTCTTGAAGTAGATCTGCGATTTAATTGGGTTAAAATTATGATGCACGGGCTATCTTCGGGAAAAGATCGGAGGGGGCTAGACTTGCCTGATTATCTAGGAATGGCTGAACTAATGACTGTGCAGCGCCTGCTGCACGGCATGCCTCACGTTCGTAGGACCCCACGGGATCGAACGAGTAGACAGCACCAGTACCTGGAGTCATGGGGTGAGATGATGTGATTTAAAACATGTATACGCGCCCGACGAACCATCTTCTTCGATACCACCTAAAATGTTATACACATAATACGGAAAGAATCGTCGAGCGTAGAGCATCGTTTGGATCAATCTTGCAATGGCACGCAATGGCATGTCTTTTGAATGAGCGTGTCGGTACCACTGGATGGGAGAATGACATAAGGTTGAGGCAAAAAAGATCGGAAGGGTGTGCGTACCTCGAGACGCTGCTTGACTTTCTTGACAAACATGTTCCCGTCTGCTGCAAAGCCGTTGACGGCTAGGACAGCGCGATCGGTCCTGGGATAAGGGTGAGGGAGACGGATATGACTGTGAGATGAGTGGACGCGTACAATTGAAAAACCTTTGGTGCATATCGCGTCTGGATACTGTAACCTTCGCTCTGCCTCGTATCTCCCGCGATGACGCTAAAATCCGCACCAGCAATGGCGAGGATAGTGCCGCCATTCTCGGTGTAGGGGTTGAATGCTCTTTGTGCGGGGTGGTTGAGGGAAGTGGTGTCGGGCATGAATGTTATCGATGGGGTAGGAAGAGGTAGATAAGTTCCTGAGTGGTGGTGAATACAGGAAATGCAGAAGAAGGTGGCAGACGCACTGGCGAAGATAGTACTTGGAGGCCGCGTAATAGGCTAAGCCCTGCCCGCTACTTGTCGGACTTTGAAATTGGATTGTTACTCCGAACTTCTTCCTACCTAGTATTTACAGAAACCATCGGGGGCGTTCTACACGACACTTTTGATGACGGGAGATTCCACGTCCTTGGCACTCCGTACATCTTCAGGCCTGGCACTCCCCCAAATCTCGTCCATGGACTCATCGGTCTGTCACCAAACTTGCCAATTCGATCGAAATACCAATCACTGAACGTTGAATGCTGAATGGCCCGGGCCCGCCATCACCTCAACAGCACCGGCTGCGCTCAATACACCTATAGCTTTCAATACATCCAGCTTTCAATATACTTAGCTCTCAATCTAGAGTCTATCTCCGTGGATTCACCGAAACGGCGATCACGCGCACGGACAAACATTCATGTCAAAGGAGACTCCCAGCCCTGTGGGACAGTCCAGCTGAAAGAGTTCCTCGAATGTCTCTCCATGCCCATCATTCGCGTGACTCTCGGTGTCAGGAACATCTGATTAGTGGGGGACTCACTGCATCATGCATCATGCATTCATGATTAGTGTTCTGTTGGAGTGCGCGAATTTACGGCACTCAATATGACGGAGGGTTACCTCTTCAAGCTCCAGTTCCTGTGCCTTCCCGTGCTTAACGCACCCTGTTCAGAAGGGGAGATGTCGGTCCTCGGATCCCTTCCCAGTTCCGTCAGTTCCGTCTCATCGTTAATTATAACTACCTCGTCATCGCTTTAACACATTATTCGGTTGACGGCCCTTTATAAGAAGGCATCCCCTATCGATGGACGGTCGACTGTTAGTGAATGACAGACTATGGCACTACTATGGCGCGTAATTAGGAATCGCCCATGACAACGTCTTCCCTCCGTTGGGCATCCCGACTGTGACCCATTTGGATCATAGATGTCGGCGGGGATTCTTGCGACAGATCTCCGATTATTTCCTGGGATTTTGAAGGTGAATTCCTCAGCACGAACGGGATACTAGTAAGGTTCATGGTAAACGACCAAGCTGAAAGTGGTTGGTGTGTGAAGACACTACTTTCTTGCTATTCACGTCAGGTGTTTCAAAATTGCTCTGCTTGACTACGTTCTTTGACGCATCTAAGCAGAGCATCATGGAGAAAGTAAAGGACCCCAACGGTGAGGATGGTTCCCCACATCGTTTGATGAAATCAGCAACGATTGACATACCTATGTATAGCTAGCCAAACCGAATAACCAGAAAAAGATCACATGAATTTCGGTTCATCCGCCCGGGGCAATGTCATGGACCACACTGAATTGTATTGTACAGGCACGCGTGTCCCTTTCTGCGGGGTTCTGAACCTGAAAGGCAAGTGCTCTTCGCATCAGAAAGTTGGCCGACGGGAGCACAGGCCACTTAGCGTTACCAGAAATCCGTGTAATTCGCCAGCTGTTATATGATGTCGATGAGGGGTTGTATGACGCAGTTTTCGTTTTCTCCGCATCACACTCTAGTCTCCCCTAGAAAGAACAAAGAGTCGAAGTAAGTTACTCGTGTCTTCTCTGGGATGAGATGGCGTGAGCAAGGTACATCGCTTGCTCTTTGACAGGCCCAGGCGTGTCTACTCACAAAAGGGTATACATTCTTATACATTTCGGACATTTTGATTAGCTTACCGCTTTCGGTAATCAAGGGATGCAAAGACGATGAGTGAATCGATCTGAGTGTGATCACGGTGAGGTTGCTTCAAACGTGTGTTGTGACTTGATCATCTCAAAGGGGTCGCAGAGTCTCCTCCTGGGTATTAATATGAGTGAGTTCTACGTTATTATGTCTATCCTCAAACCCCCTCGCAATACATGAAGCCTCATCTCGCGGTAGACTTAGAAGCACTCAACGGCTGTCTGCTCTTCGCGATCCCGAAAAAAGGTGTGTTTGGTGAATGCATCGAATGCCATAGGAGCTTCTGATCCCAGTTCTCAGGTCGCTTACACGAGAGATGCCTGCAATTACTCGCCGGTATGCTGATTTTTCCATGTATCTTTAAGGAGAGATATCTGATTTTTTTGGATCAATTCATCGTAGGCGCGGACATCCAGTTTCGCAAATCGAATCGCCTCGATGTCTGCCTCGTGTTAAATCATCCAATCGCGCTGTGAGTCGGCCACTCTGTCCAGATATTTGGTTGGCTGACTCGAGCAGTGTGTTCCTCCCTGCTTCTGATATACCCTCATTTGTCGGGAATGGTAACATCGACCTCGGAATAACAGGTCACGACGTCGTCATAGAAGCAAAAATGCAAGAAAAAGTAACGGAGGTTCAGCGCCTCGGATTCGGAAAATGTGCTCTTCAGGTGCAAGTACCAGAACACGGGCCTATCAAAACAGCAGAGGATCTCGCTGGAAAACGCGTCGTGACGAGTTTCGAGGTCCTTGCAGCGGAGTACTTCAACAAAATTGACGATCAGCTGTCACTTGTCGGCGATCAAAGAACAAAGATTCAATATATTGGCGGAAGTGTGGAAGCTGCCTGTTCACTCGGCTTAGCAGATGGTATAGGTGAGTGATCAGGACGGGCTTGCCTAGACCACGCGCTTACGGCGATCTTCATCTAGTTGACCTCGTGGGTACGTGAGCGCTGAAGCCTGTTCTATTTTCGTGGTTTGTTAACGTTTAACAGAATCCGGTGATACAATGCGTGCCGCTGGTCTGCATGCGATTGCAACAGTACTCCAAACTGAAGCTGTCCTCATCAAATCGAACACTCCTTCCCGTGCTGATCACGCCCCCCTCATAAATTTGATCGCCAGTCGAATCGCAGGTGTGATAGCAGCTGAGAAATACGTGGTCTGCTCGTATAACATCACTCGCGCTGCTCTACCCCAAGCGATCCAAATCACGCCTGGTAGGAGAGCTCCCACGATCAGCCCGTTGGAGGAGTCAGAATGGGTTGATGTCAGTGCCATGGTAGAGAAGAAGAACTGCGCAACTGTGATGGATCAGCTCGTCAAGATTGGGGCTGTGGATATCCTCATCTACAAGTTGGACAATTGTCGTGTATAGTCATTCGAAATAAGTAGACAGCGGTCTACGCAACGATAGTCTTGGTCCTTCAATGATCGTGTGAATTACCGTGTACTAGTCCTACTCAGTCAGTAGTCATGCTGTCCTTGAAACATCGGAACGAGTAACCGTGACCCGTATACGCCATCGTCGAGCGCCTGTTGTGGCACAGACCAACTAGGGTATCTGGGCCCATCAGTAACTTCAGACAGCGGTGGAGTTATAAACGATTAAGAACCGGCAGCGGTGTGTTTTTGAATCACTTACTCTTACCTCTACCCAAGTTGACCCGAGTCGGGAGCAAGTTCTCTGTATCAGCTATCAGCTTTGATGGAGGAGTATACCCCCGATACTTTCAAAGCTCTCCTCGCAAAGCTAGTCAAAACACCAGAATGTTTCACCCCGGATGATCTCAGACAGGCCCTCGAACATCTCTTCACGCCAGATGCGGCCCATCCTACCCAGATCGGCGCATTCTTGACCGCCATCCACATCAACCAAATAGAAAGACGTCCAGACACCTTGGCTGCAGCCGCTAACGTCCTCCGTGCGCGTGCGCTCAAAGCTGTCATCGAAGATGACGACAAAGATTTCGTCGTCGATATCGTAGGCACTGGTGGAGACGGACACGACACATTCAATGTCAGTACAACTGCCGCCGTAGTTGCCGCAGGCGCAGGCGCACGAGTGGTCAAGGTGAGTTATCCGGTGCTTGCACAGAAGCCTCACAGGATCGATGTCTCACTCGGCCTATCACTCAGCACGGCAGTGCGGCGTCGACGTCGAAATCCGGATCAGCAGATCTATTGAAACGTCTCGAGTGTCTATTCGTAGCCCCTACAGCTGGAACAGCAATGCCTATCGCCCGTGTTCCATTTACGTTCATCCTGGCCTCTCACTACCACCCAGCGCTTGCCGCGATTGCGCCGTATCGTAAACTACTTCCCTTCCGCACGGTCTTCAATATCATTGGCCCACTCATCAATCCTGCGCATCCGAGGGGCATGGTGCTCGGTGTTTCCGAGCGCGAACTTGGCCTTCCCTTCGCCGAATCACTGCGTGACAGTGGCGTCGTCCGCGCGTTGGTGGTGTGTGGAGCCGAGGGGCTTGATGAGATCAGCTGTGCTGGAGATACGTGGGTATGGGAGCTCAAAGATGGAAATATCACAGAAACCACACTGCGTCCCACGGATTTCGGACTGCCCACGCATCCGCTCACATCGGTGTCAGGTGGAACGGTCTCGCAGAACGCGGAGACGTTCAAGGCGCTCCTTACCTCCGGGTTTGAAATACCCGACGAACTGACGCCGGTGTTGCATTTTGTGTTGATGAATGCTTCTGCGCTGTTGGTTGTTGCTGGGATAGCATCGGATTATGAGCACGGGGTTCGCCTTGCGAGGGAAAGTATGAGGTCGGGTGCAGCTTGGAAGGCCCTGGAGGTGTTCCGCGAAGCTGGGCGAGCGGCAATGGCTAAAGTCGAAAACGAAGAGAAGTTACAGTAATCATTGGCAAGTATGTTAAAAGCAACCTTATCCGTACACGATCTTGAATGGATGGTAGCTGATGCTGGTTGGATCAGTCAATCACGCTTCACTGGACCGCCGTGTTTGGAAGCAGTACTTTTGCGTAGATGTTTACAATTGAAGTTGGTGTGAAAGTACCAAGTGCTACTCTAATTTATGTAATGTAATTTATGTAAGCATGTAGGTCATGCGAACAAGCGCCGTCTCTCACTGCACATACATCCAACTTCCAAGTCTTTTAATCCATAGACCTCCGGGGATATCTCTCGAAAAATGTGGAAATGGGTGTTTTACATGTTCCTGTGCACGGTGGCGGACGCACTGGACACTAGTTTGTCGTTGGTGATAACGAACAAGAGGCCGCAAATCAGTATTCTCGTGAGTAGATCCTACACATTTGCTCTCACACACTTGCTAACATGATGGAGTTACCAGCCTTCGGACGTGGATCAACTCAGCAACGAGGAGATTCTTGAGCTCAGGACAAAGGCTCCAAAACTATCACGAGAATCCGCCATCTTTCAACTTACCCCCAATACTGTTGCAAAAGTTTCGCAAGACATTGACGAGGATGCTGATGATGCCTCAGAAGCCAACGCCCTCGACCTGTTGTTCGCAAAGACAACTATTCCAGTCCCACGAGTTCGCCGCGTTGTAAAGCAAAAGTGGGATCACCTCATCGTCATGGACCATATCAAAGGTCCGACTCTTGCTAAAGTCTGGCCAACCCTTTCGGTATGGCGGAAGATAGGCGTCGCTTTTACATTACGTCGCTACGTCCGCCAGCTTCGTCGTTTGAAGGCACCTCCCATGACACCGCCTGGGCCTCTGAGCACGCAAGGACCACGGACATGCGAATCCCCTATTTTCGGTCAAGTTCAGTCTCATCGCGGTCCGTTTGCCTCATACGCTGAGCTTTCGGCATTCTTCAACGAACGATGCAAGATGGCACTGGATGCTGACCAAGTGCCCGAAAACCACCCATCGAGAAAGGAGCTATTTGACGATTCGGGACCGCTCGTTCTTACACACCAGGATCTTAACCTTCGAAACATCATAGTGGGCGAAGATGGTCGCCTTTGGATGATTGATTGGGCATGGGCCGGATATTATCCGCTTTGGTTTGAATATGTCGCAACGTCGAGGCAGGCAGAGGATGAGGAAATCAGTGGAACAAACGACGAGTTTTGGAAGACGTTGGTTCCTTTCATTTGTGGACCGTATTTCGAACAGGAAAAATGGCTGTGGAGGATGTCACAGGGATTGTATTTCATATAACTGAGGTCTGCAGATCTATATCATTCTTTGTTCAAGCTGCTCATACTTCATAACGTTCTACCTTACTAGGTGATCTGGCTTGGCAATGTCAGTTGGTCAATCGATTATAACTCTAGTTTGTATCACAACATGTTTGCTTCGCTTTTGCCGCAGGGTTTTCTCCTTTCCTAAAGCTTGTCGACAAGTGGTAATTCGCGGCTTTTCCCTTTAGGACGTTGGTATGCATCTTGATCAGTGATCACACTGCAGAGCAATTGCAAGTTTACTTGGAGTACAGTGGATGGCGCGCTCCTCCTGCAATCTCGATTGATGGTTTCTCATGGATGCGTTTGCCAGTGGTGCATTCTGTTCCTTCTAAGGATCGAATGGTACGAACGCTCCAGGAATCACATGGACACTACTAGATCTATATCTAGAGTGAGGACGACCAGCTGTCTTCTTACTATCTATACCGGTCTGCCTACAGGAGGTTAGCTTATCTATATCCGCTCACATTGATGCTTCAAGCTCATACACATGCGATCAACGTACCACGTGTTTACTCGGTCTACTCGATTGCCTGGTCTTCCGAGTCAAACTGGCCAACTCAATCTTGGGGAAGATAGTACTACACGGTATTCCCTGCGCATCATGGCTCCAGTGCAGAAGATTTACGAGTCGTTGCTCTGCACTTCCAACTCAAACGTGGCAACAGCATATTCTGTGGTCCCATCTAGGCGAGTTTGTCATTTACACTTATTCCTAACCACAACGTTGCGTGCTATTTATTCTATTCTAACCATGGCTAACTTGGTCTGCAGACCAGCCGTTCAATCGACGCTTAAAATGACCTGCGAAGCTTTCCCTCTT
>KN819339.1:316860-332217 GCA_000827475.1 Paxillus involutus ATCC 200175
TTGTGCGTTATTGATGCTAGCTTTGTATGGCTTTCAGCTAGCGATGCTCCTATTGCGAGGACCCCACTGCCCGAGGACCCACTGGTTTGGTTGGGCGGGTGGCTTCGAGGCTCGTAAGAGTGTCGTGAAAGCACGAGAGGATGACGGAGGTAAAACAGAGGTGAACCCAACGAATTCCCCAGCGCACGTGGAAAAGAAAATGGAGGAGGGCTCGATAGACCAGGGTACTGCATCAAGGGAGATTGTTCGGATCTCAACATAGTGTACTTACCTCAGACTATTTTGTAACATTATTGTCGCTCGAGAAATAGAAGTCTGGTGGAAAAAACGGAAGGAATGTCTGTTTGTGCGGTGCGGACCCTGTGGGTGGATCTCATTTGGTTCATGAGGAGCCATTTGTCAAAGACTCTATCACTATCAAGCTGACCACTTGACCACTCGGTCGATTGCGTTGGCAGGGTCCCACAGTAATGGTTGGTCTTGCTGGATTTCACCCGAGGAACCGATGTCGCCCCATTGCAGATGTTGCTTCGAGGGTTCTTCAGTGGCACGGAGTGCATCACGGCCCTCATGACAGAGTCGTGCTCTTGCCAATTGCACCGCAAACGAGGTCAATGCAGGGCGCACGGATTGTATTGTTTTATAATCCACGGCTGTAGAATACATGGCATCGATGCGTGGAGGTAACCTTGATATGGCATTATAAAGCTTTATATAGCTCAGATTTTCCCTTGTGCAATGCCTTTGTAATGCCTTACAATGTCATGTAAAGCCATGTCACGCTTTCCGCTGGCCTTCGATGCTGAGCAAACGTTAGGGGGAGTCATTCATAAGTCGCCCGTCTACACTGAGCAGCCACGCATCGATAATGGCAGCCGGAGTGAATCGTATTCTACCACGGAGAAACTGTTGCACAGCAGTGGTATGTTGATGGTTGCCGCGAACGCGGTCATTCTTCTCGTCGCGGAGCCGGAGGTGGTAAAGGAGGTCGGATAACGACCATCCCACACTCTTCAGCGCATCGCGGACCACGTCAAGCCTGTCCCGCCATGACCTTGGTGTTGCTCACTTCTTTTTCGCAGGAAATGGATGAAGTCCTGGGGGCGAGAATGCGATTGGTAGCGTGTTGTCGTTGTATCGTTGCTTGCGTTCCTGCGGGGTAGCCTCCTTGGCGCTGGCGGAGGACTGTGTGGAAGAGGGCATGCCGATGTTTGCGCCGCTGGTGTTTGGTGAGGACGAGGTGTCGCGGAGATTTCGGCACGGAACACTGAGGAGGTCTCGGCTGGGGTGACGAGGAGGTCGGGTTGGGCAAGAAGCGGAAAGAACGTGTTGTTATGTCGATTGCCAGCTATTGTTGATCATAAACGAATGTATGTCGAGAGGGATGTCAAAGGAGTGGCATTATAGCATATACTAAATGCGCTGAGAATAGATGCGACGCGTTGACACCGTCAACGGGAAGCTTCAAGTTGACCCTTAGCAAACGGAATTCCCCGACTACAAGCACCGACGCCTGCACTACCGTATATTGGGTACTTAAGCGAGCAAACCGTCAGGGTAGTGGCAGTCACGGTGGAGAAGGGACGATGATCTTCTTTCTCTATGGTCTGTCTAGGGGAGACTAACTCATGCGTGGCAAGAGAGATTACTGTTACTTACCAGGTGAGTTTGTCATTTACACTTATTCCTAACCGCAATGTTGCGTCTGTTCTAATCATAGCTAACTTTTCTGCAGACCAGTTGTTCAATTGACGTCTGAAATGGCCTGCGATATGCTTGTCCTCTTCAAGTCAGCGGTGTTGGATCCAGGTTGGACTTAGACTCGGATTTTGGGCAGGGTGTCCTCCCAAAGGACGACGCCTACGAGGGGCTCGTGACCCAGGTTCCACCACTGCCTTGCAAAAGCAGAGAGGGTGTCGCTCCCACACCCCATGCTCCGTTTCGTTTGCTCTGTACATGATGTCCAAGTCGACCACTCCTGCCGGGTCAACCACAGAGTAGACACCAGACACTTACCGGGATGACTTTGGGTTCGTAGACATCCTGAAATGAATCCGCTATGATCCTGATAAGCCGTTCCACTTCGGAATGTTGTCAAACGCATCCTTTGGTATCAGTGGCATTCTAGGTGCGGTCAGGCATTGATATTCTGGTTTCCCGTGCACTCACGATTGTTTAATCTGCGCCAATCGTTCTTTCCCTATGACGTACGATGAAGTATCAAGCAATGCTCTTCCAGCATCTCCGAATCTGCCCGTTCTCGGTTGAAGTCGTTACCCATCCTTGCGGTGGAGTTTGGGCAAGGCTTGCCTCGTCGGCGTCCGACGCACATTCCATACTTGTGTATTACTCGGGGGCAAGTTATGGGAACATCGGTTGGAGCGGACGTATTTGTCGAGTATGGCTGGAGAGTCGATTCACTTCTGTCCATGGTCTGGCTTTGCTTGGCAGCTGGGTATCCCCCTTCTAAGAGGACCACATTGTCCTCGGCAACGATGGGTGGGCTAGCAAGGCAGAATGACTCTGAAGAGGGAGCTGGTCCAAACGACTCAGACCAATCGTCTAGAAACGATTGCGAGAAAGGTGAAGTGAACCCAGCAACCTCAGAATTCTCGATCACACCGAAGACGGCCTGAGCCAACAAAACTTAGACTTTCTATTAGAAAGTCTAAGTTTATTTACGTGTTGATGCTTCCTCAGAGAGCAACCACTACTCCGAGTCTTCAACCCCGACTGAAGGCCACTTGCTAGGATCGTAATAATCACGGACAATAGAGTTGTTTCAGCCTTCAATGATCAAGCGATCGCAGTGCTGCTTTCCGCGCCAATGTGGACGATATCCTATTACAGTTATTGACTACTGTTTGAACACAACATTGAAGACTTGATTGTACAGCTACAATAACATGGAATATTTATACCAAAGTTAGCTTATTGGATAGAGCACCCTCTCAGGTAGCTCTGTATCAATTTTTATTAAAAAGAAATGATGTATTTCGAGGCGGAGAACGCACGGAGTGGGTCACTTTTGTGGCAGTGACGAGTGGCTAAAACATGTGACCTATTAGGGAAAAACTAATGATGACTAATAGAAAAACCAATCAATTACACCTGTCCGAGTCATGTGTGCGAGACACCCTGCTCAGTGTTTCTTGTGCTACAACTTCAACTTCACCAATTCCAGTGATTTGACACATTTTGTTGCCATGAATTTGTGTTGTAGCAGTGGTATAATCAAGATGTTTCAGTGAGTGATGGTGTTTCAGACACCGGTCAATCCCTGTACATAGTAGATTTGGGAAAATACCATGCGAACGGACTAGGGGCCGTCGCTAGCTTCACTGCCGAACAGTCTTGCGAACACTCGACTTTCGAACCTATTTATGCCTCGAGTTCGTCCACATTCTCCCATCCTGGCTCTTCGATCATGGATACCTCGTCCGTCGATACCAGGGTAGGTACATCCAGCTCAGAGACCCTCGTTGACAAGGTTGAGGATGAAAGACTCGTACCTTCTACCGATTTCGGATTTCTTCCGGTTCCAAAGAGGCTCCGTTACGACCCCAACAAACCTTTTCATTTCGGACTCCTGCTTAATGCATCCTTTGGATTCGCTAGCACATTCAGTAAGTCTCTGATTCGATTCGAGGTCCCAAGTTGCTGATCTCCTCACCTCCTTTGCAGCCGTTGCGAATCTATACTACTGCCAACCACTGTTAAGTATGCAGTGTTTGCTCTCCGTGTCCACTGTTCCTAATCCGTTCATCTTGTTAAAGTCGAATTCTCGAAGTCTTTTGATATCACCTATGACGAAGTAGCATTGTTAGGCTCTTTTTACTCTTTCTCAAAGAAATTACTGATGGAGAACTACAACTAGGATCGCGACGTTGATTCAGGCAGGGTATGGCACGCTCTCATTTACACGCGGATTTGGGCACACATTGACATCCTTGATTAGATATGCCACCGGTCTAATGCTGATTTCTCCACTGGGAGATCTGGTCCGTCGACGACAGCTCGTTCTGTTGCTGGTATTTGCGTCGACAACGCTTACCATCGGTCTCGCCATCACACCGAATCTTCGGGCTTTCGAAGCCATATGCTTCTTGATCGGTGTCGTCAATGTTACTCCTCAAATCCTCATGCCACTTGCCGCCGATCTGGCTACGCCAGAACGCAGGGCGTCTGCTCTATCTATGGTATTATCTGGTCTCCTGTTTGGAGTGTTGATCGCACGAGTGCTCGCTGGAGTCATCGGCAATTTCAACACATGGCGTATAGTCTACTACATGGCCATCGGGGTCCAGTGTTTTGTGCTCGTTGGGGCTTATTTCATCCTACCGGATTACCCAGCCAAAAATCACGACCTCACTTACTTCAAAATCATGTTTTCCATGGCCAAATATGCCGTCACAGAGCCACTCGTAATACAGACTGCTTTTATCAACGTAGCATCGAGCGCATGTTACACGGCCTTCTGGGTCACGCTCACGTTCTTGCTAGGCGGCGCACCGTACCACTACTCGACGTGAGTGATTTACCGTCCGCAAACTGCTCAGTTATGTGGCTTATAGACGATAGGCTCGATATCGGCCTCTTCGGACTTGTGGGCATCCTAGGGGTGCTTGTTGGTCCTTTTATAGGCCGTCTTATAGACAGGCTTATACCTTGGTATGCCACACTAGTGGCAACCTTCTTGCTCCTCGCGTTCCAAGCCGTGCAGGCCGCTGCAGGTGGCATCAATGTTTCGGCTGTCGTTATCGTTTGTTTCGGGCTGGACCTTTCTCGCCAAATGCAACAAGTGTCGTTAGCCACCAGAGTTTTGAGGTAATCAGTTCTCGTTTGCTACGCACAGAAGACTGAAGACAACAACTTACAGTATCTCAACCGCGGCAAGAGCGCGTCTGAACGCGATCCTCATCTTATCGGTGAGTTCATGAACGTCGACCTGAATTTAATTTAACGGTTATGCAGTCGTTCATTGGACAAGTCGTTGGATCCTCTATCGGAACAGAGGTTTTCGTTCGACATGGATGGCGGGCTTGTGCGTTATTGATGCTATCTCTGTACGGCTTTCAGCTAGCAATGCTCTTATTGCGAGGTCCCCACTGCCCGAGGACCCACTGGTTTGGTTGGGCGGGTGGTTTTGAGGCCCGTAAAAGTGTCCTGAAGGCACGGGAAAAGGATGGAGTTTTTTCAGAGGTGAACCAAACGGATTCTTCACTGCAGGCAGAAAAAAAGACGGAGGGTTCACTAGACCAGACTACTGCATCAAGGGACGCTCCTAATGATGCATGATGGAGTGGACTTACCCCCGATCATTCGGATCTCCGCCCAGAGTATCTACCTCGGACTGTTTTGTGACACACTGCCCCTCGAGAAATGGAAGCCCGGTGGCAAAAACGGAAGGAAGGCCATATGTCAGATTGCGCGGTGTGGCGGAATGGCGACCCTGCGGATGGATCTGATTTGATTCATGGGGGGCGGTTTATCGATGGAAATGTTATGACCATGCCCTGTGGCGAATGGAAACCAACAGAATTAGTAAATAAATTTTCAGTACTGTCCGGCGAGTCTGTAAACTTGCGAAACGGACGAATCTTTGGGTGTCTGATACTCTGAGCTACAAACAAATGAACCAATGGGCTGTCTGGGCGCGAGGTTCATTTTCTGGGGGGGAACGATACGATCTCCCAACATGACACAGATTGCCAAGAACTCACCCCCCATCAGAAGCCTCTCCGCGCTATTTGGATGTCGCACCACTTGAGGAACGATGATAGTCGTAATATTCCGACTCCGAACATGTCGTGTATGGAGTTCCGTGCTTGCAGTAGTGTACTTTGGAAGGACTTCATAAGTTCGCCCAAAAAGGAGCTGGCCCTGATCTATACCAGATACAACGTCCGAGCGTCGTCCCCAAGAAGCCCCATGAGGCAAGGCATGACGTATAGTCCGAGCCTCCGAGGGCTGAGTTTGGTACCTCATTGATTGCGGGCAAGCTCACAACATATCTGGGGAGCCTGACCTGGTGGGCGATACGCGAGATGGGCGTTCTTCATGCACATGTCGCTAGAGGACCAGGGGTTATTCGATTAGGCAAGCCAAACCTAAAGCCTCACCCATGCCGCTCTGCTGGGCTACGGTGAAAACGTGAAATGATACAATGCTTCTGCCGAGCCCGTCGTGCAATTACCCAACGGCGGAGGCAACGAGCTAGTCTCAAAAACGACCCCAAGATTATTGTAGCGACGACGATCCTCATGGGCGGTTGATCAACGGAATTTTTGCAAGTCCGATGGTATGTATTAGTGTACCTGCTAGAAACTGTGAGCTTGCTCGTGGTGCCCGTCATTACATACGTTGACTAACAAGTGTCCAGATATGCGCAGATTGACTACCTTCCAGATCTGTACACTTCTGGAAAGGCAGTGAATGCTGAGATGGGATAAATTTTATTTCAAAAAGATGGCCGATCAAGAAGGTGGGAGCGGGGAAATTGGCTTGTAGTCATAGATTAGAACAAGGAGGATGTTGAGCTGGAAACAGTCCTAGGTGAGCTTCTAAAGAGCAGTGCACTGGAGAATTAGACCCATATAGCATCGCAAGTTAGAGCCATGCTGCCGCAATCGAACTCAAAAATCAGAATTTGCACGTAATGTGTCCGTGGGGCACATCACGGGGAAGTCACATAAATCAAGGAATGAGGCATAGGGGCTTGATTGGAACATGCTTGCCTTGTCATTCCGTGATAATTCCCGGTACTTTGCCTGACAACGAAACTTTGTTAGCGTCAAACTAGTTGGTTTGAAAACTCACCTTATCCAATAAAGTTGAAGGTACATGTCGACGAAAGTTCCAATTACCATACATACCGCTTTTGGAATATTTGTCAGCTACACTTGACGGACTTGCCAAATTTGGTCGGAATTCAACAAACTATTGTCACAGCTGAGCGCTGAAACTTCGCAATGGCGGAAGCTGGAGAGAGTAAGTCGTGACTGGATAGCCTGGAATCTGACCTGTCTCAACCACCCTGTTTCAGTATCACTGCTGCACGTCAGAAAGATCACAGCAGAGCAGACTGGAGAGCTTCGTCACTTGGTCTTATGGCCACACAAGCCACGGGATTTCGTTCGTCTCGACGAGGATGAAGACGGGGACCATTTTGGTGCCTTTTTTCCCTCTCAAGACAAGCCTGTCGCTGTGATTTCTGTATTTTTCGAGCGTATTCCAGCACCTGGAACCAATAAAGATGGTAATGAGGGATCGGACTTCTGCGCGGTTCAGGAAGTTTGCATGCCACCCAGACTTTCAGGGTCGAGGCATTGGGACGAAATTGCTGAACTATTTAGCATCTCATTGTTGGAGCATGGGTGCCAAGATCCTATGGTGCGACGCTCGGCTGAGCAGCAGTCAGTGGTACCAAAAGCGTGGTCTTGTCTCTTTTGGAGACACATTTTTCAAGGAGTCTGTGGAGTATACCCGCATGAAGATGGACCTCGTGAACACCCAAGCGAGTTAGCAGTTGCAGTTGGAGCTGGTACTCTTCCTGCGCTACAGTCATGGTGTGCGTACTGACATTATCTTGCGCATCAACAGATTGACACCGAACGAAGGTCCTAGCCTCGTAGTGGTCTAAATTCAAATGAATTTGTTTCTGGCTGCAGGCCCAGGGCGCTGATGCCCAAAATATTCACTGGCTGTCGCGTTGTGCTGCGACGGCTTCACCGAAGGTCATGGGTAAAGCTTCACGAAGGCTTGGAGTACGTTCAGGTCATGGGGCTTTCTACAACACTTTCGATCGGTCTGCCGGACCGCGGTCGTAAAGCTGCCTCAGTGAACGGAGAGTTCCGTCGTCTTATCCCTGCACGCCTCGGGGAACCCATGATTCGTTCCCCCGTACCAATGTAACGCCTTTATTGTTCCATTTTCGACGGCAGCTGTTGAAACGAAAGGGTAAGATAAACTCTGCAGATAAGCAATTTCACCAGGCTTCGCGTTTTCTCTGTGTTTACGACAGCGAAGAGTGATATCAAGTCAGCCGTTTGTGTTTTCCGCTTTAGTGTCATTCTAGAGCGCCTTTACGTTGAATTTCTCCCATCCGAAAGGGCACTTTTATCCTACAGACAATGCCTCCAAGTTGTTTGCGAAATACAGAAACCCATCTGACGGGTCTTTGACAGGTTTCTCAAACAGCGATCGGCACGACCCAACACTGCCTCTTTCACGGCCGCAATACCAGCGAATACCAGCCAGGAATATTATCGATGTCGAGTTCTCCATTCGGTCATAAACACGCAGTTCTTGGACATCCTCGCACCACGAGGTGACAACTGGCTACAGCCTCTTGGAGTTTGGCTCCATGGCCAGCTCCCCGTCTCCCATTCTGCTATTTGAAGATGCGTTGATCCCCGTGTCAACGCAGAATTGTCCCCTGTCAAGGGTGGACAAGGCGGTACTAGCGTGACAGGCTTCAGTCCCTGACATTCCTTGCTTTGTTCAGGCCATCTCTGCAAACGGACCATCGATGAGTCAACGAGGCTATCGGCTGTGCTTGCACGGTATGAGAGTCGGACTTCATGGCCCCATATCTCTTATTATAACCTAAAAGTTGACGTGTCGTTCAGCCTCCACCCTGCTCGGTTTCCTTTTGCGTTTAGCTTGCAGGGCGCCCGATCAGTGCAGCTATCAGATTGATACCATGGGTCCTTGTGTAATGTAATTTATGTGACGCCGGGTAAGGGAAGGTGAGGGACCTGCTTAAGGGCAAATCCTAATTTATCAGACGGATAAAATCGACGCGTCCACACCAGACCGGACCGCACCCTTATAAAAGCGGCCATGATTTCGACCACACTGACACCAGAACTTTTTTCCCTTTCGTTCATACCACCTCCATACCCCAACCAAGTGACTGCCCCTTCTCTCCTTCCAGCTCCTCACCACATTATCCCTTTTCCTGCATGGACTGCTGCTTGCTCTGACCCTCAGTGGCCTGTGGTGTCACTCTGTCCCTACTGTATTCTATGATCCAACTCCGCGCGTGAACATTTTCATTTGAATTTGTCATGTTTTGAATTGGTTCATAGCCAATATAGTAGGATAGAGCGTCCCGCTTGCTCTCAGTACACGATCAGCCGTAGTCCTGCTCACTCTACATCTTCCCTCCTCGTCGTGCTACTTGATATTTTATTTCAGGTGAGCTCTCCGCATCGTTCGTCTACACAGTTTCCGGTATATTTACCCCTCATCTCTCAGCCGTTGATGTCCCTGAGCCGTTAAGCTTTTTAATAGTTTGAGTTGCGCCCTCCAGCCCGCAAATATTCCTGATACGGCGATGAGTTTGATGGTCGCAAAAGAGTCGATTATTTTACGCTGCCTATGTACGGCTCCTCTTACGCTTTGTCTTACGAACTTGCTCGAACGAGAATGGAGGCATCGGTCTGGTCTCTGGTGATTATCGCTGCCATTGACTGAGAAACCCGTCGCCCAACGGCGTCCGTCCATCTGATGGGTATCAGCTCTGTATTTCCAGAACTCAAATGTTCGTTAATCCACTTGCCATTCGTAGACTTGCTGCGTGCCGTGCCCCGGAGGGTGTCCTAAATATGTATTCATACCCGTGAGGCCTCAAGAAACACGCCGTCGGAGCTGGCAGAAGCCGAACTTCAAAGCGCTCTACAGGATAACGCCGGTCAGAAAAGTAAAAAGTTTCCAGAACAGGTCTAGGGTAAAACGGAGGCAACCTCTTGGGTCACGGACCCTCTACATTCTCACACGGGGACGGGTCCTTTGATGAAATCCTGGCGGTCCGACGTGAGGAAGGCACGAGGAAATATTGTGCCCGAGAAGCCAACAATCCGGCTTTCTGCGCAATCACAGGCAGTTAAGAGGATCCGGACGAATAGGGCTCCGCAAAGGGTTTAAGGAAAGGCGGATAAAGTGACATTAATGGTGCAGGGATACAGACATCGATAGCGGAGTCACATGCGAGGGTATGCTGATGGCTTTTTCATTTCAACAGTTCTTCCACGACTCTATCTTCCGATATCTTCGCTACGTTTGCTCCACGGTAATTCAATCTCCGGAGAACATCGATCTGTTAGATTCGGAGAGAGCGGCTTCATTAATACGGAGAGGTGAAAGAACTCGTTTCATGTACGCACGACTTTCGACCGTTCAAATCCGAGTCCTTCAAATTGGTCTACGTGTGCCTTCTCGAGGCCCGCAATAGCCACCTCATCTTTTAGCGGCTCCTTCACGTCAAGCTTGGTTCGTGAGCCAGCGCCTCCCGCATACACCTGAGTCCAGTATCGCGCGGTCTCGTCAAAGCTACGCTTGCTTGTCGTATAGTGTTTTGCGACTTCAGCATCCTGAGGGTCGTTGGGTTCAGGAGAGCATAGAAGAGACTGAAGGGATAGTAAGGTGGACTTGAGAGTAAGCACGGGGGACCATGCGTCCTTCAGGATGTCGAGACAGATGGCTCCAGAAGCCGATGACACATTGGGATGGTATACTTTTGTGATAAACTTCATCTTCACAGGTTGAAATGGATACGATTCGGGGATCACGATATCCTGTGGCGTAGGGGGTCTATCGTACCTAGTCGACAGGAGAGGCGGTGCTGGCACTTACCACCTCAAAGGTGCCACCTTCGTATGGTGTATCCTTCGGACCAGGAAATGAACCTTTTAGGTGGAAAGGCGAGTTGTCGATGAGGTCGATTCGGATGCTGGAGGATTTATCGCCCTTGCAATCTGGGGGAAGATGAGTCCCGACGAACATGCCACATCATGGATTACAATCACCCACCCGAGATTTCCTTGTTCACTCGCCGAAGACGCGCATCCATGATGTGACTTTATATTCAAGATCAGCTTAGATGCAAGTTGGCGGGATTTTGTGCAGTGTGGAGCGACAAGTGAGACACCAATAAGCGCGCGACAACTGGTGCTCCTACAAAACACGTGACTTTATCATGCGGTGATGGTGCGAAACAGAAGTTGATCAGGATCTTCGTGGGCTTAAAAACATATATATATACACCGTTCAAGATCTCTCATTCACCATATCAACCACCAAGTTGCTACCGCCATGACTACCTCTCTCTCGATGCGCCAGAAGATGGAGAAGTTCATCGACGAGCTCCAGAATGAGATCGTCGCAGAAATCGAGCAGCTTGATCCCAATGCTCCCAAGTTCAAGCGCGACTCATGGGTCAGGGCGCAAGGAGGGAGAGGATTATCGTGCGTCTTCGCATGCACACCAGAGCTTGGGCAAGCGACCTCGCCGCTACAGACCAAACTCGAAAAAGCCGGCGTTAACGTCTCGGTCGTACACGGCATGCTCCCTCCCGCTGCCATCAAAGAAATGAGAGCGGATCACTCTTCTATCCCCTATGATGGACAAACCAGTCTCCCGTTCTTTGCCGCTGGAATCAGCCTCGTCATCCATCCTCGAAGCCCCTTCGAACCCACTGTTCACGCCAACTACCGCTACTTCGAAATCACTGACAAGGCGGCGGCGGAAGGAGGGGAGACGGGCAACGTTATTGCCTGGTGGTTTGGTGGCGGATGCGATCTTACCCCTTCCTATCTCAATGAGGAAGATGCAAAACATTTCCACACGAGTTTGAAGAACGCCTGTGAAAACGATGAGTTGTATCACACGTTCAAAAAGTGGTGCGACGAATACTTCTACCTCCCTCACCGACAGGAAACTCGTGGCATCGGAGGAATGTTCTTTGATGACCTCAGCTCTGAGAAGCATGCTCGCATCTTAGATGACGTTGTGAGGCCAAGGACGGCAGACGAAATTTTTGCGTTTGTCGAGCGCCTGGGGAAAGCTTTCATCCCCTCGTACATACCTCTCTTGAAGAAGAAGCGCGACATTCCCACGGACCATCATCGTCGATGGCAGCTTCTACGCAGGGGAAGATATGTGGAGTTCAACCTGGTGTACGACCGAGGCACCAAGTTTGGACTCAAAACTCCCTCTGCTCGGATCGAGAGCATCCTGATGAGCCTCCCGGAGACTGCGAGATGGGAATACATGTCGGAGATGGGGACGGAGGAAGGCAGCGAAGAAGAACGTATGCTCAAGGTTTTAAAGAAACCACAAGAATGGGCGTAGTGTGGAGTGGGGAAACAAGATTGGACATGACTTCGCAGCTCGAAATGTAGGAGTTTATACCTGTAAAGAATAGGAGAACTAGAAAGATGAAAGATGATGTACTACTACTACTAACTCGGAAGTACTTCGCTTAGGCAACACCGTGACGGGTGTTAGCGTCTTGACGTTGCCTTGAGAACTCTTTCGACCAAATCAATGACGAGTTCTGCCAGTGTTATTCAAGCGGAACAAGCGAGGATGATGACGGTGGCAGATACCACACAAGCCTGGTTCGTAGCTTCTTAGGCTTGTTTGTTGTGGGACGTGGCTTTTTACTATCTTTTTTTGATCATGATGGTCGACAGTCGGCACGGTGAGTGACTCGGACAATATTGCGACGCCCTCCTCCTCGCTAACTGAGGGCAAACTTTACTAGGACATATCGTGGACAGTAGAATTTTCGGACTGCTGCGGTCCATTTATTCCTGGAGCTATTCATCCTCATCGCCTACTTACACTGCACTAGACACGAAATGCCCTTCCAGAACAGAGAAAACATTGTTCCAGTACGACCTGGTCCTGTGGGTGGTTCTAAATTCTGTGGTCACTGGAACTTGCTGTGTTTTGTCGGCCCAAAAATGACCCAATGTTGCTGTTGTCTTGCCTAATGCCCTGGTCACTATCAAGCGTCTATCACTGGACGAAACCGATCTTGTGATTCCTCATTGATAACAAGGCCTTGGGTTCGCATATAACAAGAAGGAACATGAAGAGCGCCCTACAGGTTCTCGCTACTGGAGCCAACGTCAACCTTCGCGCGTCAGTTTCAAATTCGACGACAAGATAGGGACTGGTTTGATCATGTACAAGCTCTGCCCTTCCCAAGGACGAACGCATGACCAGCCTGATTAAGGCTCTACCTGACATCATGAAAGACAAATACTTGGTCACTGACGTGAAGACTTGTCCCTCCTATGCCATGGTTATATCCTCCGAGAACGCGCAATCGTTCATGCCAGATACAGAGGGCGAATCCATCTCTGTGTCACTTGCTGCAACTATACCCGCCCAACCTGACATTGCTGTCGGCGAGGGCGCCGCGCTGAGCCGGACTTTGGACGCAGTGCACGGCATGCACCGTTCTGGAAGCAAGTCCGATGCCGTTTACAGTCCCCTATATACACTAAGAGCCCCTCCTTACAAGTTCTGGCAATCGTCAGGTCATAAACGTGTCGATGCCGATGTGATTAGACGTGAACGGGTTGAAAAGTGAGTCGAGGATAATGTCAGAGGTGTAGCATTAAACTATTTCTTTAGTTGGGTCGCCGTCCGACGGCCCCCGCGGGATCCCCTCACCGAAGAGGGTGACGAAGACTTTGTATATGTTGAAGTATGTGGTCGTTCTTGCAAGTCTCACAATTCGGTCTGATACTGAGATTGTTAATAGGCGGGAGAGGAGCTTGACTGGGACATCTGACATCGAGAAGTGTGTGGGATACTTGTGACGATGGGGTGTTGTGGGCGTGAAATACCCTCAAGTAGTGTATGATGTCATAGGTAGAGTTACAACCTTGCTACAAGAAACTGATACAAACATGGCGATTGTCCGACTGCAGAACTAATCCTAGTTCGGTTTGTTTACTTCCTGTTGCGCCTGGCCCTTCTCCTTCCTGGCGTTTCCTACAGGCTCTCATTAGAGATGCGAGAGCACGTCGAAATCCAAACTTACCAGTGGCCTGCTGAGTTTTATCGCCAGCGACAGCACCGACGACAGAGTCTTTGTAGCCGCCAACCGTGTCAGTGGCACCCTCCACGTAACCCTTTGCCTGAGCTGCCTTATATTCGCCTTCGCCCCTGGCGTGCTCCTCTTTTCCACCCTGAGTCCATGACTGGGCGCCCGTCAAATCACCGATCTACTGAAATGTCAGTCTCAAAACGCTAGCTCGTAAACGCAGATCGTGTACGGTTTCGACAAGGGTTCCCTTGACAGAGTGGAGCTGGCCAGAGACTTTGCTAATGAGATCATCAGCATTGCTCATACAAGGGAATAATTCCCCGAAAATACCTAGGTTCTTGGTTGGACATCTCGGCGTGAGATTGTGTTTGGGAGCGGCTGATGGTGGGAGGGATAAAGGGAAGAAGAATGAGAACGACGAGCAGAGAGCTGCCCTACTTATACTATCCACGAGCAGGGTACTTCATTAGGCAAGTGTAGTAGTACATGACGTCCCGAGAGAATGACATCACCGACCTCGATATGGTGACGTAGACGCGAATCGCTCCAACCTTGGGTCCCGTCTGTCGCACCACTCGATGGTGGCCTCAAGGTGGCGCGAGTCGTGGAGCGCCCAACCAGTACAGCTATGACGTTCAACGTTACGACCTAAGACGAGAAACAAACTCCTCATCTTGTTTCGTCGACCCGTTCGGCCTTCTCTCCGACATCGATGCTGAGGACGTACACCAAGAAACGAAGGGGTCGGGGATTGCGTTAAATAGGCGCTCGAGAGGCAGCTCAATATTATGCCCGGCCATGGTCCTCGTGATTATTCTCGGAGCAGTTTCACCTTATTACGAGCGCTTGGGTGGGTGCTTATTACGAGCCGTGCGGATCGCTCACCCGCACCACTCCCACCAGCTAAAAAGTCGATAAAAAATAAAGTTTTCAACAACATGGAGCTCAGGAGCAACGTACGTACATCACTACGTTGGGAGCACCAGGTCCTGAGTCAATCTCATTCGTACGCACTATTTCAAGCAGAAGGTGGAAAAGATGGAGCATGGAAAAAATTAAATCGATTAAACCTTCTCACACGTGCGTTGCGACATAATGTCACTTTCACTTGCGTAAGTTTAACTTTTCCGGTGGCTGGCAGGTCACCTGTGATTTATGAATCGAGTCGCCCGTACGTGACGGAGACCCAATCGAGTTGCGCATCAGCTCGTGCTCCAAATACTGGGAAAGATCCCCTGGGCTTTGCAAGGAAAGAGCTGGCGTTCGATTAAGGTGCAGACCGTCCTGGGGGGGAAATTTTGACCGCAGCTGTTGCCTATTGAGTGAGTGACTATATTGACTTGTGCGAGACCATACCTGTAGGTCCTGGCACAGAACCGATCACCTTCCTCGCCCGGCTGCCCGGCTGCGTCCTTATCGTACACGACTCGTTGTGGCTGGTGAAAACAGGGTGGTAATTTAATGGCGCAAAGTGACTTGGCAATAAGGCTGTACTAGTAATGTAGGGT
>KN819339.1:371185-397590 GCA_000827475.1 Paxillus involutus ATCC 200175
GTAATCGCTAGTGCCTTTCATTTTATGTAACTTATTCTTCTAGACCGTTTTATTTTGTTCATTATGGACAATGATGCACACTTACGCCGCCGTTCTTAAACTCAGCAACTCTCGTATCTTACCTTCTGCCCTTTCCTGACGAAGTTTCCTTTTCCTCAGGGTCGACAATGGTCTGCCTCGAGGCTACATGGACAATGTCTTGTGATCATGGATATTACTGTCCGAGTGTCCGAGGTCCGCACGGGAGCAATTGTAGTTGTTCTTGTCGCAGGATGGGGATGGTGATTCAGATCCAAACTACACGCGATTTTCTGTTGACTGAGTGACGGTATCCTCGAGGCTATCGTTGCCTGCCTTTTCTTTCCTTCAAGTTTGTTCTGATTTCTTCCTTTCCATCAAGTAGCTGTTCTTTGCTGTGTATATTCTCCAAGTCTGCTTTTCTTTGGTCTCGCTGTCCTGGATTAACCCCGCCTTTGGAGTTGACGCGAATATTATACCTCTATGTCTGCCTTCTCGCACTCTCCGCCACCTGTGGATCCTTCTGAGTTCTACGGCGACCATGGGCGCGATGGGAACGAGCTTCTGCATTCACCGAATGCGGTCCATACCCAGGAGTCTCCCTCTCTATCGGTTTTGACCCGCACTGTTGCGATCATCAAGACACAAGCACTGCACCAGCGTCTGGAAATTGAGCCTCGTATTTTGGAGGCAAATTTCGAAGTGAGTAGTTTATACACATTATTCAGGGGGTTTCGCGCCGCATATGATCGTCGACTTTGGGACACGGAGCGAACACGTGTATGGCAGCCGCATCTCCATACTTGCTTGCGGATCCGTCACGGAAGACGACGACGACTTACAGACATTTCTTCCCAGATAGTCAAGGAACGACAGATGGAGTTTGACCCTGAATCGGATCCGGAGACGTTCTATGAGTTGTTCGGTGACGATGCTCGGTTCCTCGGCGAGTGAGTTTCCAAGTACATAGTTCAGGCTTTTTGTTGTACTCATCACGCTACGCAATCATTACTAGTGGCCCCGTCTGGCTCTACGTCCTCGAGCGCCGACGTGCGGTCCAAGTTCTCTTAACCCTCCTCCCCTCCCTCAACGACGCAGTGATAGGAGTCAAAAGCGACGCCCAAGCCGAAATGTTAATTGCCTCGCTCTTCGCCTCCAGCCCTCCCTTCCCTCCATCCGAGCTCCCCCACGTCGAAAGCGAAACATTCGCAGGGGAATACGACTGTGCCTCCCTCCTTTCCGTCAACTCCGCCATTCTCGAAGCCCTACAGCTAGGCCTCTCCGCGCCCGTGACACCCCCCGAGATACAAACTCCCTCACCAAGCTCCTCGGACGCGCGTGCGCCTGGATTTGCAAAGGCACGACTCAGCCTTGGCTCTACTAGGTCTAATTCATCATCCAGGGAACCTGTGTTCCGCGCTCGTCCGTTGCCAAAGACACACCACGCCCCTGACATTGCACCACGTCTCACCAAAGCTGCGCTTCTTCGGCAGGGCCTCTCGGTCGACGGAACGCCCAGAGGGGACCCCCTCAAATCGCGCATGTCAATGGCAAGCACTGGGCGTATCCCCCCGCCGCGCAAAGACAAGGAGAACGACGCGGCTGAGAAGGAGTGGGAGAAGGAGAGGGCGAGGAAGACGTTTACTGGCGTTCCGGGACATAAGCGATCAGAGACGATTAGTGTCGCGTCTACTGCACCTCCGGTTATTGCTCCGCGGTTGACTAAAGCGGCAGCGCTCAGGTTGGGCCTTGAACAACCCGCGACACCTCCTGGGAAGAAACGGATGTCCATTTCTGGTCCTCCACCAAAGGCTGCTGCGACTTTGGGGAGTACGAATGGAAGTTACAAATCTGTCAATCCGGTGACCCCCCGGAAGAGCTCGGCCAATAGTCCGAGTGAGGCTGATGGAGAGGAAACAGAGACGGAAGGGAGAGGGCACAAGAATACGTTCGAAGGTGTCCCTGGTCACAAGCGTCGTGAAAGCTTTTCGGTCTTGAGCACGAAACCACCAACCATTGTTCCTCGCACGAATAAGAGTGCAGCTCTGAGGAAGGAGGGCGGCCCTCCGCCGAGCAGCTTCATGTGTAAGTGACGTTACCCGGGTGCTTGTCGCTACAGTGCTTAGACTTACCGACGCCTTAGTTCGCACACCTGGCGCACCGAAGACACCTGGTTCTGGAACTCATTCACGCAGTTCCTCCGTTATGAGCGCATGTCATGATGGTGGTAATCCCACACCGTTGTGGGGACGCCCCATTTCTACAGTACCCCCTCGCACCGCCTCTCGCGCTGCCTCTCGCACATCCCACGTCGTGGCTCCCCCTCTCCAGAAGACTTCGAGCTATTCATCTCAGACTTCTAGCAGCGGAACTGGAACCGGCCCGCTAAGTACGACCAGTGCTACTTCGAACGACAGCGAAAGCAGCAGTGTTCAGAATGGCACCACCTCTCCTCCAAGGCCGATACGTCGTCCCAGTAGCTTACAAGCTCCCACGATTGCACCCCGTCCCAACAAAAGTGCGCTTCTCCGACAGCAGAAGCAAGCGGCCGAGGCTGCGAAGCCAAAGAGCCTTTGGGCGAACGCGTCGAAACGATGACAACCGAAACTTCGCGAACACACACCAAGCCTGATGATGTACTCTGTGTCCTTGTTTATGCTTTATTTACCAACATGTCGATGTTGGCTTGCCTTTTTATTCCCTCAAAACGCGATTACACTCCTTGAACTTTAAGATTTATCATCTTATGCGATTTTTGGGTGGCGGAGAACATATCTTTCTATCTTTTTACATCTTTATGCATATACCTCCTTGATTTCTTCAGTGGTACAAATTTCCCCCTGTTGTGTGTGGTTTTACTTATTGTGAAGGGCGTGTATGACTCCTGGATCCTGCTGGACATGGCTCTGGAGCGAGTGTTGGGGAGCTCGGCACTATGTCTATACTGATAGTTGGGTGAATTGTGTAAACGAAATTTCATCGAACTTGACTCTGAGATATCGATTCCCTCCATGTGAGAAATTTTTACCATTTTTGGGATTGGATTCAAGTCACGTGAAGGACGACTGTCATACTCGGCTTGGTGCCGATGGCCGAGGTCACATAACTTCTTCGCTTGCGCTTCTGTCAACGATCGTCCTCATCGCCACTGACGCTGCTGAATACCCTCCGCTCGTCGCTAGGCACAATGCTTCCCAGTACTCGCTCATCCACGCGCCGTCTTCCGACTCTAGTTCGCTCCCTAACCACCGACTCCACAACTCACACACCCAACCCCCCACCTCCACCTCCAAAGACTGAGGCACCCAAGATCCGTCCTTCGCGTCTGTATCTGCGTCCTCGCCCTGCAATCAAGAATGAGCGCCAGTCTCTTCCTATCCTTCCTCCATCATTCGGGCGGAACCAGCTGCTCCCGGTCTCGAATTCGACACGGGCGCTCCTGGAGGATATCGTCGGTTCATTTGAAGCTCCCATCCGCTATGCATTTGCGTATGGTTCAGGTGTTTTCGAGCAAGCAGGATATGAGAGGTCTGTAGACGGAAAGCAGAAGGGTAAAGATGATGGGCCAATGCTCGATTTCGTGTTCGCGGTCACCCATACAGATCATTGGCACTCGATCAATATGCACCAGTTTCCTGGTCATTATCCATTACACGCACGTGCGCTTGGATCGTCTTTTGTTTCCAAGGTGCAGGAGTTTGGACCGGGCTTGTGGTTCAATACTTTTGTGCCCATGCATGGTGTGGTGAGTTGGGCACGTGGTAGCCCCGCAGCGGAATGGATTATTGATTGCTGGTTCGTTTTTCACAGACGATCAAGTACGGAGTGACGACGGTCGACACACTATGCGCTGATCTGCTCAATTGGCGCACGCTCTATCTTGCCGGGCGCATGCACAAACCGATCCGAATCATTAAAGATGACGCCCGAGTTCGGTTAACTCAACAAGTCAATCTCACTTCTGCACTGCGCACTGTCCTCCTTACTCTCCCCGCCGAGTTCACGCAACGTGAACTCTTCACGGCCATCGCTGGTATAAGTTACGCAGGCGACCCCCGGATGGTACTCCCCGCTGAGAACCGAGGGAAGGTTACGAATATGGTGACGAGGCAGGAGGGTCAGTTCCGTGAGCTTTACTGGAGGCTTGCGCAGGGGCTTCCGGGGGTTAGGTGGCGCGTGGACTCGGAGATGGTCGAGCAAGATACCAGTGCGCACGCTCGGGCTGCACATCTGAAGAAGTTGCCTGAGGGGTTGTTGAGTCGGGTGCATACGCGGGCTGAAGGACGTGGGCCCCCGAGAGAGGCTGACGAGAGTGCTTATTGGTTGCGCCTAGCTGGCGACGAGCAATTGCCGTCGATGTTGCACTCAGGTACGTCGAGTCGATGACTGGTCTTGCTGAGAAGTTGACGTGGTTCGTATGTAGAAATGAGCAAGATCGTGCGATACCCTGCTACTGTGCAGTCACTCAAAGGCGTCGTAAGCGCAGGACTGACGAAAAGTACACGGTATGCCGTAGCCAAGGTTGGGAAATACTGGAAGGGTTCATCTTCGTCGGCGTCCTCGTCGTAGTTTCCTTTCTATTCCTCCATACCTTCTGGTGCACCTCCTCCCCTGCCATACCTCTCAGTATCACACATATCCTCCCTACTCCCTTATCGATATAGACAGCCCATTCTTTTAGTCCCGCCCCAGTGTCCTACATCTAACCAGTTGTAGCAATACGGTATCACTAAGCATATTAGGATGTAATTTATTCCCCTGGTTAAAACGAACAAAGGTCCATTTATGATATCCAGTGATTGTGGGAAATTGACTGAACAAGGATTCAGATCATCAACTTCTGTGTTCGATAATAGATTCATCAGGGGTGGCACGGATATTCAACGCTGTCTGAAAAACGGCATTGAACATACCATTGCAAAGTACTTGGCCTTTCGAGCTTGGCTCATCGTTATCAGGTGAACTAGCGGAGTCCCAGCACTGTCAGCTCCGCCTACCAGCCCATTATATAAACGAGCTTGGAGTTATCTCGATCTTGATCTTGATCACCCTCCCAGTCCAAGTGACACCCCCGTCATGAAACGCGGTTTTTTGAACACTAACAAGGCAAGGAAAGCTGCGGAGCAGGCGCACGCTCCTCCAGACCCGCCTTCCCCTGATTTGTCCGCGTTATCGAAGGATAAGGGCAAGGCGAAAGCCATCGACCAGGACGCAGATGTCGATCCGTACGTTCTACTACATACCATCCTCAAGCATTATATTCATGCCACCTACAGCGAACCACTATCCAACGTAGCGGGTACGCCCAACCCCAAGGCTGAGCAAGCGGCAGACGGCCTTGGTCGCGTAGAAATGCCCTACTACCCTCGGTCAAGCCCCTATTACCACCGTCTCCCGCCCGCCGTCCAAGAGATGTACGGTACCAAAAAACGCGTCACCTTCCGCGAATGGCCACGAGACCCAAAGGGAAACCCATCATGCCTCTCGCCGAGCTCACAGGCAAAACCACCCCCAACGGTTTCCAATGGGGCGCCACGTTGTTCGATTTTTTCTTCGTGTACAGGATCCCGTGCGTCAATGCGATAACGACGATGACGGGGAGCAAGCTCTTGAAGGTGATGGAAAGTATTGGGGAATCGGGGTATGCGAAGGCGAAGGCGGAGGTGGAGTGGGCTGCTGCGGAGCAGGATCCGAAGGTGGTACCTGTCGCTAATACGCAGGAATTGATCGAGGCATATGATCTACGCGTGAAGCTTGGGATCTTTAATTCGTACTCGATGATTGATAGCATTCGGGAGTCGGCGCTGAAGATAACCGAATACCAGGTGCATAACGAGCACCCCGCCGAAGAATCGTCGGACAAGGACGGGGAAAGGGACGAAGACATGGAGAAAGAGGACGAGGACGAGGAGAAACACAGGGTAAAAGAGGACGCAACTGAAGGTCCTGCACCTCACGCGGAAGAGGACGGAGCTGATGATGTCAGTGACTCGATGGACGTAGACAGCCAGCGGTCCGTCATCCGAGAGCCGTCCATGCACGAAGACGAAGAAACGCTCGAAGAGGAACCCATCATGCCCATCCCACCCCCACCAGAGATACCCGTCACCTCTCCCTTCCATCCTTCCCACTACCCCTCTCCGTGGCCTTTTATTCCCTTCACAGTTCCCCGGGTTCCGATGCTCCTCCAGGAACGAATTCCGCTCCATTTATTACCACGTACCCTCTACGTGCATGACCCTTTCAACCTCCTCTCCGTCAGGCGGTGGAAAATAGTCGATACTTCATGGCTCTCTAGACCTGACATCGTACGGACGTACACTCTTTCGTTCTCTCCAGCTATGCAAGAAAAAGTTGACAAAGCCACGAAGGACGCCGAGGAAATGGAAGAGTTCAAGGCCCGCACACTCATCATCTTGAGGTACACACGGACGAGGCAGCAGATTGAGAATTATGAGCCCATCATCGAAGTCCCGCTCCCTCCTTATCAGCGTCGCCTCACCAAAGTCGAAGAGGGTCACTTGTACATCTCCCCAGTTGCGAAAGTAGGAGAAGGCAACCACTCCGTTGTATACAAAACGGAGTGGGAACTCCCGCGCGATCTCCTGACTGAGCCGCATTTTTGCAAGACCTGCATGAAGGAAAGCATGAAAGAGGAAATGAAGAAACTGAGAGAGTCGGGGAGATGGGATAGGATGATGCGTGCGGCTTGTTGGGGACCAAAGGGCCTTACCCAGCATCCCACAGCTCAAACTGTGATCGACGCTATGGAGGACGTGAACGACCCGCCCATCCTCGAAAAGGACGGCGAAATAATCGAGCGGGAGATAACTTGCGTCGTTGCCCCCGACACTCATCCGATAGAAATCCTGCGAGCGTTTGAAAAGGGAAAAGTATGGGAGTTGTTCAAGAAGAAAAGAAACCAGAACTCCCCTGCCAACGCGGCTAACCAGATGATCATATCATTTGCGGAAGAGGAAGAGGTACCGTTACCCAAAGGTTCCACATCTTCCTCACCTCTTAGTGCAGCCCCGCGTGTGCGCATCAATCCCAAACTGGCCTACCAAAACCCTTACAATAACCTCTGCTCGCACCGAACCGTCACCAATGTATGCCCAGTCCCGCGAACCACCAGGTTCACCGTCGCTGCTAAGCTCTCGATTGAGCACGACAAACACCTGGCGAGGGAAGCGGAGAACTATCAAAACTTCCCCGAACACTTTTTCCAGCATTGGAGTGGGTACAATCTTGTTCCTCCAATCCGCAATCCTGTTCCCGTGCACGCTCTCGTGCCACAGTTCTTTGGGTACTATACTCCAGTGCTAGAGCACGAGAACCAGGAGAAAGTCAAGGACGAAGAAAAGGGAGACGAGGACGAGGAAGACACGGACGAAGAAGAGGAAGCGTCGGTCCAGAAACCTTACCTCAGCCCAATCCTCCTCCTCGAGCACTGTGGCAACCCCATCGACCCGGATACAGTCTCCGACGACGAACAAGAAGAATGCAGATCTCTCCTCCTTCGTTTCCACGCAGCAGGATGGCTCCACGAGTCCGTTGCGGCACGAAACATTCTCGTACAAAAATGCCCCCCGACAGAGTTCCCCGCAACGTGGCTGACCACAGAAGCTGAACGATCGCCCAGTTTCCGATTGATTGATTTTGGGAGGTCCAGGAAGTATACGAAGAGCGAGGAGAGGATGATGGAGGAGACGGCGGCTTTGAAGTTGTTTAGGGTGGACTACGGTGCTTGTTTGTGAGCGGTATGTAATATTTTTTGGGCTCAACGTCAGCCGGTCAGTTTGTCGCACTGGACGTTGCAATTGTGAGAGATAGCATGCAGTATACTTTTAATTTGCAGAGTAGATAGAGTCTGTACGATAAGATACACGGTAGCATAAGGTGAAACTAGCAAGGCAACGAACAGCGAGGAGAGCGACTCAGCGGCATACCGTTCATTTGAAACTCCGAACGACACACATACGCGTCCTGCTCATCGCGTGCGCTGCAAGCTCAAGCTCACCAACTTACATCCCTCATGTCCGTCACCCTCACCGATGCGCAGACGCTCCTCGCCTTCAAAGCCGGCCGTTCCACCAGACGCGCTGGGACGAACTTTGTCGATGCATCTCCCACCAAAGGCGCGGTCATACTCTCCAACAGTGAAGATGGCCTTCTCCGCTTCGTCTGGAAAGAACGCACGACCGGGAATGTCGAGGAAGATTTGATATTGTTCCCCGGTGATGCTACGTTTGAGAAGGTCTCCCAAGCACCGGGAGGGAGGACGTATGTCCTCAAGTTTGAGAGCTCGAATCAGAGGCATTTCGTGAGCTCGCCTTTTTAATGGTTAAAGGTGTTCGTGGTTGCTAATGAGAATGAAGTTCTGGTTACAGGTGATTATCTGGGCTTTGATACGAAGCATGGCGTGTGATGCGGATGACTGACGAGACGTGGTCTGCAGGATGCGTCTACCCGTCGTGATGAGGAATTCGTGCATAACCTAAACAACTACTCGAAGACCCAAACATCATTCCCGTCTGGGACTCTCGCAATGTTGAGCCTGAGGCGTCCACCTCGACGCCGGGTGCATCTACCTCGCAGGCACCTTCCGCACCGTATGCCACTCTCATTCATAACAACGCGACCATCCGAGCTCACATTTTACTCGCCTTCTTACTATAGATCTCGCAGTGCACAAGGTTCAGGCACAACGCCCGAGCAACTCGCCCGACTTCGAGCACTTGTCACCTCCATGGGTGCAAACTCTGGCCCTAACCCAGGTATGCTCCCTCTAACCCTTGCTTCAGCACAACCTAACCACGCCCTGAAACTCTCCACCAAAAACAGACGACGAAGTCTCCCTCACAGACATCCTAACCCCCTCCAACCTGCTCCCCCTCTTTACCTCCCACCCGACCCTTCTCCCATCGCTCTTCCCCCACCTCCCCCAAGAGCTGCTGCCCCAAAGCAACGGCCCATTAACACCCCAACAAACTGCCCGGCTCACAGAAAGCCTCCAACGCACGATAAACTCGCCTCCCTTCCGTGCGGCGGTCGCTCAGCTTGACAGGGCGCTCAGGACTGGCGCGTTGGGTGGGTTCGTGAGGGGTCTTGGGTTGCCGGAGAGTGCGGGGACGGGTGTGGGCGCGTTTTTACGGGCTATAGGGGATCAAGCTAGGAGGGAGGGAACGGGAGGGAATGGGCAGGGGGATATGATGGACGAAGATTAGACGTAGTTCCCAAACACTAGGACATGTCCTTTAGGGTTCTACCTACACAATTGTGCGCATAGTGTGTGATTTGCCAGTGAAAGACTAGACTATTACTATTAGGAAGGAAATACATATACATGCAAGTGGGACATATATGCGGTGGATGCGAAGATCACGATAGGCCCTGCTTCGGTAGTTTAGCAGTTTCCGGTGGTGATAAATGTTGAGATTTCCCGATGCATGTCGGGGCATGTTAGATTAGTGACCGCGTTCAGCCAACCAGCGGAGTACGATATCCCTGTGCGACAGCGAGGTCAGTATTGTCTCCGGAAGATGTGTGAGTGTCTTCGAACTAACAGATTATGTTGGCTTTTCATCGAACACTGATGGAACCGTTCACTTCGGTATCATTCATGCCTGCAGTCAACCGAGTTCACGTACCGAGTAACACTGAAAGAGATAGGACAGCTTCAGCATCGCTGTTAAGAAAGATGATTGACAAGGACCCACCGAAACAGGACGACCCTGTATCTTGTCCAATTCCCTATGCGCAAGTGAGCCCAACACGGGCCACCTTCAACCGAGTGGGGCACTTACAGTTCACGAATAAGATCTTTCACGCTTGCATGGTTCGGCACGTCGTTCTTGTTTCCGAGCTGATCAGCCAGTTGCCAGATCGCATAGACGTGAGATGGAGAAATCAGCTTGCGCAATTCACTTAAGACAAGATGGGGAACGTACGACTAATAATGGGACACCTGTCAGACTTGGCTGTGAGAGTAATTGGTGGAGCTCGAAGCGTGCCGTATCGAATTTATCTTGCTGTGTATCCACCAAGTCAACGTGGTCCCTCTAACAGTCCCAAGTCCGAACTAAATATACGCACGTCCACAGAATCTACAACAAAGCTTCACCCAATATCAGCTTCCTCCTTTCAATACACGAGAACATGGACGAAGGAATATATAATAAGAAAGAGAGACGTACACAACAGCGTCGACCCCATTACAATACCTCTCCCACATCGAACGGAATTTGGGTTGCCCAGCTACGTCCCATATCTTGAAGGTTATCGCGCCCTTGCGAACTTTCCGGTAGTTGAAGGCAACTGTTGGTACGACGTCCTCTGACCACTGTCATTCGTAAGGTGGGTAGTAAGTACGCGATTACTCGTCAGTTTGGAGTGGGACGGGGGGTGGAGGGTAAGATGTAGGGGTGGGGAAGAGGAGAGGAGGAAACGCAACTTGTCCAGACCCTATGACGTTTACGAACGATGTCTTCCCGGATGCCTGTTCCACGCGTTCAAACAATCTTCATGAGTTCTCCATATGTCTATGTATCAGGCATCACAAACAACCGAAATCACTCACCTGCAGCCCAACCACAGAAATCTCAGCCGCTTTCGCGAAGAAGACACTAGGCAAACCCAAATTCTCGTCAGCATCCCACTCCACTCACTCCACGCGTTTCGACAGCCATTGTGGTAGCTGAAGACCCGCTCACCTGCTAAACCAGAGGAAAACAGAGGAGAAGAACGACATCGTTCGTGTGCGAATTCAACAAGCAACCGTGGCAAGAGACCTGGAGAAAAGACCAAGAAAGGACTCCTGCTAGCAAGTCAGTGGTGCCAGTGACGGTGTGAATGATTACAGTGCCGCGCCGCGGGGATCGAAAGTGTTTCTTGTCCCGATCGTTCTGTGAGGAGAACGCTCAGTACTACATCTCGGCTTGTCCAAGCGCTGGCGTCTTGGGGCATCAAGTATGCGTTGAGTTAGGTCGCCCTCACAATCCCTCACTCGAAAGAGCCTATATCTTCACTTAGGTCGTCTGCAAAGCGAACGGCACAATTAACGCTCTAACCGATCTACGTTCATCCTCAATGCACCAACAACGGCGACGTGCAACGGATCCTCGATCCCACGCGGCGTCTTCTCTCAACGTTTGTACCGTGCTGACTTACATTAAAGCCTTCGTTCAGTGCTCATGTGGACAAATCACGATCTAGTTCTCAGAGTCATAGTCCGTATGCATTTCAGTCACCTCCTGGCTTAATGGGGGCACGGTGCACAGTGCTTGCTTAAATTAAGCTGGGAGGCGACTTGAATACCTTTTGGTTCGACCCTCTCACAGTACTAACTTTGTGTTTCGTTCTCAGTTATCAATGGCTATAGTCCATTTTCCATTGACAGCAGCCTGTACAGCCTGCAAAGTGGTTCGTCGAATCTCGTGCGGTATCTTGTAATACGTGTGACATACCTAGTAAGCTAACATTGACAATGTCTGCGTTCAGTGCTCATTTCGAACAATCGCGTTATGCACCAACAGCGGCGACGCGCAACGGATCCTCGATCCCTTGCGGCATCTTCTCTCAACGTCTGTACCGTGCTGACTTATATTAAAGCCTTCGTTCAGTGCTCATGGTCCGTATGGATTTTAGCCATCTGTCTGGCCTAGTGGCCAGACAGATGGTTGTACTACCTTTTGGTTCGACCCCCTCACAGTGAACTTTTTGTTTCGTTCTCAGGTTACCAATGACTACAATCCATTTTCCCTTGACAGCGCTGCGGCCTGTATAGCCTGTAAAGTGGTTCGTCGAATCTCGTGCGGTATCTTGTAATACGTGCAACATACTTAGTAAACTAACATCGACAATGTCTGCGTTCAGTGCTCATTTCGAACAATCGCGTTATAGTTCACAAAGGCCATAGAACTCTCGGTCATCTGTCTAACTCAATCGGTAACGGTGTCGGTCGTGCCGCTGACTGTTCAGTTAGGAAGATGACCCTATACCTTTTGGTTCGACCCTCACGGTGAGCCTTTTTTCTCCTACTTAGTTATTGAATCTGATGAACTACAAAACATCACTCAGCACGGATATAGCTGTCTTCGTTATTGCGCTCTAGATCGTAATTGTGACTCTTCTCGTGTGAATCTGTGGGTAATCTGATTTCTGCGTTCAGTGCTCATTTCGAACAATCGCGTTATAGTTCCTATGGGCTGTATGACTCTCGGTCATCTTCCTAACTTAATCGGTCACGGTGCCACTCGTGCCGCTGGCTCTTCAGTCGGGAAGATGGCATATACCTTTTGGTTCGGCCCTCGGGCGGTGAGCCTTTTTCCGCTCTCGTGCGAATCTGTGGGCAATCTGATTAATTACTAACACCTCAGCAAAGGGATGTCCTTGCGGAACTTTGAGCCCACATATGGCAGTTATTGTTGTCAGGCCAGCTGGATGATATTTTTGGTTCGAACCCTACCCACTGTATGTTTTTCTCGAGCCTTTCCTTCACTGTGGTGAAATAACGTCCACGTATCTCAGGACCCTTCGCTCCCTGGTGATGACAGACGTGAACGCTAACAAAGTACCATCCATGTTGCGTCCCCTCCAAGCCAGGAAATGGCTCGTAACAGCCACCCCCGACCGGAGCGCAAACTTGCTCGACGCGCGGGCTCTGGAGCATTACGCGTTACGCGTTACACCAGGTCGACATTCGTTCAAAGACCCCAACAAACTGTGGCTTTCGGCTGTCAACCTGACCCAGTGGCAACGTCACAACTTTGGGTCAGGTTGGCAGTCATATTTTTGTCCAGACCGCAGCGTTCGAGTCCCACTTTAGCCATTTTGCGAGGTGAATTTGCCGAGTAGCGCTCACGTTTTTCGAATTCATTGCATTGTAGCTGCTGTCGTCGACATCAAGCAGAGCTCGACTGCCGTCTCTACCAGCGTTGTCATTGACAAGCGGGTATGTATTGTTATCTGTTGTTCTACGTATGAGGTCACCCACCTCGTATCTTTATTCAACAGAAGCCAACTAAGAGCGGTAGATGTGCGCGGACAGTCGCTCTTCTACTAGTAGGATCATCCTTCTCGGGGTAGGCCACGCTCTTGGTGTCGTTTTCATAATACATGATGATGTCTCATGTTTGATAGCGTATCTTCAAACGATGAACTATGGACACCTGGCCAGCATTCATTCGAAGACCCCAATGAACTATGGCTTTCGTCTTCCAGCATGACCAGGTGGTAACGTTACGCGGCTCGGATGGGCCGTTCTATTTTTTGTCCGCAGCGTTCGAATCCCTCATCAGCCATGTAGCGCTCACGTTTTTCAAATTCATTGCATCGTAGCTCTTGGACTATCGCCGCCGTACCACCTAGGGAACAAGCAGACCTCGACTGCCGTCGGCGGGGGTTTTCGTTGACAAGCAGGTGTATATTAATATTTGTTCCTCTAAGCATGAGGTCGTCTATCCCCATCTTTATTTAACGGAAGCCAGCTCAGAGTAGTAAAGGTGCGCGGACAGACGCACTTCTGACGGCCCGGAAGAACTAGCAGGCCACGCTGTTGCTGTCATTTTCATAATCTATGATGCCTCCTGATTGATAGCGTATCTTCTTACCACTACAAACAATTGGAACATAAGATGAACAGCCTAATGACCCCACGAATCAGACCCTCTCAGAGACACTGTACCACAAATAAAAAATAGGGGGAGTATACCATATATATCCATGACCAATCCACGTAGCCAAACAGAAAAACATCGTCCGATTCAAGTCGACGTTGCCTAGCACTTCCGAGCACAATGTCTACTCAACAAAAAGACGTATACCTGGTCATCGGTGGAAGCGGTTTCGTCGGCAGACACATTGTCGACCATCTCCTTGCCCGTGGCGACGTTGTCTCGGTGTTCGACATTGTGCAGAGACACCATGACGTTCCTTTCTACGCCGGCGACATTACGGACGAACAGCAGGTTCTCAATGCTATTCGCAAGGTGAGCATGTTCGTAGGATGTATCCGTTTGGATGGAGTGAATAACAGGTCCTGCCTGCAGTCTGGCGCGACCTGCATCATACACACCGCCTCGCCTCCACACGGTGCCAAGGACCCGTCCATCTACCACAAAGTCAACGTCGACGGCACCCGAGCAGTCATAGACGCGGCTGTTGCTGCTGGTGTCCCAAAACTGGTTTACACGAGTTCGGCAGGCGTCGCGTTCGATGGGAGCGACGTGATCAACCTCGACGAACGTGCACCCTACCCTGAAAAACCGTTCGATGCCTACAATGACTCGAAAGCCAAGGGCGAGGCTCTTATTCTAGAGGCGAACGGAAAAGGCGGTCTTCTGACTGTCGCACTGCGGCCTGCAGGCATATTCGGGTGAGCAATCCCTCGCCCTCATTCACGTCCACTTCTCCGCTCACATACAATCATGCCCAGCCCCGGAGACCGGCAGATGATGGTGGGCCTCTACCAAGCCTACCAACGCGGTCAAACGCACTTCCAAGTTGGAAATAACAACAACCTCTTCGACTACACCTATGTCGGCAACCTCGCGCAAGCGCACCTCCTCGCAGCCGACAAGCTCGTCCCTCCTTCAGACACCAAACCCGTCGACCCCGAGCTCCGCTCATCACTCGGTTACGCCCTCCCTTCAGTATCCGCCACAACTGGATTCCGACGCGTTCCTACATGCCTCGCACGTCCTCTAGGTCCCTACGTCACGCCCCCTCCGAACGCCTCAGCCATAGAAGCAGCGTTCAACGCCCCACACGACCCGCACGAACCCACCCACCCCGTCCGCCGCAGCCGCTTCGACCAGTTCTCCGAGAACTCCCTCGAGCTTGCATCGAGCAACCCACTCCAAGTCGCCGGTCAAGCATTCTTCATCACGAACGGCGAGCCCGTTTATTTCTGGGACTTTATGCGCGTCGTATGGCTTGCTCTCGATCCGCCGACCGAGGAGGGCAGGAAGCGCGCACAGAGGGCGAGGTGGGTCATTCCCAGGATGTTTGGGATGGTTCTCGGGTTTTTGGCGGAGTGTTGGGCTGGGTTGATTGGGAAGGAAGCTGGGTTTACGAGATACAGAGTTGGGTATAGTTGTGCGACGAGGTATCATAATATCGAGAAGGCGAGGAGGGTGTTGGGGTATGAGCCCCAGGTGGGGCTTGAGGAGGGGGTGAGCAAGATGGTGGAGGTGAGTGCTCTCTCATTCTTGAACTGCGCGCGGATACTGATACGTTTCATTTGTGCAAATAGTGGTTCAAGGCTGAGAACGGCCTTGCATAGACTGAGTCTTGTCCTCGTGTTGGATGGACGACGACCCTTGATACCTTGCTGCATATATCCGTGCTGCGTCTTGTCGTGTTTTTGTATCTTATAGGCTTGCATAGTACGTATTTTGTGGACCAGTTTCTTTTTTTCGCTCGTGTGCGAGTCTACTGTTACTGCAAGTCACGGGACAATACGCTGAACAGGAGGCAGCGCTGTTGGTGACTCTGCGCAGAACGTTAGACGTGTACATCTCGTGTGTCAAACCTGTATCCTTGGGAATGCAAGGGCAGGACTCGACGAGAACATCGGATGGTGCTGGCAGAAGATACGCAGGCCAAGCCCAAGATCTAGACGCGCGCTGATCGCCATCTGTGATTAGACCATTGGTAATGCGATGTGATTCATATTGCCCGGTCGTCGGCTCAGATGCCAGTACGGAGGCACTGCTAGCTCTTGATAGGTGTCATTACCTGGGAGTCAGGAAGAATTATGAAGCCTTCGGACGCGGACGGCTGTTCGTGGCCGTCTGAGAACATTAGTGAAAAGTGTACACGCCTCCGCAGATTCTCCGATTGTCATGCACTTCGTTGGCAATCTCCGTCAGAGTGATTCACAACACATGTACAGTACGATATGCCATGCAACACCTAGTAACACCCAAAGCACAAATCACCACAGGAGAGCAAGTGTTTGTGCACGTCAGAGTGCAGTGTCCGATCCACATTATGAAACAAAGCAAAGAATCTGTACAGCTAAAGAGGGATAGAACGGAAGCGGGAACGATTAGGTACAAAGCGATACTGACTAGCTGTTATACAACGCCGGGGTGCTCTGGCTGCCGTCTCCGGTGTCCTCTCTCTTGGCCATCCAGCGGCTGTCTGAGCGGGGGGAGTGCATTCGTCTACTCCATCACGCGGCGCCACTGGGACTTGGCCCTCTCGAGAGGCACAGGGCCATTCCATCATCCACGGCGTATTCGCCTCCAACCAAGGTCCAGCAGGGATATACAATCAGACATGCAGTCCGACTTTGGGCATCATGATAGACGAAGAGCGCAAGCGCTCATTGCCCGGGGACCAAGGACAAACTTATTTTATCTTGGTCGTTGTCCGTCTGTTCGGTGTGCACAAGGCGATCAGTTCTCATGTCTGATAAAGGAATGGGAAGGTGGACTAACTTGTGACCGCGTCGACCGCGTTGATACTTGTGCATACTCGCTCTTTGACAGTGGAGTTAGCCAGCGGAAAACGGAGGGGGAGAGGAAGGAAAAAATATAAACTCACTCCACTCCCATCCTGATACGCCTTCCTTGACTCTAACTCAGTAGCCTGACTCTCGATATCAATGTGCCCAGTCGTCAAGATGACAGATCGTTGTGTCTACGCATGCACATGACACGTTTCCCTCAGCATGGATGAATATCCGTCGAGGTATTATCGGACTCACAGCCTTGGTATCATCGACATTGAGCCGGATTGTACCTGGGAATCTTGTGTCTGTTGTGGCTTTGCGATCCGTGAGGGAGTCTTCTTCATTCAGACCTTGACCATGTTTGACTTCACGTGCGTTGAGACTGAATTATGACATGATGTCAGTTTTGAACACGTGAAGGGAGATCTTTTGGAAGGGAACTCACAGTCCGAGGACACTGTTAACGTAGACTGAGATGACAGTAAATGCGGGTAGTGACAAAAAAGAAAGGCAAGGACAAGACGCACATTTAATCGCGATCATGTGCAGTGGTATCCAAAGCGGTCTAGATGGAAGGGCTACGAACTGATAACCCCCGGCAGGTTGTCAGGACTCTCTTCGTCTCGGAGAAGAGCAACACTCACGATGCCAAAGTATGATATTTGGACGACGCTGATGTGCATATTTACGAGATCTCGATAAGTACACGAACAGAGAGCGCAAGAGCGTGCAAGACACGCACGTAAAGGCCAAGCCTCGACTAACGAACAACGTTATAGCTGTTTCCACCATGCCATCTGGCCTGTAGAAAGATAACTAGGTCAATCATCTACATTCTTCTTCGACAGAAAACCGAAAATAAAATTCAGACTTACACAGCAATGTCGCGGTACCGCGCTGGACGTAGCGAATAGCACATGGCCACGAAAATGATCACATCTGCTATTGCTGCAGAACTTTGACTGACAGCTGCTACAATCTGGAGCCATGTGCATCATTGTCAGTTACGTCATCGTCATTCCAGTCTCCAGGAATGGTATGCGAGTGAGAATTACACACACCTCGAGGCCTGGCGACCCAAATGCTGACAGTCGTCGCTGTGCAAACCTGAAAGGATAACCGAATGTCAGTGACTCAGAAGGCGAGGTGAGAAGATGTTAACAGACATTTGCCCTGATGATACTATCCAAAAAGGGAACACGCAAACACGAGATTCTACTGAGTGTGGGCTAAACAGGTGACATCTCTGTGGACTCACCCAATCCAAAGACTATAGATTTCCTCTCGCGTCAATCAAAGTTCACGGTTGCAGTTGGCAGAAGACATAACCCACCGAATGATATGGATGACAGGAACACCTGTTGAAAGTGAGCGTCAACCAAGGTCCTCCAGCCGTATATAAGGAGATATAAAGTGGGGGGATAAAACGTACCACTGCCAGCGTGACGGGCCTGGATCCCCCCGTAACTATGATGGTAAGTATTAAGGTTATTACTTGTATTGCAGGTCTGGAGGATTGTGAGACACATGCCTTGAAAAACGCGATGTGCGAAGAAACTGAGACGCAGGGGGTTCAATACCGTCTCCCAGGAAAAGGCCAACTTAAACATTACTTACAGTTGTGATATGAACGTGAGAAGAATCTGTTCAGGTATACATTGTCAGTTCGCTCCTCGAAAACCACTTGGAAAGCGGACATGACACACCGACAGCACGTATTGAATCTTTCAGATCATGAAGATGAATATATATAACTTCATTCGCCAGTGATCAGAACTCACGCAGAAAGTACTGGTGAGATCGATGAGCTTGTTTATGATGGGGACCAAGATGGATACTCACGTAGTGGCGTACAGGATGTCAACATTGACATCAAATATGACAATCAGATAGTAGTATAGTCTTGACACATGCGTTAGGATGGATAGACGGTGTGCGGGAATATATATGCGTACACTTGTGAGACTGTAAACGTTAACTGTAATCAGAATGCCGCCGTGAGCTATGTTGCAGGACGCTTACTTATCGCAGATGCAACTGTATCCAGAGTACTAGATTGGGTCACCAACGGAGCTTGACGCATGGAGTGATCGAGCTCACCAGAGCAGTGCAACCTTTTGGCAAAGAAATTTAGTTCACGGAACCGCAACAGAGATAGGGGAAAGGAAAACTGACAAGGTATCTTATCCATTGGAGATCTCTCGGAAACCGTGAGTAGTAATTGTAAGTTTCTAGACGTTCGCACCATCAGTTGAATTTGTTCGGGGAAATAGGCTGGGGCCTGGAGTCTGGACGCACGAAAGAAGGTGAGGCCATAGAGTATAGTCGCGGCCACGAAACCAACGAAGAGAACACCCAAGTTCTCGATTTCTGCGGGGGAGGGGAGGGTAGACGAGGATTGGGAGCTCATGGTTGTGAGGTTGAGGAGAGGAGTGAAGGAAAGGACATGAATGAGAAAATCGAGAGCCTCGTTCAGAGTCGGTGGTTATAGCAGGACACATCCAATTCAAGCCAAATTCAGTTATATGGAGTTTGTTCACTCAATCTCTATATCCCACGAACCCCCCTGTTGAGTCACCATGTTCTTACCCTGCCAGTACTCTCGCGACCGGTCAGTATGAGAACTCATGATACTCAATACAACTCAGTTTTTTTTTCTTTGTCTTTTTCAACACAGCGCAGACATTCAGCTCAATTGAAGTCCTGCATGAGCTTGTCTTGATACTACACCATTTTACGGGGGAACACCACCGAAGGCTATGTATTCCCATCGGCACAACGTTAACTCCTCGAAAAGGGACGAGCTCAGCTAGGTACTAGTATGAAAAGTGAATATTGGGTCCGTCTTCAAGCTTCAAACATAACGTCAACCGCGTTACTTCTACGCATCGACACTGAAACGTGTATCTACCAAGTAAGTTAGTACTGAATCTCAATGGGGTAGATCGCAGGCGCTAACTTAGCTGTAAACGTCATACAATGGGACCAAGATCCATTGTTCACTTTCCCTCGAAGCCATCTCATGTCAGTCATAGACGGAAAGGCACGATTAGTGGCCTGGATAGGGCGTCTCTAGCCACGGTGTTCATTGACCAGTTGGTCCCTCCAATTCGTGACTTCTCAAGTTCTCATTAATGGATTGTGCACGGCTGTGTCCGACTAAACCCAACTAGGTTGCTTCGGCCTGAGACTGACGACAATTCAAATCAGTGCTTTAAATTGTAGTCGCGCAAACTCCACCAATGTCACAACCACCCTGGACCGTCAACCCTTGCAAGTAAGGAAACAGGAATATCCCGAGTCAAACCCAAAATTGACCTCATCAGTAGCCACGCCAACGTCCTTCGAGATATAGCCGCATCCAGTCAGCCGCTGCCGCGCCATGCAAATCTGATCATGTCCCCTTTTGGAGTGACTTAGGTCTTTTGGCCAATGAGAGACTTGTAAAGGTGCGGAACGTAAGCGTTTCATTTCACCTGTGTTCACAGGTTTACCATGACGAGATTTGATGAGTGTATATCATACATTAATTGAAACAATTTGCATAGCTCAAACCTTAAGAGTGTTTCAATACCAAGTACCCTAAGCAAAGGTCCCAGGTTTCCCCATACCTTCCGAGTTGCTTCCGAGTCCTTTGAGGTCCTTTGTCAAAACACTCATTTTATCGATCCGCTGTCAGCCGACTCGACGTCTTGTTCAAGCACCCCTATTTTTATCAATTCAACATCCCTCTCATCATGTCGAATTTGGACATACATTACCAGACTCCCTTGAGCTGTCACCGATCGTTCTCTTGGGTCAGCCACATGTCACTGTGTCCGCTCTTCGCACTGACGCCGCCTGCATACTTAAATGATTAAACCGGTCCCGGATGTCGTACAGCAGAGTTGCAGAGGACCTTGTTTCGAACGGCGAAGTCCGGATCTAAGAAGTCGGAATATTAATGTCGGTGTCTGCTCTGCCGATAGCGGCTGGCACTCACGCCTCCAGCTAAGTTCTCGCTTTTTTTTCAAGCGCCGTGACTAACCCCAAGCTTGAGGGATCCGCATCAATACCGACGTTGGTGCCTTTTTCTCAGCCAAGTGAGTTTCCAGGGACGCTAATGATGGGACGGCGTGTTGTCCCCAATTTACCTGGGCATTTCGTGCTTGGCGTCGATCGTACCAGCAGTCGGCCTTGCCGATCGGCGTCCCCCTTTCATCAGAAAACTATTTTACTTTGTACAGCGGCGTTGTGGTTACCCAGCTGAAACTTTGAGGTAATGGGAGCTGCACCCCCAAATGGGGGGTCTAGATCGATGATCGTCAATGATCTCATCAAAAGGTATCGCACAATCATCTGCTGTCGATATCCTCCCGGGCGTCTACAGCCACGACCCATACTTCTACTTCCTCGACAGATGAAGACCACCCTTGTACATGTCTTCCTGATAGATCGTATGTCAATCAGACAGTCCCACAATTATTAATGGCATTTTCAATTATTCATGCTGGTGGAGATGGCGCTTCAGCGCCTCCACTGGCTGCGAGTGTGCAGAGTGGGGGTTCTGTTGAAAGGACACCCAATTGATGCGAATGTCCCTACGCCGTCGTGTTCTTCTCTTAATCAACAGGACCTAGCACAAGCTCCGCTGAAACAGCATGTTGCCCTCGTCATCGCGTCATCCACCGAATCGTCGAAGTAATCTCATCCTCCCACCTCACTTGCCCCCCACACTCCCTCACAACTACATCATACAGGTATAAAATCCTAAACAACACCTTCAGGTAACCATTTATCCTTGCAAAATCACGAAACTCTGTTGGCATTGCGAGGCGAGGTGCTTCCGTCCCACCGTCACCCGCACTCCCCCAAAACACCCAATGCGGAAGTTGCTGAGCATCATAATCCATGGAACTGGTGGTTTCCCTGAACAACCACTGGAAAAAAGACGTCTGGAGCCATTCTCCTGTCTCTAGTAACCCCGTCGCTGCACATATATTGATATATGTGTACGCCCAGAGCGCGCTTTCTGCTACGCGCCAGAATCCAAAATAGTGTCCCCATGAGAGGTGAGCGAGGGTGCCGAGAGGGATCTCAGGATGGTGTGCGAGACGGAGGAGAGCAGGGAGGTTGTTGGTGTATATGAGGACTTTGACGACGTCTGCAAGGTCGCCGTGACTAGTCGTGTAAATGCGTTTACCGTCATCGTTCACGCGTCCTGCGCTGATCCAATACCGGATGGACTGGTTTTTCTTGTTGAGATATCGTGGAAACTTATCTATCAGTTCGTCAGGGAAGAGTTTATCAGCAGGCGCATGCGGTGTGATGTTGGCTGGCGCGGGGAACTTTGTACGCTTAGTGTTGGCGAACGTGGATATGGTCCGTGCGAAGACGCGTACGAAGTGGTTGAGTTCGTTTGCTTGAGTGGGACGACCACGAGAGAATAAGTCTGTCCTGCGAGGTGTTATGCGTGGGTTGTCTCTGATGAAGACAAAGTTGGCGGAGAGGGTGTTCCACGGGATCGTGTGTGCTTGATGCATTCTAGAATGGGGCAAAGTGGGATGCTAATCGCCTTTGTATCCATGAAGTTCACATCAGTTAGGAAGTAATAGTCAGCGTCGATGAACTTACTTTTCGTACTGGTACAACCCCAAGTTGATCTATGGTGATCCTGAACTTGATTGGAAGGCCATAACGAGGGATATAGGACCTAGGTACCGGGCTGTCTAGTATCTAGTCATGTGGCATACATACGTGCACACACATCGGTACCGCGAGTACTCACGCATGCGAGCCTGACCAGCGCGCTCTTTCATGCGATCAGGGGTCACGCCTGGGAGGATAATATTAGTCCACCGAGAGAGGTGAGTTGGTGAGAAGTGCGCAAGCGACGCGTAGCAGTACTTAGGCGGTGTGTGAAACTGAGTCATTTTCAGGAAGGTGGCGGCCCGACATTGCCGCAAATTCACTCTAGCGACCACCATGTAGTAGTAGTTCGCTGGCGTCCTCAACCTTCAAGCTTCAAGGCCAGTACCTCTTTGCCAGACAGCAAGCTCAGTATTATGGCGAGCTCCCTGCTCTCGCCTAGTAACCCGACCTGCCGTCGTGATTTCACACGACTTCCAACTCCTGCCACGAATACTGCCGTCAGCATCCTTACGCGCCACGGTCACTATATCAGACGATCTTCCGAAGTCGGGACGACCTCATCGAAGAATTACGAATGTCGCATGCGGGGTGATCAACAAGGAAGCGGCCGAAGTTTATCCTGATCAGGCTTCTTCAATACACGGGAAGTTGCAAAAAGATGAGGTACCTGACAGATTGGGAGAAACGGCATCCGGTTCGTCCATCACTGTCACTGATTCACTGATTTGACGCAAAGTTTCAATCGTGCTCGTGGCTCGCCGTGTGTATCCACTGGGTCCAACAGGATTTTCGACAACCTGAGGACTCCTGGACATACATGGATGTCGATTGCATAGTGATCTATGCAATAAGACTTTGGTCTAGCATGGATATCGAAGCCTCACCGTGACTGTCGTGACACACGGCGACCGGTGACTGGGGAAAAATCTTCGTCATCGTTCAATTGAACCGTGGTACGACGTGCCAAGCCAGTCTCCCATTTTCACTTTCACTTTCGTGCCCAATTCGACCTGCACTGACTGTGGATACTGAAGGATGCGCAGTTGTACTGAGTATAAAACTTGCGAGTGCTTGTGTTCTGTGCCAGCTCCTAGCCTACTGACGCTGATGCGGCCACCAAGTTAGATGCTCACTATACTCTGGCCTACTGTCAGGAGGTCTCCATAGGATTTCTGTCAATGGATTCACTACTGCACAGGCGGTCGTGGGGGCATTCAGCTTCGAACATCGCCTCGGAGCTACCGGTGGATGTGGGATGTGTCCCGATGCTCCTCCTACTTGCGGCTAGGCTGCCAGCTCTTTTTGGTGAAGAGGATGTACTTTGTCCAGCCAGGTGGGGAGGCACAAGGAACTCCGCCGTATATCGACTGGTGAGGAGGGGAGTTCCGAACTTCTGTTCGTTGCATAGGTTAACTTCGAACGCCTATAAGGCACATGAAGGATCCCCCTTCTACGTGGCTTACCTCCGTGCAACTGGGTTTGACTTCAGTTTCGATCGTGCCTGTACAGAAACCTGACGAGAAGCTCGCCAAATTCACGGAAAATCAGAAGTTCATACGTGTGGAAAGCCTGGATCATTGTGCTCACGTTCCGGCTTTCCATACGTCCACGTACTGACGTGAAAGAAGCAGACGGCTATACGGAATGGTGGGTGTGTCGAGAACGATGATGGCTTGGCCGCCAATCGCCTTACGGCTGTGGTACTAGAGCGGGCATACGAAGGCACGACTTGCTCATCGGTTCTTCTTCGAAGAAAATACCCCTGTTTAGTACATGCTAGCAACCCTGCCTTTCTTCACTGTCGCCGCTCCTCAACCTACCTAATTGGGAGGACATCTTTCTAAACGCTCAATGCTGACAAGGGCATCAACCTTGAGGCACTCAACTCCCATGTTACTTCAACCAGGGCGTGCGCACCCGTCTTTGAGAAGAGTACTGGTGTCTCCCATCCGTCCGTTGTGAAAGGCGCTTGGAAGCGTGTATCCGGGAAACTCCTTGAATTTTAATCAAAATACCGAGTGCTAATACGGCACTATTGCTGTTGGTACACCTGCCGACCTTTACACCGGTAAGCTTGTGCTGGCCTTGTAACTAACATGCAGCTCACTTTCTTTCTCTATCAGTTATGTCTGACACCGGTCCCAGGCACGTATCTGCATGTGAACCGCTCACTGAACTTGATTACAGCGACCCCATTTTTTTTTACCGGTTCACGGCCATGGTTCGAGCTGCACTGGCCACGTAACCTATGATCCTGCTTCGTTCCCGATTTTCAGGGACCTGGGCGCGACCCTTTAACGTTCAGTTCGACGACGGTGACAACCCTTCCGGCGGTCAGTACGGCGACAGTGTTCGATTCTCGAACTCACGGTAATGTTGATGTCAATTCTGACGTTTGAGCGGGCTCCTGACCAGACTCTCGGTGTTACATCGCAGCAGTCTTCTGGCTTCGAAGTCGCGAATTTCCCCATGGGTGGTTTGATGGTAATGGCTTTTCAGTCTATCTCCGCACACGGTACGAGCCCCGTCTTCTGGATTCTCGTCGCTCAGGGTCAGACAGACCAGCCCGTGTTTTCATTCAATCTCGTAGCCCCTTGGCCCAGGTTGTGCATCGGGTCTTCGGAGTTTCCTTGACTGTCTCCTTGACCGGTGTCTTGAGCATTCATGTTCCCTTTGTACTTTGCGGGCTGGGCCTATCTGTAATATACGGATTTTCTGATCTTGGCTTCACCCCTAATGACCAGTGACACCATCCAGTCTATCCCCCCAGCTCTACGAACCAAGCCTACACCCCACAGCGGAACACACGACTGCGGAACCACGAGGACAAACGGCGCCTACAACAATAGCAGCAGAACGAAGAGAAAGGAAGAAAAATAGTATGGAGAGGGGAAAAACAGAGGGAGATCGTGTAAAAGGGAGACAAGGGAAGCTGGACGAAACGACAAAGACGTGGCCCCAGCCCCACGCCACGCAGATGCCAGACGGACGATCACCCATGGTACATAGGTGTCGGCAGACACCCTGCCAGCTGGCATGTACGCGAGCTGACCCCTTGAAATGACCAAATTTTCAGTGCAAGAACCCCCGATCCACGCAAGGAAGACAGCACCCTCATCGCCAAGACGACGGTCCACTTCACGGTGGCAAGCGCCGGAGCGTACCATCTTTCTCCTCTGAGAGAGAAGTTGGTTGAGACCCTTCAAGTTGGGGACACAATGTTAGGGTATAAAACCCACTCGTGAAAACACCTACTCAGCAATTCTCACTTCCACCCATCAATCATCTCCTCAGTATGCAGACCTTCTTGACTCTCCTCGCTGCCATCACTTTGAGTGCTTATACCCTTGTGGGTGTGCATGCAAACTGCGCTGCTTGCCCCTCAGCTCTTGACGACCTGCCGTTGGTTTCCAAATGCGTTTCCGGCAACCCAATTGACACCGCTTGCATGTGAGTTTCCCTCGCACCAGCTGTTTCTGTTCGATCCAGATGCTTACTGTCTGAGCAGCTATAAGCATGGCGCGAATCCACCGACCTGCCACTACAACGTGCGTACTCGGTGATATACTGCCTTTCAATTGACTTGATGATGGAATTTTCCTTCTTGCAGTCAAATGGAATCCGCGTTGGGGGTTCGAGTTCCTCGTGCCGGAACAGCGTGGCGATGACTAGCGGTAGCTGTCCTTCATGCAGTAAATAGGTCCCCCTTAGGAATACCATAGAAGGGACTCAGTCGTTTCTTATCATGCCTTTACACAAGCGTTCGACGTCAGAGATAACATGTTCTGTCTTGCTACATCCTTTGTGATTGAATATTGAACGTTGTATACGCCTCCAATGCCGATTCAAAGCACACTGCGGGATTTGTGGAGGACCGAGCCAAACTCTTGCATCCCTTCGTTTGTTGTGAACAATTCTCTTAGGCTCGAACCGTGGTGTAGACCAGTGCAGGGAACCAACCTTTGACCTGCAGTATCTTCAGAATGCAGATCATCGGGGCAACCCACGACCAAGTGAGTGCGATGCAGATTGAAGAAACCAGGAGGACTGCGAAAAGATTGCAAACAGAGTCAACTCCCTACTATAAGAACCGATCACTGCAGTGAATTAACCTCTCCATTAGAGGGCTCGTTGAACATCCAGACGAAGGTAAAGACAAGACCTAGACCCTCAACGTCGGGCGTTGCACGCCTGGAACGAGGATCTGGATCCCCTGAGCCAGCACACGACGCCGTTGTAGACGACGATCACGCTTCGGACAGGGGTGTCGTAGTGCCCAAATGCCTACTATTCACTT
>KN819339.1:416423-436879 GCA_000827475.1 Paxillus involutus ATCC 200175
AAGAGACATGAAGTAGCCGGAGATTAAACCGTTGCGTGACGCGCCGTCCAGTGACAGCAAATGCGAGGCGTGCAATGACATTGCAGTCGTGGAACACCTTCATACGCTCTCCGGATCGTGACGAGGGAAAATATGGTCGTCGTCACTTTCACGTCGAAGAGGCAAGGTGTTCTGTGTCTGATCTTCTCTGGACCTTGTCAATGGTCTTCGAGCAAAGACGGGCTCGAGGATGATCGATGATGTAGGACTGTGTAATGTTGGGTCTTTCAGTCCTGGACGGTCTGGACCATGGTGTCCTAGTAATTTTGAGACGCGGTAAATCACAGGTCACGTGACTACTCGCGATCTTGAAAACGTCGGAGGGTGTTGTTGACTCGCTGCCACGGCTGCACAGGCCACTCTGATCGACACAGAACTACTGTCTGATTTCACGACGGAGAGCGCCCAAACGCCATGAAAGTGCCCGAAACGACGCGCAACTACACACCCGAAGAGAAACAACAACTCATCAAGAATCTCGACATCGAAGGTATGGACAACTTTGAACCCTTCAGACCGTGTATCGCCCTCATCCACTCCTCCCTTCCCTGGAACACGTTCACACAATTCCACGCTCACACCACCTAGTCGAGCACCGCGTCCGCCAACTCGAAGAATGGCTTGCAGTCGCCCTCCAAAACTTCCGTCTCCACCAAGAGGGTCTCATCTCTCGCATCCCCAAGCTTGTACGGGGTGTTTCCATGGGCGACTTTGCGGATAAATATAATGGTGATGTTCAGGCTTGTCTGAGGGGGTTGCAGAGTGCACGGATGGGTATGGGTGGGACAGAGACGTTTGAGATCGATCGGGATACGAGGAAGAGGAAGTGGGCGGCTGCGCAAGAGGAGGTGGAGGCTTCTGGATCAGGACCGGCGCAGGGACATGGACAGAAACAGGAGGGAGAGCAAGGGAGAGCAGCGAAGAATGGTGCGTCATCCGTTACCCAATCCCAGGGCACGTTCGACGGAACTCACGCATCACTCAAAGCTCGGATCATGGCCGCCACTCCGAAAAAGAACGTCGCCGCGCCTTGGAATGCCCATCCCACGCCGCGGGCGTTTTCAGTCGTTCGTACACCGGGGGCAGTCCGAACAACCACACGTCCACCAATCCCCCATCCTTCACCAAGCCCTCACAAACTCCACAAACCCCCCTCCTTCGTCCCTGTTCGCACTGCTTCACCTTCTAAACACCCAAATGCCAACGCCAACGCCAATGCCAACCACCGCACTCACCCCCCCTCAAGTGCAACATTCAACCCAACCATGTTACCCCCCAAAGCACCCACATACCCAACACTGCGTCCACCAAGACGCGACGAGAGCATGCTCAGTGTTAATGGATCGCCACTTGCCAATCCGTATACCCTTGGGCTGGGGTGGTTCGCAGGGGAAGACGACGACGAGAAGGAAGGAAATGGCGGAGGTCGAAATGAGAAGGGCAAAGAAAGGCAGGGTGACGCACCCAAGACGCTAAGGCGCGTTGATAGCATCGTCATACGACGCGACCCATCCGTTATCCTTCCCCCCTCCTCGAAGCATTCTCAGCCGAACGGGACGACCTCCCGCACGCACTCACGCGCGAACTCACAGACACAGATTCTTCATTCCGCCGCACACTCGCGAACCAACTCGCGGACTCAACTCCTCGCATCCTTTGACACTTCTACTTTGTCAACGAATCCCACACCACTCCCGCTCGCATCAGTACCTTCAGGTTCTGCTTCAGCTCTTGTCTCTATACCCACGAAAGACGGCCACCTCCTCGAATTCGACCCCCTCACTACGTCTCCTCGTGCGCTTGACAAGTTGGTGGGGATCACTGAAAGTGCGAAGAAACAGGCGAGAGAGGAGATGGCGAGGCTTGTTAAGGAGGCTGTTCGGAAGTGGGTTATTGAGTAGGTGGTGTAGTAAGTGGCTTGGTAAGTAAGTGAAACGGTGATGCATGTGTGGACCATGTATACAAGAGTTCTACGACGGATCTCTGTAACCTGACCTCGCGTCGTGGATTATTCCTTTCCTTAGGACTAGATTATCTTTCTTCGATCCTACACCATCCAACAGTATTTATTCAACCTTCACAATTTCTCATCTTTCTTGCAATGACCACAGTCATCGATATCACTGATGTGCTAGTCCCTCCAAACCAGACCAATAGAGAGGAAATTTAGAGAGGAAGACAGTCATTCCTCTCATATATACTATGGTGTAGTACATCCGCCTAGCATACGCCAAAAATTGGAATGCCCGCACTGGCCTGGGATAGGAGGCATTATGTTTACTCTCGGGTGCTATCGTCCGCCACCTTGTCACGGTCACCATGTACCACCTCCTCAAAGGCCTCCACGAATATCTCACTCGGTGAGCGCTGCATCGAGAGCCTTGGGCTATCACTGAATGTTACAGGAAAGAAGAGTTCTCAATTATCATCATTGGTCTCGATGGAGCTGGGAAAACCGTAAGTACGGCGAGTGCCAGCATTTCACTGCGCGTTCCTGGCGCATTTCCATCTTGGCGTCCTGTTCATCGGGAATGAAGGAAATACAGAGATGTTTGACGAATCAAATTTGCAGACATTGTTGGAGAAGATCAAGACACTGTACAGTGACGCTCCTGGACTTGAGCCTTCGAAGATAGGACCGACGGTTGGACAGAACAGTGCGTCCTCGTACTTCAATCACCCACGTCATTTAGATCACTTACATCGCTCTTTCAAACGCGTATCTTATATACTTGTCCCTGTGTCTAATCTCGTCCCCCACTCACCATTCCACTACTCACCAGTGGGCAAAGTCTCCCTCCCCTCGACCATCCTCAACTTCTTTGACCTCGGCGGGCAACGCGGCATCCGGTCAATATGGCACCGGTATTACGACGATTGCCACGCCGTTGTGTACGTGATCGATGCACAAGACAGGGAGAGACTCGGGGAAGGGTGGGAGGTTTTTGGTGAGTGGAAGTCATTCTATCGTCGAGCATGTATTCACTAATCACCCCTTCCCCCTTCGCGTGTTCTAATCTACTTGGTCCCCTCCATCTTGCATGCGCATCTCATATAATCTATCAGACACGGTTCTCTCCTCTCCGCAGATCCTGGATGTCCCACTCCTCCTCCTCGCCAACAAACAAGACACCCCAACCAGTCTCTCTGTTACTGAAATACGACAGGACTACGAAGCGTGGGACCATCATAGGCGGGAAAGCGCGCGGAGGAGGCACCCAGAAGACGAGGCGGAGGAGGGGGAGAGGAGGAAGAGCAGGATTGCCAGTCTGGAAGTATTGGGTGTATCAGCGCTGGAGGGGTGAGTTTTCTCACCGTTTTCTTTGGTGGTGTTGGGCGTATGACTGTACGTGTAAGTTACCAAGGCTGACGGGGGATTACTTTCGTAGACAGGGCGTACGCGAAGCAGTAGATTGGCTGTTCTTGCGAGTACAGAACAGCAGACAGTGCGTATAATTCGATTTTGACAGTGGTTAGATTGATGTATGATCACAGGGACCTTGGGGATAAAGCAACGAAGGCAGGTTGGATGTCTGGATGACTCCAGCCTAGTGGGCTGCATTTTTCTGAAGAGGAGGCTTGGTGCTTCGCCTGAGCTGGCTAGGATGTGTTTTGTGGCTCGCATGCATACTTTGATCAGTTGTTAGCAAGTTGTTAGTGTTAATTATTGCGTTTTGCATCTTCGATGTGACAGGGGCATTTGTCACAGCCACCTCTAACAAATTATACCAAACAACCAGTACTGCGACGTCGACTTCAGAAGTTCGGCTTGAAGCTCAACGAACGCACAATGGGATACTACAGCACGTACTACTACCTTGGTTTACCCTCCTTCCTTGTTGTGGTCATTGCACTATACCTCTTATTTACAGGTACGTTCCTTTGTGCATTCAAAGATCCGTGAACATGGCTTACTTGTTTGCACTCGCACAGGCGCGGGCGAATCGTTTAATGTTGGTCGGTTCCTCGAGGAGACGAGTCCTTTCGTCTGGGGCTCTCTAGGAATAGGTTTTTGTATAGGTCTGAGCGTCCTGGGTGCTGGATGGTCGGCTCTTTTGGCTCAGAGTCTTGGGGTCGTGCTAACCATGTATACTTGCAGGGGTATCTTTTTGACCGGATCCTCAATACTTGGCGGAGGCGTTCGAACACCGAGAATTAGTACCAAGAATTTGATCAGGTTCGTCGCCACGCTTGGTACACCCGGACATATCTCTCACCGTGCGTGATCCTGTTAGTATCATCTTTTGCGAAGTCGTAGCTATCTACGGAGTGGTGCGTACCCGAGTTCGTTCTGACCGCGGCCCAGAAGTAACCTTATCTTGACGACACAGATCATGGGCATCGTGTATTCCGCAAAACTTCAGATTGTCCCCGAGGCCCAGCTCTACACACGCGAAAACTACTTTACCGGTACATTTTCCTTGTTTTCTCCCTGCGAACCCACACCGTGCAGCCGCAGAACAATCACCACTGACGACGCTCTCTTGATTCTTCTCACTAGGCTTCGCCCTCTTCTTCGGCGGCCTTACAGTCGGCTTTTGTAACCTCTTCTGCGGTCTCTGTGTCGGCATCGCAGGTAGCACAGCAGCCCTCGCGGACGCCGCTGACCCCACTCTGTTTGTCAAAGTCCTCGTGGTAGAGGTGTTCGGGAGCGTTTTGGGTCTTTTCGGGCTGATCGGTGAGTGGTTTCTCCTTTGGTTTTGGAGCCGCTCCCTCGCACCTCTCCCTCTCCCTTTTGTGCCCCTGGTGCATGACCTGGATCGCAGGGCGGTCGTAGTTTTGGATCCACGGGCCTTTTTTTTTTGTCCACTTGCGTGTTTGCTGATGTACTGCTTTTGTGAACAGTGGGGCTGCTCATGATTGGAAATGCATCCGAGTTTACTGCGGGGACTTCTGTGTTCAGCTTGCCTACTAGAGCAGCTGCATCTCCATATGTGTACTAGACTCGTTGGGGTACCTGCATGACGAGGAATAATCGACATATTCTTGTTCTTCTGGAAGATGATTACAAGGATGTGCTACCGACATATATCAGGATGGAACATGCAATATTTGACAAGTACGTGTCCGGGCCGCACACCAGCTTCAAAAGCAAATTGCGGATGGGAACCACGCGCCGGGTGAACATAACGTGTAGAACTTACTACAACCCTAAAACCTGCTATGCCTGCCTTGGCCAAACACTAAGACCACACATCAGACTACGAGTACTCGATGTTTTCTCAGATGCTGATATACGTATGATGGCAGAGATCATGCGTCCAGCAATTCCAGATACGCAACACGACACATGGTGGCATCCCGGTCCCGAATCTTGACAAGGACAGACGGTTGAGCCAGCCTATCCAGGAAAGCAAAAAAAAAGTTAGAAAAAAAGGAAACAACACGCTATGAACTAATCAGATCATACGTACCTCTGAGCCTGCTTTCGGAGTGCCAGGTACTGCATAACAGGGATCGCACCGATAGCGAAACCTTCTCCGCGTGAGAGCGAGGCATCCCCAGAGGTCACATAGCCTATGATATCCGTCTGCGCTGGCTTGATCTCTCCGAGCTAAATGGCAAATCAGCGAATGCATTACGTTCACATGGAACCATGAGGTCACTTACATCTTGCTCATTCGGCTCATCAGAATCAGGACATTCAGCGGGGTCGGGCTTGCTAAATGCTTTCAACCATTTCCGAGCCTCGACGTCGTCCATTTTGTAGATATTCGCCAGATCTGTCGGTGTACCCCTCCTCACCATCTTCGCACGCACCATGACGAGGGCGGATTTCATTAGATCGTCCGCACGTAGCGACGCGCTGAGAGGTGACATGTGGTTTTTCGCCCGAAGCTTGGTGATCTCGCCGAGGAACTGAGCAGGCGTGATGAATGCGTTGGAGAGTATCGTTGGGACTTTAGGACCTCGAAGTAGCCAAGGTCTCAGTGCTACACCTGGCTGGTCCACCTCCATCGTGTTGGCATCTGGGGGGTTCCCCCGTTGTGTCGTCACCAATCCGTCCCCCCAATCCCCCATGACCTTCGCTGGCGGCTTTTCAAGCCCTAGTACAACGTCCCAATCCGCACTCCACGCACTCCTCGTCCCCAATTTTTCGTAATTCGGCTTCTTTGCTGGAGGTGTCCGTTCCCATCTCCTTCTCTCCTTCTCCGAGTGTTCCTCGGTGAAGGTATTATACGCATGAATGCTAGGATAATCCTTCGGGAATGCAGGAACGCCGGCTTCGAAGAACTGTTTCGTCCGCTCGCGTTGGCCTGCGAAACGCGTCCCCGTGAAGATAAGGGAGGGAAGGAAGGGCATGGACCACCCCGCAGGAAAGAGTAGTGTCCATCCGTGGATGCCTTGGGTGTTAGCACCTAATGAGGTCGACGTCGAGGAGGATGGAGGACAGGGTTCGAGGGAACGTTGGATGAGAAGCACGGGAATTCGGTCGTCTTGGCGGAGAGGATTGAGTGGGGTACCGGGGACAAGATTCTGTGGATAGTGTATGCGAATGAGAGAAAAAAATCGTGCTGGGGGTGAGACGGACCTTGGCACGTCTCTCGTCGATGTCTTTCTTCTTGTACTTTGGCTTTTTAAGCCGTCCACGCTTTTCCTCGTCCCAGATCTCGCTCTGCGCTGTGAGAGCCGTAGGGAAAATGAAGGCAGGTGGCGGGCAGTTCGATGGCCGTGTAGGATCAGGATAACGAGGTTTGGCATTTTTAGGTGGGAACCTGAAGAAATCAGGTCAGATGTCAGATCGGTGAATCACCATTGCCCGTACTTCAGACGTGGATCGAGGACCTTGAAACCAATTACCATCCCACGTGGGACGTTTCCCGGTGTCTGCAAGTCGGTCAACGATCCCCAAAACTAGATATCGTTCGAAGTCAGAGACGAAACAAACATCTTGTCAAAATTTCCTACCTTCTTGAAATCTTCCCTGTCTTCGCTTCCTACCGGAGATAAAACTCCTTTGATGACCTGGCTAGACATTGGGCCCATAATCTCAAATGCGTTGACGCTCCCTCTCAGGTCGGCAATCTCGATCTCTGCGTGCGCTTTCGGATCTTTCTCTTTGCTCTTGTGCAGAGCATACGAGGCAGACGTTTGCAAGGCCTCGAAAACGTCCTCGAACACAGCTGGATGAGTGCGTACCCAGATGACGCGGGTTTGGTTCTTAGTTTCGGGTGAGGAACTGCTCTCCGTTTGCTTCTCCTTCTCCTTTCCCTTTCCTTTCCCCTTTCCGGATGGTACCGGGGGGTCGGAGGGAGGTAATTCGGACTGTGAAGATACCGGCTGACATATGATCGTGATGGGTCCCAGCAGATCGAACGGATAAGAATAATGCTTGTATATATGCGTCTCGCAAGCGCGCCCACCCGTCATGCACCTAGAAAATACTGAGCAAAAGGAAGAAAAGGGAAGTCGAGTGCCCAACCGTTTCATTCCCGAGGCTAGTGGATCACAGCACGTTTCGAGAGCGGCATGGAGGAGGCCTTGGGGTCCTTTCAGCTCTATGGTGGCGTAATAAGAGGCGTCGTGTAGGATTGAGCCGTGCACCGATGCACGGTGAGAGGGTCGGAAAGCCTTCTCGGTTGGTGTCACAGCCTGATGTAGGAGTTCGATAAGTGCAATGCATGTGGCGCTTCGGTTCAAGACGCACAAGCCTATATCCCCACATGCACTCCATCTTTGCACGCTTGGCGTGCCAGATATGTGTTTCAAGCCACGTCTTGTCACCTAGAACGGACCTTATTGGCTTGATGCACTGATACTGTGGTGCCAATGACACTTACGCTGTCGCTTCAAGAGCGCTTCTGTGCGGCCGATTTGGTTAGCTTTCCCTCGTTTCGGTCGACCCGGGGCTTTGCGTTTTGGGGTGTCCATCTGTACGCGACATTGTGGTTTCGATGTAATGAAAACCAACATACACTCACTTCTGCCCGTGCTTTCTCTCGCAGGCGTAGCGGAACGCGTCGAACGTCGTGACTAGCTGCCCTACGCCGAAGGTGTCTAGGCAGTGTCTGCCATGCGCGATGCGTCGAACCTTCGCTGGAGTAGCGATGATGAGACATTCAATGCAAGAGCCTGAAAGACGCACCCAGCTGTCTTTATCGCCTTTTGCATTGCATCAATCTCGTATGCACGGGCCTAGGGGACTGTTGGCGAATACTGAGCTGGGAAGCTGATTGATCCTACCTCGGTGAACCTCTCCACGTCGATGGAAGCAGGTAGTCCCTGCATAGCTATTACATTTCCCCTCAGCTTGGTCGGTCATACGTTGGAATCGAGAGCACGCACCGTCGAATCGAACGACGGTCTTCGACGGTCTCAAGGTTGCAGAGTTACTTTGATCGTTTGCAGTGCCGCTACCGCTCCCAGAAGGAGTAGGTTGAACTGCTATAGTTCGTGCATCTGCCAGCTTGAGTTTCTTTCGTTCTCGGGCGCCGGGTTCACCAGACTCGTCGTTCTTCCGCTTTGGAGGCATGAATCGCACTGTAGCCTGGTCCGTCTGGAGCGAGTGTAACGAAAGTCTTTCAACAACTTGAACAAACTTGTCTTGGAGTTTCCCGATGCGAGAGTCTAGACACCGCCCAATCCGGCTAACGCCGTGCCACAGAACTTCATCTCTACAACGACCACCATGGCCATGACGCTGCGCTACCTGGCTCTCTTACAAAAACTGACCCAGCGAAGTACACAGTTGCTATCAACCTCGAGAATCCTTCGAGAGGAGGCTTCAGCTTGGCCAACCTCAGCACAGTGTCAAGGCCAAGGCAACCTGTTGGAGGTTTCCGCGGAGGGTTCGGGTTCCACAGACCCTATTCTTTCTGCCTTTCACTAACGATTTCCTGGCGGGTTGCCAGTGGTGGTGTAGGATCATTGGCTTCTTGTTTGTTTTTTCCCTAGCATCGGCTTTCGTTTCGTATCACCTCCTCAATGAATACAAGGCTGCTTCGGCAGCGCTGCAAGCTAGTGTCGAAGAATTACAAGCTAGCACTGAGAAGATGCAATTTTCTTGAATGATCTTATTCCATGGGCGTGTGCTCATGTACCTGGGCAACGTACAGGTGTCAGCGCATGTGCGGAGGATCAAGGCAGTCGAGAAGGATTCAAAGACCCTGGCGCAAAGCTCCGCCAGCAAAGACGACTTGTCAAGAGTCCGCGCAGAGGTCAAGAAGCTCTACGACGGACTTCATATAGGTAGGCTACTTCTGCCTCCCTCTTCGTGATCTTTGATGTTTACCCATCCCCAAGAATTCCTCGATCTCCGATCCCATGCATGGGGAATGCGTAAGTAGCCGCGTTTTCACAATAATGTCAGCAGCCTGACTTGACGCTACTTCACAGAATAAGATTTGCATGCGATAGCTAAAAAATAGGCTACATCTGTCCGTGTATAGAGCATAGATCGTGTTCAATCTGTCAGAAGAACACCTCGGAACATGAGTTCTGTAACATTAGGTACTCGCCTTCACCTCCGAATGATGTGGAGTGCTTGCTCCTACCTCACAGCGGTACTAAACCTTGAGAATTTCCAGCGCTCAATTCCTTCTTTTGACTTCGTGGTGAGTAGCAGTTATATTCGAGGAGTATGCTTGCCAGGAGATGGAATGGTTGCTCAAGGCCTTTGTCCAGTGAAACAGTGTTAGGGCTCATGGTGGCCCCTCCATGATGCCCTATGGAATCCACAGCATGAGCAATCCACATTTCCCAGAAAGTGGTGAAGTGTGAAGTAGTTGGTGCTGGTGAACAACCAGCTGACAACAGTCAAAGCTAGTGATGAACAACTGCATGGCAATGTGGGTAGTAGCAGGGGTATGTCCTTGCCACTTTTCTTATTGTTTCTTTTTTCTGTTCTATCTTGCATGGGCTCATTGTGTACTTATTGCATGTCACCTTGTGTTGGCACTGCTTGGTAGTGATCCTGTGTAGTGTCATGTTTAAATTCATTGGTCTGCTGTATGTTTATTTATAACATCCAAAGCAATCCTACTTTGTTATTGTTCATAGACTCTTATATGCAGAAAGGTTTGATTTTTGAATGGTAACATTGAAAATACTGTATACACTTATGAATGAAGGAAACTGAATGTCATGAGATAGGGCTAGCACATTGTTGAGGCATGGAATTGAGCAGGAGAAGTACTTAAGTTGCTTTGACTTATATTTCTCCCCTGTCTAGCACCCTAGGAATGGATGAATGTAGAATCTTTTCTGATGTTAAATATATCTGTATACAAACAAACATGGCACATTGAACTTTGTAGCAGTTGAAACACCTTTAATGATATAGTTTAACACTCTGAATATGCCAAATTAACCATCAGACTTCAAACTCACCATCATTGTTGAGGTATAGTTGATCATATTCCAATGTGAACAAACATGATTCGCTCTCTCAAAGGAATCTTTTGCCTTTTCAATGATTGTAAGGCCTGGTGCAAAGCCTTGGCTGCTCTGGTACAATCCATGACACCATCTGCACAAAACTCTTTGTAGAATTCTGAAGCTAGCAAGAAGGCAACTCCATCATGGACAGACCATTGGGTCCCAATCACACTCTTGACACCACCAAATTGCAGCCCTGCTGCCAAGTGAATCATTTCATCAGGTGTCTTGATATCCCCAACTGCTGTCTGGCAGGCAGAAAGATACACAAACTCATGGTTGGACAGCTCTGAGTTGATAATGTCAAGGAGTGAGAGTGGGCCATCGAGCATTTCCAAGGAAGACTTGAATGGCTCTGCAAAATCTTGGGAGCCATGGCAGGAGAAGTGGATCCATTGATTTTTCTGCAATACATCAAGTGCTGCATCTGTTGTTGATGTGGCACTTGTGAGCTTTGTGAAGACAGCTGGATGAGGAGGACATAATAGATGTCCAATCATGTTTGCTTCCTCTTCAGGGTAAATCAATGCTGTCTTCTGCCCAGCTGGTTGGGCTTGAACAATGGCAGCAAAATGTGCACTGACAGGAGAGAAGCTATCCCTCATTTGGCGAGCCTTTACAAGTGTTGAGAGGGATGGAGTGTAAGATGAGACATAGAGGTGCTCCAGATTTCTTTGACCTGAACGATATGGGCCTGCAGCATGCAATGGAAGGGCAGTGAAGACAGATGAGGGGCACCACCATATTCGTGAATCCTTCTGAACACCAACTTTCTCCAGTTCAACAACCACAGGAGACACAACAGTGGTCCAAAGATCTCGCAGAACTTTAATCATGCCATTGGATATTTCTCTCTTTGATGGCAGTGCTTCCAAAATCTCTGTCAAAACCTCAGACTGCCTTTGTGTGAGTTCTGCAGGGAGACTTTTATTCCACTCATGGTTCCTGGTGAATCTGGGATATTCCTCCTTCAGATTGAAGATTTCCTTCCGAAATTGGTTGGTAAGTGTGGTCAATGTTTCCAAAGTGGTCTCCAGGTGGATATGGATTGGTGATTGCTTGTGTAACACAATGATTGCATCACAAGAAAACTTGCTGGCAATCAGAACAATGACTGGGCCATCACAAGAGGCTTCTTGAAGATCTGAGAACAATGGTGGCAGTAGAAATCGTGAAAAGCCCTTGAAAGTTCTGATCTGTGCAACAACCATGTTCCACTCCTCTACAAGATCCCTGTGCAGCCGAGCTTCAGCCTCAGCAGAAAGTTCAGAGCTATTCTGTATGGACAACCCATCAGCTGGCTGCTGGTTGAGCATGAAACTGAGATGCTGGAATCTCTGGACCAAAGTTTCTGCATGTGGATCTCCAGAGCCTAGTTGCTGAAGTTGTGTGCGAAATCTTGCCATCTGAGTCCACAGTAGGGTCCGACCCTGCTCCAATAGTTCCAGGGTGAGACAAATATCACCACAACGAAGTGCACATGAGGCAGCATCAACAGACAGGTTTGCAGGAAAATCCATCCTGGCTTGATGGCGGGCAGAGACTGATGCTGTTGCAGAAAGATGGGAATCTAGGAGTTCCAGAGACCTTGTATAGGCATGCAAAGCAGAAGAATGGTGATGATATTCTGCATGATGTATCCAGGACAAGGATAATGTCAAGCGTAGTGGAATGCTGCCAGATTGCCAAGAAGTTACAGCATCAAAACAACCCATGGCACTGTGAAGATGCTCCTCTTCATGCCGAGTCTGATGGAGGGTGAGATGAATCAGAGCAAGGTTGTTCAGGAGGTGTATATGAATTGGATGGCTGGGAGGATTCTGGGCCTTGGCAATGTGGCACAGTTGGAATGCCTCATCAAGGTCTTTCTGATCACCACTCTGCTTGAATCGCATCAAGAGCACCTGTGCAATATTGCTCAGTGATGTGGAATGAAGTGGATGTCCAGGGGGTCTGAGCACTAGAGCATCACGATGGTGCTGGATTGCCCCATCAAGGTCCTTCCTGTCACCACCCTGCTGGAACCGTGTCCTAAGTGCATTTCCAATAGTGTTCAGTGAGTTGGAACGATGAGGGTGTCCAGAAGGTAAGAGCACCAGGACATGTTGATTGTACTGAATTGCCTCCTCAAGATCTTTCATATCACCACCTTGCTGAAACTGCATTAAGAGCCCATTTGCAACATTGATCAGTGAGCTGGCATGATCTGGGTGTTCAGGAGGTGTGAGCACAAGGGCATATTGATAATGCTGGATTGCCTCCCGAAAGTCCCTCCTATCGCCACCCTGTTCAAACCGTGTCCAGAGTGTACTCGCAATGTTATTCAGTGACATGAAACGAAGTGGGTGTCCAGAAGGTCTGAGTATGAGGGCATCTCGATGGTGCTGGATTGCCTGATCAAGGTCCTTTCTATCACCACCCTGCTGAAACCGTGTGAAGAGCCCATTTGCAACATTGTTCAGTGAGCTAGAACGAAGTAGGTGGCCAGGAGGTCTGAGCACCAGGGCATCTTGATGGTGCTGGATTGCCTCCTCCAGATCCTTCCTATCACCACTCTGCTCAAACCGTGTCTTGAGTGCATTGGCAATACTGTTCAGTGACAGGGCATGATGTGGGTGTCCAGGGGGTGTGAGTACCAGGGCATCTCGATGCAACTGGATTGCCTCCTCAAGGTCCTTCATACCACCACCCTGCTCAAACTGTATCCAGAGTACAATTGCCATGTTGATCAGTGACATGGCATGATCTGGGTGTCCAGGAGGTCTGAGTACCAGGGCATCCCGATAGTGCTGGATTGCCTCATCAAGATCCTTCCTATCACCACCATGATAAAACCATGTCTTCAGTGCATTTGCAACATTGTTCAGTGAGTTGGCAGAAAGTGGATGTCCAGGAGGTGTGAGCATGAGGGCATCTCGATAGTGCTGGATTGCCTCCTTGAGGTCCTGCCTATCACCACCATGCTCAAACCGTGTCAAGAGTACATTTGCAATGCTGTTTAGTGAGCCAGCATGTAGTGGGTGTCCTGGAGGTGCAAGCACCAGGGCATCTTGATGCAGTTGAATTGCCTCCTCAAGGTCCTGCCTATTGCCACCCTGCTCAAACCGTATCCGGAGTGCACTTGCAATGTTGTTCAATGACATGGCATGATCTGGGTGTCCAGGAGGTCTGAGTACCAGGGCAAATTCAGCACCATCGAGATGCCCTCATGCTCAGACCTCCTGGACACCCAGATCATGTCACATCACTGAACAACATTGCGAATGCACTGAAGACACGGTTTGATCATGGTGGTGATAGGAAGGATCTTGACGAGGCAATCAAGCACCATCAAGATGCCCTGGTGCTCAGACCTCCTAGACACCCACAGCTTGCTGTGTCACTGAGCAGTATTGCAAATGTGCTCTTGACACGGTTCAAGCAAGGAGGTGATATGAAGGACTTTGATGAAGCAATTCAGTACCATCAAGGTGCCCTTATCCTCAGACCTCCTGGACACCCTCATCGTGCTGACTCACTGGGCAATATTGGCAATGCACTCAGGACACGGTTTGAGCAGGGTGGTGATAGGAAGGATCTGGAGGAGGCAATCCAGCACCATCGTGATGCTCTGGTGCTCAGACCTCCTGGACACCCATTTCATGCCAACTCACTGAGCAACATTGCAAGTGCACTCTCAAGACAGTTTGAGCAGGGTGGTGACTGGAAGGACCTTGAGGAGGCAATTCAGCACCATCGAAATGTTCTTGTGCTCACGCCTACTGGACACCCACTTCGTGCCATGTCACTGAACAACCTTGCAAGTGCACTCTGGATACAGTTTGAGCAGGGTGGCAATAGGCAAGATCTTGAGGAGGCAATTCAGCACTATCAAGATGCCCTCCTGCTTACACCTCCTGGACACCCACTTCGTGCCCTGTTACTGAACAATATTGGCAATGCACTCAGGACACAGTTTGAGCAGGGTGGTGATAGGAAGGACCTTGAGGAGGCAATCCAGCACAATCGAGAGCCTCCTCAAGGTCCTTCCAGTCACCCCCCTGCCCAAACCGTGTGGAAAACACACCCGCAATGTTGTTCAGTGACATGGCACGATCTGGGTGCCCAGGAGGTCTGAGCACGAGGGCATCTCGATGGTGCTGGATTGCCTCCTCAAGGTCCTTCCTATCACCACCCTGCTCAAATCGTGTCTGGAGTGCATTGCCAATATTGTTCAATGACAGGGCACGATCTGGGTGTCCAGGAGGTGTGAGCACGAGGGCATCTCGATAGTACTGGATTGCTTCCTCAAGGTCCTTGCTATCACCACCCTGCCCAAACTGTGTCCAGAGCGTATTCGCAATGTTGTTCAGTGATTTGCCACGAAGTGGGTGTCCAGTAGGTGTGAGCACCAAGGCATCTCGATGGTGCTGGATTGCCTCCTCGAGGTCCTGCCTATCACCATCCTGCTCAAACCGTGTCTTGAGTGTACTGGCGATATTGCTCAGTGACATGGCACGGTCTGGGTGTCCCGGAGGTCTGAGCACGAGGGCATCTCGATGGTGCTGGATTGCCTCCTCAAGGTCCCTCCTAACACCACCCTGCCAGAACCGTCTCTTGAACACGTTTGCGATGCTGTTCAGTAAGATGGTGTGCTCTGTGCGTCGCCTGGCTGTCCACTCCAACATCTCCCAGTACGTGTGGATCTCCTCCTCAAGATCTTGCTTCTGCCCTTGGCGTTCGAAGCGTAAGGACAATGCAATACCAAGACTGAACTTCCAATCATCCCACCCATCCTGGCCAGGAAGGTAGAACGACAGTGCATCGCGATGTTGAACAATGATATCATCCAGCAGTTGTGGGTCATCTCGCTGCTCGCACTGCTCTCGTTTGCGACACAGCTCGTCGAACGAATATGGGGACTGCCGATTGGCCGATTGTGTGGATGAGACGGCCACTGCGGCGTCGGGGCCAACCACGTCATGTGCTCCGGCGAGCATGGAACGAGTCTGAGTAACAAGTACTGCTGATCTATATTCAAGGTTCGCAGGGGACCGTGTATCAAGAACCTTATCCAGCAGCTCCTGGGCTTCGTTCGCATCTGCAGCATCGCCTCGCTCGTTGAAGCGGGATAAAAGAGCAACAGCGAGCTTGAGCAGGGTGGACGCATGGTCCGGATGATCACGAGGGCGAAGGTCATGTGCGTCTTGCAATAGAAAGATGGCTACATCCAGATCGAGGTAAATGCCTGTCACTTGGTTCCGGATGAATTTGGCCATGGCCAAGTTCGATAACGCCGCGCTGTGAGCCGGGTGATCTAGGGGGCAACGGTCTACCACACGGTAGAACTGCCTTAAAGCTTTTTTGAAGTGGGACGGGTTGGCATCTTTGTAGTAACGAAGCATATGTGCATGTCCGATATCCGTAGCCTCGAAGACAGCACGTGCCTCGTCAGGCTCAGCCTGTTTCTAGATAATTAGCAATTGTAGACATGCATGGTAGCTTTGAATTACTAACAGAAACGGGAGAACAAAGTTCGATCGCATTCAAATCTTGAGGCGAGAGTAGCTTCACGGTGACCTGGAGGGATGACCAAGAGGAAACGACTTCGCGATCCTCTGGAAGGAAATGAAGTTCTGTGTTCTAGCGTTAATACTGGAATAAGGGAGCAGCTGTATACCTGGCTTACGACGAGAACTATTACTGCGCTGGACTAATTCTTCGACGGTAATGCTGAACTTCTGTAGTAATTCGCCTCGTCCGAGCATGGGACCCAATTCGGGTGACGCATAGATGCGCAGTTCTACCATGGACGTCAGGTCTGAGGGCCTACACTTCCGATGAACAACGAAACCACGAAGGTAGATGGATACACTTACAAATATATATGTTCTTGCCACTCAACCATGCCTCCATCCACGATCGCAGGTTTGTTGGCTGTTTGGTATACCTTGTTGTCAACGAGTATATTAACGTAGAACCCTGCAGGAATCTGTCGAAGAGTAGCGGAAATGTATTGAAGACCAGAGGTAGTCTGCTGAAGCCCAGGGGGAATTTGTCCAATACCGGTGAAAAGGTTCGTTGCTTTCATTCCTAAGAGGTGAAGCTTAGTATTGAATCGCTCGTACACATGGACCCACGCACTCGTGATGACCAGACGTCGGTCTTCTGGGGGTGTCGAGTGTCCTGAAACGCCAGGGTCGTCTGGTAAAGGTGGGGCTGGCGGTGTGTGGTTTATCCTGTCTTCCTCCACCTGTGAGGGAGACTGTACTACAGGCGTATGTTTATTCCCGCGAAGTAGGCTGAGACACTGTCCAAACATATTGGCTGAAATGTTGAAAGATCAAGTGGTATAGCGATGCACGCAGCACGATTCTACCTTCGACACGAGGCCGCTGACATACTGCACCAAATATGCTCAAATACACAACCGTCAATGTGGCCCTTGCTATTATGCAGTGCTTATGCGCAAGGTGCCGTTCATGTTCGCGGTGCCCTCAGGCTGATACTCATTTCATGTGCTCAAACAATCTAGCGGATAAGAACTACTTATACACCTCTCTCAGTAACCCGCTTGGCTCACGTCTGATACGACACTCATTGTCGTTTGGTCTAGATCAATACGATGCGTCGTCGGCTTATGTCCTCGATCCTCCCCCAGGCTACACAGTGTAAGACACGAATCACGTTGAAACATCGAAGGATCTCCCAAGGTTCAAGAACCTGACCAACAGAGTAAACCCAGATTGTCCTCGAGGCCTCTATTTTTACCCAGACAGGGCGTCATGCATGATGAGGAGAGCGGTGCTCGGAGACATGTCATTGACACTGCACGCTGATTGGGGTATGCGACGACGAACATAACTCCGTCACAATCGACAGATCCGAAACCACGCCGCAAGGTGGAGACCGATACCTACAAGGAACACTGATCAGGTTGACCTACATAAAATACAGCAAGCCTCTGGGGAAACATGGGTACGATTACAGTCCGCCGGTGTATCGCACCACGGAAAATCATCTGAATCCCGAACGAAGGGAAATGTAAAAGAGTGCAAATAACCGGTGACACGGTGAAGGAAATAGACCCGTTCATGACGCAGTTGGTGTACATACGCAAGGGAATGAGGCTCGATTGATCTAATCGGTCAAAGGTTGAAGTCAAAGACCGAAAGAGATAGCGAGAACAAATGTCACTGTACAAAAACAGATAATCTCGAAGAGTTGGAGAAGTGAGAGCATGCCAGATGATCAAGGTACAACACCGACGACAACACCAGTTATCACGCCTGCACCAATGGCAGCAAGTAGTCCTGCCCGAACGACTGCCTCCCACTGTGCACGCTTGACCAAAGGAGACCAGACTCGGGTGAATGGCGCGGCAAAGGCTGCAGTAAAAGATGCGATCAGAAGAGCGAACGAAGAAGTCGGTCTAGACCGTTCTTGGGACGCGGTTGGCGTGGTCGAATGTGAATTCTGAACGGATGAACCTGAGTCTGGCGGGTGGGAAAGCGGGTGCAGGCGGTTGTTACACTTGTACTGCGCACGACCCATCACCGGACCTACTCCCCCAGACGGGTTGATGCCAGTAGACTGATTCGACCCGTTATTAGTTGTGGAAAGTGGAATGTTGGTACGGCCTGGCGATGGGGCAGGAGTTGCAGTTACATCGCTGTTGAGGATACTTGATCTACGAAGTGAGGTGGTGTGCCTGGTACAAGTTGGCAATAGGTCGAAGTCAAAGCTCTCCGCCCCACTCCGACTTCGCTGTGTTCCCGTAGCGGCAGAGTCGCCAATAAAATCATACGGGATGAAGACAGCGCTTGGTCCATATTCTATTTCACCTCTGAATGCACTCTCTGCATTTCGGGAAATTGCACCAGGCTCCGCATGGATGCTGCCAGTGGATATCGTTGGATAGTTCCTAGGACGCGGGTGCACTGTCGGAAGGAAAGTGACCGACGAAGATCGATATTCAGGTCGATGCAGGCAGGACGCGGTAGCTGGACCTTCCGGAGCGGGGATATCGTCAAAAAATGCAGGTGATACATCGATTTCGTTGCAATCACCCGACGAGCATGACTCAGATTCGCCGGATTCGCAAGATGTTGCAGAGGAAACGTCCGACGTACGCGAGAATGGATGACTTTGAGCGGCAACGGAGGACACGGAGGTTATTGTGACAGGGGACGCGTCTTCTGGGTCTTTCTCCGCCTGATGATTTCGAGATATCGAGATGCTAGGACCGTTGACGGGAGGCGCATGGGAAACCACTGGGGCTGAGATGGGCATGGGCATGGGCCGTGATATGGCTGGCCGAGCAAGTTCAAACTTGCGAAGCTGTCGAAGGTCGCCGAAAATGTACACCATGAGGCAAATCTGAGGTAACGTAAGCTACTCGTCATAATCTAGTTGAAGCGAAACACGTATTCTTACACCTTGCAGGCTAGCGATGAGAATAGTCAAACCGAACCAAAGCCCTGGGAATGCGACCAGTCGGATCAATCGACCGTGCGGGCCAACGTTCCAGCGACCAGAAGTCATTATCAGAGGCAACACACCAGCAACCAAAGTGCAGAAGCAACCGCCGACGATCCCACAAGCCACTCTTTGCGAGCCAACGTTGGTGTAGGCAGCGCGGACAAAGCGGGAAAGTGATTCGTTGAGCATGTTGTGCACTTCAATGGCTACCTCGGTGAAGACTGCTGGATCAGGATGGGCGCTCTGAGAATGCCAGGCAGATGCAGGTGCGCAATTTCGAGAGTGAAAAGCGGAGCTTTGTGGAAGACGATGAAAAGGTGCGAGTATATCTGAAGGAATGTTGAGCTCGTATTCTGCATTTGGGGTGAAGAAAGTTTGTTTGGCTCGAGCATAGAATAGTGCAAGAGACGGGTCAGGAGTGGGAGGATTGCGGAATTTTAGACGACGAGAGGTGGGGGCGTCACTGTCCTTCCGATTATTGACGAGAGACGCCTTCCTTGCTCGCTGTGCCCAGCTCTGGTAACGGGAGGTGTACTCTTTCAGCCATAGAATGAAGTACAGGTTCTCGGGAGCTTGCTCTGCATAAAGAAGATATTCTTCAAAGTCTTTCAAGCCGATTGGGGGAAGGTGCTGGCGAGCAAGGACATCGTCCAAGCGTACGTGAAGCACTGGAGTGACGCTGCACGACCGCACTTTCCCAGCGGCAGGCGGGGGATTGCAGAGTCGGTACTGTAGCAAATTTCAGCTTGAATTCGGATCGTATCAAGAGCACTTACTGGTAAGGTGAATAGGCCTCTAGTAAAGGTTAGCTCTGATGGAGAGGCTGCGCCATCTGAATCGGGATAGTACTGTTGCGGCACCAGAAAAGTGCGGCCAAGCCTCGAGGGTGGAGAGTCCATTGCAAAGATTATAAACTGGAGTTGCCAAGTGCCTCTACGAGGACGTGCCGAGAATCCATCGAAGTCAAGAGTGATCGCTGGCACAAGCTTCAAACGCAGCGCTGTCACGGTTATTCCAACCACATTATTTTTGAGATTTGTTTTCACAACGATTTCTTTCCCAGTGTTTTTATTGACTACATATCCATCACGTGTCCGTGCGGCCCTACCAAATTTACCAGACCGTGTATCGACGGCTTGGCAACCACATAGACGGGATGGTCACCAGACTAGCTCAAACACACAATCACTGCATCACTCAGACTCGCTAGTATGGAAGTCACCTTGCTTGTGCAAGGTCACTAGTAGTGCACAGCGCCGTTCAGGTCCGCGATGCCCTTAGGCCGATGCTCTGACACAATCTGGCAGATAAGAACCACCCCTCGGGCCTGGTGCCCACGTTACTCAAACTCGCGGTGTCGTGGTGTGGTGTCAACCAAAATGATGCATCATCTTCTGATGCCGCCGTTTCCTCCAAGACTAACATCCACATCCAAGGCAGGAGTGCGAGCCGCTCCCACTACTTTAAGTTGTTCGGTCCTCCGCCAGACTAGACACTAATACTGTAACGAATCAGCGTCGAAACATCGAATGGGTGTCCCAAGGTTCTAGAACCCTGTTTCAGAAGCGTGCGCACCAACA